>JAUTXW010004822.1:0-600000 GCA_030620095.1 Kuschelorhynchus macadamiae
AATAAAGCAAATTCTAAGGCGATTGGCATTGAAAACCAAATAATAAATACAAAAATGTCAAAATCTCGGAAACTATGACAAATAGGTATAGGACATATTTATAACGAAAGATAGAGTTTTCGGTCACGAATAGTTTAAAATATTAAAATACTATACATTCCATTTAAAAAAATGAAGATATGATGTTTTTAATTTTTTTTAATTTTTCCTACTTATCTAGGACCCCCTGTACAACGCGGACAAATTTTGTTCACGTTGAAAGTCAACCCACACTTTTGTTAATGTTCCTGCCAAAAATCATAATCCTATATCAAAAAGCCAACGGCCCACGTCGTTTGAAAAAAGGCACTGCACTATATATATATATAAATATATATATATATATATATATATATATATATATATATATATATATATATATATATATATATATATATATATATATATATATATATATATATATATATATATATATATATATATATATATATATATATATATATATATATATATATATATATATATATATATATATATATATATATATATATATATATATATATATATATATATATATATATATATATATATATATATATATATATATATATATATATATCAATATATAATATATATATATATATATATATATATATATATATATATATATATATATATATATATATATATATATATATATATATATATATATATATATATATATATATATATATATATATATATATATATATATATATATATATATATATATGTTTATATATATATATATATATATATATATATATATATATATTTTGTATAACATATATATATATATATATATATATATTTTCTAATATCCGCCATTTTGTATAAATATTATGAATTGCAGTGCCTTTTTTCAAACGACGTGGGCCGTTGGCTTTTTGATATAGGATTATGATTTTTGGCAGGAACATTAACAAAAGTGTGGGTTGACTTTCAACGTGAACAAAATTTGTCCGCGTTGTACAGGGGGTCCTAGATAAGTAGGAAAAATTAAAAAAAATTAAAAACATCATATCTTCATTTTTTTAAATGGAATGTATAGTATTTTAATATTTTAAACTATTCGTGACCAAAACCCTATCTTTCGTTATAAATATGTCCTATACCTATTTGTCATAGTTTCCGAGATTTTGACATTTTTGTATTTATTATTTGGTTTTCAATGCCAATCGCCTTAGAATTTGCTTTATTATCGAATTTATAGAATTTTCCGAGGAATCCAAAAATGTAATAATATACAGGGTGTTTCATTTAAAATAACAAAGTTGATATCCGAGGGACACTTTTGTATTTCAACTTTTTCTCTGTTATTAAAAATAATGGAATTAAGGGGGGTGGCAAATCTCGGTGAATCACCCTGTACATTAATACACAGTAAAAAATGCAAAATTAAAAATTCAGTCTACTATTTTCCTTTATGTAAAAAGGCAAATAAATATTTTAATTAAAGAGACACAACAGAAAAAGAAGTCCTACAATCACTTGATTAAATGTTCAATATGACCACCATTTCTTTCAACACACACTTGTAGCCGATTCACAGAGGAATTGTTAACTCTATTCAGCATCGCGGCATTGATATTTGTACATGCATTTCTAATTCTCATTTTCATATTCTCTATGGTAGTGGGTGGCGTTTGGTAAACTTGCTCTTTAACAAAACCCCACAAGAAAAAATCGAGTTTTGTGAGGTCCGGAGACCTTGCCAGCCATGATACTGGACCTCCCCTATCAATCCATTTATTTTCATAATTCGCGTCTAAAAATTGCCTCACCTGCCTGCTAAAATGTGCCATCTAGTTGGAACCACATCCGCCTCACTGGATTCAAAGGTAATTCGTCAATCCACTCCTGCAAACTGTTTTGCAGTAAATTTAGGAAAGTGTCTCCATTAACTCTATTTTCGAAAAAATAAGGTCCAAAGGTTACCGATTATACCAGCCCATACATTAAGAGACCATCTATGCTGGTGATCCAAGGGGATAATGAATCTGGGGTTTTCAGAACTATAATAGTGGAAATTATGTCGGTTGACGTATCCATTTTTATGAAATGTCGCTTCGTCAGTAAATAAAATGTTATTGAAAAAATCATGTTTTCTATTTTTTGCTAATGCCCAAGTAAAAAATTCTAGTCTTCGATTGAAATCGTCTTGATCCAGCTTTTGTACCAGTTGAATATGGTATGGGCGAAATTTATGTTTTCTAATTATTCTATTTGCCGTAGATTTAGCAACACTTCTCTCCTTTTCTAACTGCCTACATGAAATATGAGGATTTTCAATTAAAGTTTGCATAACAAGATATTCAGCTTCTTCATTTGCGGCTCTTTTCTGCCTTTCCAATTTTTGTTCGTAATGGACACATCCAGTTCTTTCAAATCGTTCTTTGAGTCTGACAAATGATACCTCATGAGCATGCCGTTCGGCATTGCTAAACCGTTGCGCATAAACTCTACTTGCTAAAAAACAATTTTGATCACCTGCGCCCAAAACATAAATCATGTTAATCAATTTTTCTCTAGAAAAATTCATTTTGAATCAATTTAAACACCGTTACTAGACAAATACAAGAGTTTGACATTTCGGCATGACAACATTTTCCCCGTTTTCATTTGTTTTTACTTTAGGATTGTCTAAGGCATCTTCGTACATTAAGTTCTAACTAAATGTTGACACTACCTACGCTTTTATAATAGCCAAAATAGTAAATATTTAAGAATAGTTGGTAAAATATCTGTTTCTTTATAGTCTTTAGGTCGCGATTCTTAGCACAATATTATGAGCTGAATTTTTAATTTTGCGTCACTTGTAGTGTATTATAATCAGATATGATGTTTTTAATTTCTCCTACTTATCTAGGACCCCCTGTACAACGCCGACAAATTTTGTTCACGTTGAAAGTCAACCCATACTTTTGTTAATGTTCCTGCCAAAAATTATAATCCTATATCAAAAAGCCAACAGCCCACGTCGTTTGAAAAAAGGCACTGCAATTCATATTTAGATTTAGATATAGGACATGTTATACAAAAAATGTGTAGAATCACGAGCAGAATCTAAATATGCAAAAATATATAGGGTGTCCCATAAGAAAAAACACAACTTTGCTTCGCCACAGATTTTTGAAACACCCTGTATAAATGAAAATAATTTTAGGTTATGTAGCCCATATTGTTCTACAACTTTTGTATTTGAACTTTTTTTATATCGCTATCCGTTATCAAGATATCAACCGAGAACGCACTATTGGGACACCCTGTATATATATATATATATATATATATATATATATATATATATATATATATATATATAATATATATATATATATATATATATATATATATATATATATATATATATATATATATATATATATATATATATATATATATATATATATATATATATATATATATATATATATATATATATATAGAACAAATGCGTGGTTTGTTATTTAAACCTGTTTAGTATTGTTTAAAAACATTATACTGATGACATGGAAAATTAAGCGCGACATATTCAGGCTTTCATTGTTTTTGAGTAAGCCGTGCGATACCAATTATATATTATATATATATATATATATATATATATATATATATATATATATATATATATACATATATATTGGGGGCCGTCTTTTCGCTAATAAAATAATTGGTATCGCACGGCTTACTCAAAAAACAATGAAAGCCTGAATATGTCGCGCTTAGTTTTCTATGTAAATATTAATCAACTCCAAAACATTGCTAATAAAGATGTATTTATTTATTACAATTGGTTATTATAAAACTACTTATAACTAAATGAAAGTAAAACTGTTTACATGTTTAAACAAAAAATATCCTAGAAATCATTATTGCAAATGCAAAATAATATATAAATAGTATATAAACTTTCTTTAACAAAATATCTTGGAGTATTTGCCAATGATAAGATAACTGGAGTATTATGAATATATTGAGCAAAATAACAGCTATGATAGGTGCGTTATATAAATGTAATGATTACTTAAATAAAACAATCGGTAAATTTTCTTTACCGGGAACTTCCCTCGTTATGAATCTTTCCTTTTGTTAACAATAGTGAAAAGTTACCCAATTTAGTTCCGCATATAGTAATTAAGTAACACTTATACATATATACTGCCCTTTCAATATTTTTATGGGCACCTTTTTGTTCCACATATTGGATTCGTACTAATATTTTACCAGTTTCTACTTATGCCACGCTTGCTTTTTAGGCATAATTTAAAATACATTGAATAAGTTATTGCATTGATTCTTATAAGACCATCTTTTGTTTCGCTTTGCTAAATTCGTACAACTTTAGCCTTATGTCACATTTAATTTTTGTTTACAACTTGAAGTCAACTAATCAAGATTTATTTGCTTTGATTTTTTAAACATTTTATTTGGCCACGCTTAGCTACATCAGTGTGTTTTGCGAAGAACAATTTAGGACATTTCCTTCCTGCATGTTCCTTGGGAAAAATATTTGGTACGTTCCTGCTACATTTGAATAAACATTTCTCATAACGATCTTGCTTGTTATGGGTCTCCCCACCAGCTAATTTGGGTTTTCTTGCAACAAGTTCTAGTTCTTGGTTTACAAATAAAACAGGAGACTGTCCAAGTTAATTTTTTTATTTCGCTGATGTAGCCCGAGTGTAGTTCGGGGTACGTTATAATTTAAAGCAGCTCGTTTTATTGACATGCAATTTTTATTGCTTGTAAAGCTAATTGGAAATTTTTTGCTGTTCAATGGGCCCGTTTTTTAGAGACCATTCTAAAAAAACACCCAAATATGAGTCAATTTATTCGAGTTTTTAAATATGTTCCAAATATTGCCACCTATTTCGAAAATTGCCAGTGGCAGTAATAAGAATCCGTTTCTATGACAATATTAAGAGCAATTGACCTTGACCAAATATAAAGCCTAATATTACAGTAGTCCTGAAATATTACAATAAATAATATATAATTTAGAAAAAACTTACATATGTCGCGGATGTTAAATCGAGTAAAAAAATTCCAACTTGTTTTAAAAAATCTAACTTTAATATAAATGAATTCCGTATCTTGTATATCGGTTCAAAAACCTATCTGACAACAATAATTAAAAATAAAACACAAAGCAAAAATTTTTAATTTGTTAGGTTAGGTTATCAAAATGTTTATAAAATAATATATTGTTATCTTTCGATTTACCTTAAATTTTATCAGCATATACAGAAACTGTGGATCAAAATCGTAGTATCCTGGTTCACAGTACAAGAGAAGGAAACGCGGGACTTCTAAAAAAGAAGGGTTATGTGGTTATGTCTTCTGTTCCTAGCGTTTTTTTATTAAAGTACGAAAATCATTCGTTTGGGGGTACTTTTAGAAAACAGAACTAGTTCGGAAGTCAAGTAGTATTTTTGTGAGTTTAATATTTAACATTTATTTAACGTGTTTATTTTGAACCAATTGAAACAAATCTGGTTTAGTATCTAGAGGTTTATTAGGAAATTTAACGAAAATTAAGGAACCACTTATTTAACGTCAGAATGCTAGCGTTATTCTAAAAGTACTTTAATGTCACGACCCTAAAGGGTTTTATGGATGTTAGTAATACGAAATGTTTAAAGAACTATAACTATATAGGTGCTGTTCGTTATAATACTTGTTAAGAATATATTTTAAATTTTCGCGGTGATAACAAATAATTATCATAGGAATTTGTATAAGACCTTAAAGGGTCCTTTATTATTAAAAGAAGGGTAACTAAAAGTGTTGGTTTTATATAAATAAATAATTAATTATTGAAAAATATCAGCTAGTGACAACATTTGTTATTGTAACAGTGTTCGATATTATATTTGTCATTTAAACATCGACTAACATAGCTACGTTTTGATACTAAATAAGAGTGAGAAATAGGGAATTGTTTTTATGAGAGTACCTATTTTCCAAACAGCGTTCTGGAATAGACATATATTGTATCGTACGGTTTTGCCCATTATTAAGTTTTTTTACAGAGTAAATTTTTTACACAAACTAGCTCTAATCTCTAAAATATCCAAAATTTAGAAAAATTTCGTGTTTAGTAAATATGCATAAGTTATAGATTTTTTTCTTTTTATTTTTGCAGCATCAATGTATTTACGGAAAATATTGATCCACCACTGTATTAACAAAGAAATATTGTAAAGCTTTTATATACCTAATAAAAGGCAAAATATCCTAAACCTTAGAACATTTTATTTTGCCGAAATTGGTTAATTGGTGATAATAATAGCAAAACCTTAGATGTGTTGCTAAAACGAAAAAAAAATCAAAACTTTCGCAGCTTGTATCTCAAAATCTGAAAAAGAAATAGAAAAATTCACCGAAAGCCATTTTCCGTAAGAAATGTGAGAGGTCCTTTTCATTAGCCTTTTTAGTTCATTTGCCGCTCGTTTGTTTCCATTGCATGGCGCTTTATACATATAATAACTACGCTTAAGAAAAACCTAATATTTTATTTTATGTTAATGTCAATAAATACCATGTGGCTATTTTCTATTTTCAGTGCTAGTAAAGGTTTTTTAATATTTATCCTTACTTGTCTTTTTGCCGTTGTGTCTTTACGTGCAATAAACTTTAGATTAAAGTAATATTTACTATTAATATTTATTTCAGATATAATAAGGTACTTCAGCAAGGAATACGTAGATACTTATTTCGATTTTTCTAACAATGTTTGAAAAAAGGGCAAACTTCCGTAATATTTAATTGTGGTTAGGGATGGGCGATGAGGGAATTTACCTGTTTCCTATCGATAGGTGGGAACTAGTCGATAAAATTAACCTGTATAAAAATGGCCTAACTAACTTAACGTGACCAATTCTCTTAAAGAGTTATATTTTATAAAAACAGCAATATTGGAACGTTTTTTGTTTAGTAAGTAAAGTTTCTGTACAATGTAGTAATTATTATCATCTAAATATATTTGAAATATACGTCATTTTGTTTTGACAATTATTGCAAGTACCAAAAACAAAACGGCCGTTTTTCAGGTATAGGACAATTTTATTACTTTAAATGGAATACTTCCTATATCTTTCGATAATTTTAAAGCTTGTTCTTTTCTCTTCTCAAAAATATAGCATTTGATATAGTTATTTTTAAAAATGGCAGATTATTTAAGTTTTAAAAATGTATGTGTATGTAAGGTTATTTCTGTGAGCAAGCAGTCCGTTAGAAAAGTTGACCATGGAATCAAATTCATTTAAGACATTACTGTCACTATGAGTATTTATGTTAATTGATTAATTATTGTCCAATCATAATTTAAAAATGTTCAGTTTAAGTGAAAATGGTAAGGGTGTTTGTTGAAATAAAATCAATTATTGAAACTCCGAGAAGGCTTATAAACATGTTTCATAAAAATCCACCAATCAAAAATGCAATTAAAAAATGGTGTAGAAAATTCTGGTAAACGGGGTCCTTAGAAAGGAAGAAAAAGTGAATAACCAAAATGCTTTAAGCAAGGCCATTCAAGCTTTAGAAGTCGTATAGGTTGACAACACTGTATCAACAAGGAAAATCGTTAGTGCCACAAATATAGCCCGTTCTAATATTCATACCACTATGACAAGACTAAACTAAAACCATATAAAATCCAAATGATACAAAACAATAAAACAAGTGGCTTTTTATAAGGAATTGAAGTTTTTGAAACCATTCGAAACTTAAAGGTAGAAATATAATTTTTTATGTAATTTCATAATGTCTGACGAGGCTACTTTCCATTTAAAGAGAAAATCCTCGATTCTACGAGAAATAACTAAGAGGTTCACCCAAAGTTACAGCTCGGTGATCTCTACGCGAAAAATAAATGGACCATTTTTCCTCAATAATTCAATATGAAATTATCTAAGCTATGTTGAGATGCTAGAAAACTCTTTTATCACCAGTTTAACCAAGAATATATACTACATACCGTGTACTTTTAGCAATATGGAACTATTCTCCATAACACGTTTATAACCAGACTCTCTTAATATGGCTTTTCGAAACGAATGGATCGGAAGATCGGGCCCTATTCCATGCGCCCCTTGGTCATCATATCTAACGGTTCCTTTTTTCTGTGGGGTATCGTTGTTACAGTTTGTTACCACAAACATTGGAATATTTTAAAACAATCATTTGAAATGTTTTTGAAAATATTCGCAGATCTTTTTAAGAAATAGCTTTACCAAATTTGCAAGCCATTTGGATAAAATGGATTGAAATTGAGGGAAGATATTTTCAGCATATAATTTAATGAGTTAAACTATTGTTTCAGAATTTCGTTACCGCTGTTGTTACTATTTAGCTAATTCTTATTTTTTCAAAATAATCATTGTTTTTTGTGTTACTTTCTCATATCTAATTAATAATCAGCCATTTTTAGAAATAACCATATCAAGTACTATATTTCTGAGAAGAGGAATGAACAAGTTTTAAAAATATCAAAAGATATACAGGGTGTTTCATTTAAAATATGAATTCCATATTCTTAAAAATGTCCATTTTGTTTTTTCTGATAGAATTTATTATGTAGTTTACTGTAAAATAATGTGTGATGCAGTAATTGAAAGATTAACTAAAAAATAAGTAAATTGTTAAAATAGGATTAAAAACGGCGGCCATATAGTTCCTGTGGAATTTGCATTTAAACCAGGCGCCTCCTCTATATGTCGCATACTGTATATCGGGTAGGACTAGGGATGCCGTGATCTAATACTACAAGTAGTAAAAGATATATTTCCTACGATCGGGCGGAAAAGAAACTTTTCGATAAAAACGATAAATTGCGCGTAAAGTACCACTTTTCCGCACGATTTTTGAAATTATGACAGAATTTATATAAAATGTTCTAATTTGACAGCCTTGGTATATATTACAATAATTAGGTGCAGGTTCTGATTAAAATGTCGAAAACATATCACCTCATTCTAGAGCAGGTGGTAAATATTGTTGTATGCCTCAGCAACCGTCAAACAATCGAACATTGAAAATCAACAACTGTAGCGTTTTTTCAGTTTCATATTTTTCGCAAGTTTTTGTGGTAAAATGGACAGCGAAGAAGAACAGTTCGGAGGAGAAGGTTTTTCAGCAGACATCATAGAGGCCATTAACGCAGCAAATGATACTCTGATTACAGAAAAATCTAAAGAACGTTACAAAAAAAAAGTTCAGTTTGTTTGAGTCCTGGTGCAATCCAAAAAAAATTATGCACAATAAAGAAAGAGGTATTGCTAGCATATTTTCATATATTATCAAATACATATGCCCCGTCAACATTATAGACGAAATATTCGATGTTAAAATTAATCATAAAACTTGAGAAGGACGTTGATATAAGCAAATCTTATAAACTCACATCCCATTTAAAGAAAGTCAACGATAACTTCAAACCAAAAAAATCAAAAATTTTGGAACAGCAAAATGTAGAAAGTTTTATTTTTGTTGCTTCAAACAACGCCTATCTCATGATGAAAATAGCTACAATTTGTGGTATAGCAGGCGCTTGTCGACGTGAAGAGTTGATGAAGATGACGACCGAAGATATTGCAGATAATAAAGACATTCTGGTAATCACCATACTATCTACCAAACCCAATAAGCCGAGAAAATTTGTAGTTTGTAACCCAGATAAGGACAAACCTAGCTACATAAAGCTGTATAGAAAGTACGTGGCTACGCGACCTGTGAACACCACAAACGCACGCTTTTTTCTATTTTATAGAACCGGAAAATGCACCAATCAAAGCGTTGGTATCAATACATTTGGTAAAATACTGTGCAACATTGCTGGGTACCTGGGCTTAAAAAATCCAGAAATGTACACGGGTCACTTCGAAGGTCTTCGGCAACTGTATTGGTGAATTCTGGAAACAATATCGCTAATATTAAAAGGCATGGAGGACGGAAGTCAACCAGTGTAGCCGAATCCTGTATTGAAGATTCTCTAGCGAATTAAAGCAAAATTGCCGAGAATATTTTAAAAATGTCTTGGAGAATACCCATGGATCGACTTTTGTCAGAAAGTAGAATTGAAAGTTATACCCAGTTACTCTACTTAAAATCAACTTCAAATACAACGTTCGGTAGAATGTGTTTCCGAAGGAAGTCAGACTGTAGCAAGCACACATCAAATTCAAGTAAAAAGCAACGAAGTTCTTCAAGATATGGCATCTGCAATAAATGTACAGTATGCTACAAATACCAATTGCACATTTAACTTTAATAAATATTTATCCTTAATTTGTTTTTGGTTACACTATGAAAGTTTATATAAAGAATTTATTAAATGCAGGTTTAATTTTAATAATATCCTGAATTTGTTCCCAATTCTCTATTTTCCTAGTCTAAAATAAATATTTATTTTTTTTACTATTTATAACTGTATAATGTTTAAAATAAGTATTTTTTTCTAAGAAGCTCAATAATTTTTGTAATTACAATATATTATTATTGAACTCAAACCTAATTGACGTTTATATGACGACTATATCGATTGTAGGAAAAATTTTGCACACATGCGGAAAGTGTCTTTTCCGCACTTGACGGCTTGCGAAGCGGAGTTCGGTCATCTGCCGTCGCATGCCAAAAGTACCATTTTCCGCACTTCTTAGGTAAATAAATATTTAAAAACATAAATCAAAAAAATTAAATTCTAAACTTTTCCATAAAAAGTGTGAGCGATCGTACATTGCACATACCTAACTTTATCTGTATTTAATTGTAAAATTAATATAAAAAATAACACAAACATTCCTAAAGTTGTGAAATGAAACTAGTAGCTGGCAAACCGACAGCAAGGATCTATCTGACGATGTCAAGAAAAAACTTCTATTTTGTAAGAAAATGGATATTCTTACCTTAAGAAACGTTTCCACAATATAAATCTAAGCGGCAGCGTTTTCACAAAGGATATAAATACGAATATGTGTTTTTCATATATGTACTGTGGTATTGTTCTGATGTTTGATTAATCAGAGAATCCATTCTGGGAGGACTTGAGACAACGATTAGAGAAAATATGATTAAAAATTACCAGAATCCGGGAAAATAATATGAAAAATAATCACAGTTTGATAATTTACTTACACCTCTGCTTTTTTGCTAATTTTTGACCTGGAATAAAGAGTGGTTTGAATATAATTTTTCTCATTAATTCTTTAATATATTTATATTTCCACAATTTATTGACCCATGATAGTTATTTTAATAAGAAGATAGTTGGACTTCTTCCTCAGAGATCTTGGGTTTGAATTCCACAGCCGGCAAATCAATGGCCGGCAGTTTTCAGAAGTTAACTCAGACTTAAGACGAAACAAACTGCAGGGTAACAATAGGCTCTTGAAAGGTAGTGCTGGGCACACTACCTTTATAAAATATTGGAAGATTTCAGATTAGGCAAGCTATACAGAGTAAGAAGAGTCTTACTCTAACCTGGGAAAGTGCAATTCGGTGGGAAGTTATTATTTAGTATCAGCAATAAAGTGCGTATAATATGTGCAATTAAGGTTTTTGATACTACCAAATCTAATGGATGAGTAAAAAGCTGTAGACCATTTGTTAAAAATGTAAGTTATTTCAAATTCGTGAGGTATCCCCGAAAAAGTTTTAAAGTAATGTTTAGAGGTATGTCTTGGTGTATACCAGGTTCCTCGAATACAAGAGTGAGTTACGAAAGTCCTAGGTTCACATCTGAACTTAAGCATTTTCGTGAACCAGCTACCACAGCGTGCTATTAGAAAACCGATGTGGTGAGTCTTTGGAGGCAAAAAAGCATAAAGCTTACAGATCTGAGTCACTCCAGCTATACATGAAGACATCCGGCATCCCTGAACGTAATCTAATTTTTCTGCCGACTAATTGATATCTCCTTTAAAAACTATAAATTACGTAAGCTAAATAACCAATACAGGCAGAATAACTGTCTACAAATGCTCGACGTTAAACGGTATGTAAAAACTAATTAAATTAAAATTTGCTAAAATAGGCAAAAAGGAGCAAGATATACAATAATTTGAATAAAATCCACTTGTCGGACCTGGATTTTCTTTAATGTAAATTATTGACAATGTTTCGATCAACATTGTATATTCAATCGTTATTATGTGTCAACATAAGGAATTACCTTACGTATGGAAAATGAGTCTTCAGATAAAGAGATTAGTAATATTAAAAATTATTTTATTACGAAGCTGATAAACAACACAATTATAAAATGTCAAAATAAAAGTAACTCAATTCAAAGCATATAACAGCCAACTTGCTTCCTCATAATGTTTCATATGTAAAAGGAACATCCAAAAAGATCAGATGAGTAGCCTGAAGAAATTACAATATGAAACCGACCCCTTCAAGTCGGGAAACACAACAAAAGTTGATTAAACAAAACCAAGCCCAAGCAAAGTATAAATTACAGATATAATTGTATCTACCAAATACCTTGAAACGAAGATACCCGTTGATGTAACAATTAAAAAACATCGAAAACATACAGAGAAATAGGAATCATCAAGATCGGCTATTGCTAAACATTTCTGGAACAAGGAACATTTAATTCAACGGTCAGAAGCTAAAATCCTAGGAAATTTAAAGAAGCGGTATTTGGACAATTCATGATTGTAGACATTCTGAATAAAATTCCCGTGTCATTGTCTTTAATTCTTCGATCAGCGTTATACTTTCGATCGTTATTAAGTGTAAACTAAGCACAAAGTCTAAAACTACGGGTTATAATATAGTAGGGTCGAGTGAAATCATGAGTGAAAACTATGCGTCAAAGCGTCAATCGAAGAATTAAAGACAATGTAAGTCCGACACGTGAATTTTATTCAGAATGTCTACCATTATGAATTGTCTTCAACATTCAGACAAAAGACCATAATATTTTTGTGAATAGTAGTTGCATGTGCTGGTGGTTCATCTGTGAATCACATATCTGGTGTAAATACTAAATCAGCTAGCACTATTCTTAAAAGAGTGAAGTAGAAAAGAAGGCAATTACCAAAAATATACAACATTTTATTTGTTAAGAAATGTCCGAGAAAAAGCTATATTTATGTACAATGAAAATTAAATAGTTGTAGCGAACATATTTGGAAATATTGTAAAGTATTAATAAGATATCGCTTAAAATTTTAATTAGTACGAAGACTGGGACATAAGCATTGCGATTGATTCTTTTTTCTACAATAAAAATTCTAACTATCTACATGCATGCTTGCTTCTCCATGATGCTAAAATTCTCGATTTTTGTTACAATTTGCATTTATTTACACTTTTGCTAGTTATAAGATAAGTAATAAGATCCTTTTAAATTCATTGTATGGTTTTTTCTTAAATGTTCTTCTAAATTTCAAATTTGCTAGATTATCGAAATATAATTTATAGTTCACAATTACTGTGATACAAAGGGAAGTAACACTTAGTTTCATATTGTTTCAGCTGTTCCCTTAACTGTTAAATCACCTATTGTAAATATTTTTATCAACTAACTAGCCAGAGTTTTTGATTCAAAGAGCAACATTTTCTATGTTTTTAGGCATAGATCATTTCCATCGCCTTGGGATCTTGCTAATAAATTCTCAGCTGTTAGTTGCATCTTTTAAATACATTGTGGCTATTTTCTTTAATAATGTTTATTTATGGTAACTGACAATAGGTTGGGGGTTACGTCCAATAGATTGGCAGTCTTCTTTTTCAGTTCTTCAGATCTGCTTAAATAATGATGTCTTGCATGTACGTCCAAGGTGTTTGGACCCCTCCACACGAAACTTTGAAAATATTTTGGTATATGCATGATTCTTCCTAATTTTTCTGAGGTTTGACCGTGTGGACGTCCCCAGAAAATAAAATTCTGGTTTGCACTCCACCCGATCTGAATTTCTGGCTACGTGCCTGATGTCTTGTTTATCTTATACTGAATTTTCGGGCTTTTCCAATCAATGCCTCTACTCCTTGTGTAGAATCTTTCAAAAACAATTTGGGATAAATACTCTCAACATCTGCTTCTAGGAAATTCATTCAACAAATTTAAAGCGTTTTATAGTTACTAGAGCCATTTCATCTATATGCATACCCAGTGGAAGCAAGTATAACACGACCCCCACGGTTCAGTGTACTCCAGTTGCGTTAAAGTTCTTAGTCCTTTGTTGTTGTTTGGTTTGTTGGTTTTTTGACCACCAAACCGCTGCAATTTCATCGATCTTATGATACCTGCAGTATACACTGATATGACTACTTTTAGATTTATTTATGATATTATTTATTTATTTATTGATTTATATTACTTACATATATATGAAGCGAATTACGAAAACATGTCTTGTTATTGTATTGTATTGTTCTAATGATAAATAATATACTTGTAACAAGAACAAAAATACTAACAATAAAAATAATAATAATTGGATACATGTTTTTAATGTTGCAAAGCCGGTAATATGTATGTTTTAGCAGCACTCTCTAACAACACAAACATCGTACCAGAAGTTCTCACAAGATCTCCACTTGTAGGAATATCATCCATGGGTTCTTGACAAAACATAGCAAACGTCAAAATTGTTTTATCGTCTAAACTTTTTTAAACATAACAATATTCCTGTAACCTTTAAAAGTTCTATTTTTAAAAATACTGCTAATGTATTAATTCTTCATTTTTAAAACTTACAGGATTTTTGGTTTAATAAACTTTTAAGATAATAAAACTATTTTGTCGCTTACAATGTTTTGTCAAGAACCCATCGATATGTTTAGATATTTAAGCATCACAAGGAATCGTTTGGCTTTCTCGGTGTGTTTGATGATGATTTAATCCGTCTCTCATCAAATAAATTTCTAAGATAAACTAATAAAGTGGAACACAGTTTTATATGTATTATTTGTATGACAACAAAACTAGAGTATTTTAATTTTAATTTAGGCTTGTATAAGAACTTCGTAAATTCGAATCTAGACATATAAGAAATATAAACTTATTATATTGGTTTGATTACACTCGGCAGATCCATCATGACGTCACGCCACACCTTGATGGCGCGCCTACGACCCACCCTTATAGATTCCCTAGCGAGGCTAAGAACCGTGCCACATGAAAGCACGCACAACGTGGCTTAATGTTGTATGATAACTACTTTGCCATTCTTTTTGCTGAAATAAATTACCGAAAAAATTCATGACATTCAAGAATTGAGGTAATAATAATATATCGATATGTGCAAAGTCAGGTATTTAAATCTGTGTATACAACTGATCAGAAAAGTCAAATAAACGTCCCAAAACATTGTATGAATATCAAGTAGCAGAATTTTTTTGAGAGCTAAACAATACGTGTACTTTGATATTAATTTGACAAACCCGTGTGCGCTCTAGGTTCTAGGACAAACGTATATTTGAGAGACTAGGCATAATACTTATAGAGGTTTGTTATTGGATTATATGAAGTTGCACCGTATTAGGGTTGCCAGAATTACAAGAAGCAAAAGCAGGAGAAATAGTGGCGGGTCGTGACTAGGGATAGGCGATAATAGATTTTAGCTATCGACAGAAGCTAGGTAAAAACCATTTGTTAGACAGAAGGTAAATTCCTGCGTTTTTCCAAAATAAATTAAAGAGCAAATTGATACTATTACATCTTTACAAAATAGATTGAAGACCAAAAAAAAAGTCCTCGTTTTATTATTGCCTCCAAAAACATGGATGGTGTTTTGCATTCTTTATTTGTAAATAAACATTATTTGCTTCTTTCTGTATTTTTATTATCTTAATTATATTTTTAAGAACTCTAGAACTTAATTATAAGCCATTGTAAAGTCTATTTTTCTACTACCCAGCTAGTAACTCAAGTCTAAATGACGTCTTAAAAACAGCATCATATTGCGCCAAAAGGCGTCTTTTTTATCACAAGAAAAGACATTTTTATGACGAACTAAAGTCACAGCTAAATGACGTCAGTTTTTTCACGTCCGATGGACGTCACCATTAGACGTCATTTTTAACGTCCGCAGGACGTCACGTTTACACCATTAAAAATGTACTTCGCAATTTTTTTTAATGTAGTTTTTGCACTTTCTATTTCAGTGACCTATTGGAGGGACTAAAAAACATTTTAGTTCCAAAATAGTTTAAAATGGCATTTTGATTTTTTTTAGAATTAAAATGCCAGATTAGTCATTCCAAACGGCGACTAAAATACTCTAACAGCCGGTTGCACAAAACTTAATTGTTGTTTAGAATATTTAACTGAGGTTTCGGATTCGACAAGCTGTTTATAGAAATCTAAGAATTCGCTGTCAAATTTGACAATCCGTTAAACATTCTAAACTTTAACTGAGCTTTCTGCAGCCGGCCGTAAAAGTCCGAAATCTGTAGATAAAAAAAGTTACAAAGGTCACTTTTTGGCTTTAGTATTATTCAACTATATACATCAGAATTAAAACTGGTAGCAAAGAAATTCTTTTAAACCTTATGTTACTTTATATGGCATTTTTTATACATTTAGCATAATCCTTCGTAGATCTGTACAAATATATGATAAAACAAAAAAAGGTATATAAAGGTAAAATTTTTAAACCAGCATAAACGGTACATACCCTATATAGTATATATATATATATATATATATATATATATATATATATATATATATATATTTGTCAAGTATTTCTAATTAATACAAAAATCTATAAAAAAATGGAGTGTAACCCAAAGCATCAAAATATATAATAGATGTGAGTAATTTATTTCATTAATAAAATTATATAATATAATTACATATTCTTACTTTATCTATAACAAAAATATAGCTCTGTCTGGAGCATATTTATAGCCACAATTTGCCCTAAGTCACTGATCATTGAATTTCAATTTGAACTGCGCCTAGAAAAAATAAATAATCGTAAAATTAACACATAAAACTATTTCTGTTGCGATTTTGATTGTTTTACTAATAATGCATCCTTCATATAATTTAAGAGTAGATATAAGTTTAATTTAATAATATTAATAATTTTAATGATTTAAAAAAACGACATTATAGTATTTTTCACAAATTTGTATTTAATTTAGACAGCTTACGTTAGCGTAAAACGGTTTTACCCAATTCTATTATAAAGTTGTATAGCTTTGGGTTAATATTATGCCTATACATGTCAAATCATGAATATTAAAAAATAGCATGACGGCAACCCAAAGCACCAAAGTATTTAAAATACGTGAATATTTTTTAAAATAATAATATTGAATGATATATTAATAATCACAGATTCTTGCTTCATCTATTGCAACATCTAACTCTGCCTGTGGTATGTTTACAACCACAGTCGCAAAATTTCCTCTATGTGGCTAGTCTTTGCATTCTTATCTTTAATTGAAATGCTCCTAGAAAAAATAAATATTTGGTAAGTTAATATACTAAACCATCTGTGTTGCGACTTTCATTATTTTACTTCATATTGTTTTGCAGTGCATGCAAAAAAAGTCTTATTCAATTTCGGTAATTAGAAAAGGTATTATAATCACACATTCGGATATTATATATATATATATATATATATATATATATATATATATATATATATATATATATATATATATATATATATATATATATAAATCGTGATTTGTTAAATGGGCATGAGTCAACCAAACAACCATTTTCAATTTTTAATTTTATTAAACCCTATATTAATCGAACTATCATTTCGTGTTAAAACGGCATCTGTCCTTGCATTTACAACCTTGTTATAGGCGCCCGAAATGATCGGAGTTTGTTAAAAAGACATCAGTCCGTGACTTATGCCGTTTTAACAAAATTGGTCCGGCAACGTCAGGTGAGGCAGAACTGTTGTGATTTTTAGGTTAGGATTAAATCTGTCAGATTGAAAGTTGTTATCAACCTGATTGCAAATAATTGTTTTCTTATTTGTTATAATTTACAACAATAAATATATAAAAATAATGGAAAGTGAAAGTGATGTAGACAGTGTCACTGAACAAACTGATTCACGCAAGAGAAAAGGCGATCCAAGCAAATACGTTAGAAACAAGATCAAGGATGCTAGAACTAAAGGAAAATTATATGTTAACCATAAGGGGAATAACGTACAAGCTAAGAAATGTATATTATCTTGCGGGTAAGTGTAAATATAATGTATTTTATGTTTGCAGCACTGATTTTCCTTTGTTTCCTTTGTAGGTGTAAAAGGAAATGTTTGGAGAGTCTTGATGAAGGTAATTGCTTGGATATGTTTACAAAGTTTTATGACATGAACAGTAAGAACCAGCAGGACATGTTTATCCAAGGCCTGATTGATGTTCATTCAGTCAAGCGACGACGTCCAAGAAAGGATTCTTCTAGATTAAACACAGCAAGTTTCAAGTACCACTTACTAAAAGGTTGTACACGACTTGAAGTATGTCTGAAAGCTTTCACGTCTGTGATGGATATTACTCCAAAGCGAGTAAGAAGAGTAAGGGAACTAAAGCAGGAGGGGAAAATACCAGAAGACAAAAGAGGAAGATTTGTTAGTTATTGCCTTTCTCCTGCTGTTAAATTAAAGGTCCGAGAACACATTGCCTCATTTCCATTAAAAGAATCGCACTACTCTGGACAAAAGCTTTTTTATTTGAGCGCTGACTTAGATTTAAAAACAATGCATAAGATGTACCTTGAAAGAAATCCTGACAAGAAAGTTAGCTATTCTTTTTACCGATCTTTTTTTGCCGAGAACTTTAATTATAGATTTGGAAGGCCTCAAGTTGACACATGTTGCACATGTGAGCAACTTAACTTAAAGATAAAGTCACCCCATTTAAATGAAGTTGCTAAACGCGCTGCAGTGGCTGAACTAATAGTCCACAAGCGTAAAAGTAAAAAATTTTATTCAGCCTTAAAACACGAATCATCGGATGAAGGTAAGAAAGAAGATAACGTGTTATCTTTAGCTTTTGATTTCATGCAAAATATTTCTCTGCCTAAAGTTCCTGTTCAAGAACTTTTTTATCTTCGCCAGTTAACTATAAACGTCTTTGCCATCACTAATATTAAAGCTAACACCAGTTTTTTGTACATATACCATGAAGGTGAAGGGAGGAAAGATCCTGACGAAGTATGCTCGTTTTTGCATGACTTCTTAAAGCAAATCCCAGAAAAAATTACAGAACTTCGTCTTTTTTCTGACAACTGCTCAGCTCAGAATAAAAATCAAACTATAATGAGGTATATGCTTTTCCTAACAGACTCTGGCAGATTTAAAAAGATTCAGCATTATTTTCCTGTGAGGGGACACAGTTTTCTACCCTGTGACAGGGATTTTGGAATTATTTCACAAAGACTAAAGAAACATGACAGAATTTTCAACCTTCACGAAGTAACTGAACATATTATTTTGAGTGGTAAACCAGGCAAATTCCATGTCAAAGAGGTTAAAGCAACAGACATTTTGGACTTTAAAATGTGGTGGAGAAATTATTACAAAAAGACTGCCTTTTCTGAAGAAACAAAACACAAACCAAGGAAGGATAAAATTAATTTTGCAGTGAGTACCCTGTATCAATTTGTGTATGACCATGAAATGAAAGGCCACATAAAGGCACACCCTTTGATCAACGGCCTCATTTCTCACACCTTTTTTATGAGCCTCCAGAGAGAATTACCTGTTCCGCCTAATAGATGTGCATATCTAAGCGAAAAAGTGCCCATTAAAGCTTCAAAAATGGCAGATTTTGCCAAACTAAAACAATATGTGCCAAATGAACACCAGCCATTTTATGAAAATCTTTTAAATTGGCCAGTGAATAACAACGTCCAAGAAGATGAATAGAGACGAAAGCTATTTTAGTCAAAAGTATTTTTTTTAATGTTAAATAAATAAATTACGACTTAAGTTTGTTTGTAAAACATATTATATGTTAGTATTATTTAAAAAAAATAAAAAATATTAACCCACAGAAGGATTTTTATATCTCGAAAGTTTTCAATTTGTTAAAAGGGCATCAGTCATGAAGTTTCAAAATTTTGCAAAAAATACAGGATATAAATCGAAGACAACAGTTATCGCAAAAAACGTTCATATGATGATATACAACATCTTGAAATTATTAAAAGAGTTATTATTTTATTATCTTGATAATTTAAACATTTTTTTCAATTTTCTCAAAACCTATTCTCTTTGACTGATGCCCTTTTAACAAATCAAGATTCATATATATATATATATATATATATATATATATATATATATATATATATATATATATATATATATATATATATATATATATATATATATATATATATATATATACACACATATGTTTGTGTGTGTGTGTGTAGAGAAAAACAACAAACTACCATTTTTAGATGTTCTGGTCACAAAACTGCATAACGGACATTTCAAATACACCGTCTACAGAAAACCAACACATCCAGACAGATATTTGAATGCAAGATCACATCATCACTCTGCACAAATTCAAGCTTTGGTCAATACCCTAATATCCAGATCCGTGTGATTAACTGAAACACCTACGAGAGAAAACGAACTTAATATAATATCTACTGCTTTAAAGAAAAATGGCTACACAAATTGCACCATAGAGAAAGCTATTAATGCATAGGGTTCCCGAACAACGAAGAAAAAAAAATTTGAACCGGGAAACCAAGTAGTCTTACCATATGAAAAAGGCACGAAAGACAGAATAGGAAGAATTCTTGAGAAACACAACGTACAAATAATATACAAGCCACAAACAACTATAAGTAAACTACTTGGAAACCTAAAAGATAAAATCAAACTGGAAAACTACGGAGTATACAGCATTACGTGCCAGCACTGTGAAAAGATGTACGTGGGGCAAACTAACAGGCAAATATCAGCAAGAGTGGAAGAGCATAAACTCAGCACCAGAAACAAACAAACAACCTCAGCTTTATTCCTACATCATCAAGAAACCGGCCACAAAATAAATTTCGATAGGTGTAGGGAGATTGTCGATATAGAACATCATAAGACCAGAATAATCCGACAAGCCATAAAAATCGAAAAACAAGGTGATTTGAATAAGAGGGAAGAATCATTAAAATTACCAACAGAATGGCAGACACTAATCGACAAATCTAAAATCGCAAAAAATCAAGGTCAATTATCGCAACAACAGCACCATCCGGCAAACATAAATAACGACCAACGGCCGCTCAGATATAACCTTCGGCCCCGGGTGGAGGTATAAAAGTATGCGTTGTAGTCACCAACACTTCAGTCTTCAGTCTCTATTCGAACGCGAAAAAGAAAGCTTCGAATTCGAAATTCGAAATTTTTTTTTTTTTCTTTTTTTTTTGCCAATAAAATTACTTAGCCTTTACTTACTTCACTAGCATACTCTACTTTTATAATACACATAAATAACTTATACAAGGTTAACTTAAATAAATTATACGAGAAAAAAAATATTTGAAAATTTAAAATTTTATTTGAATACACAGGAGGAAAATAACGATTTTGGGTTTTTACAACTTTGTGAATGGCATATTATTCTACATTAAATTGCGTAACTTTGCCATAATTTTACCAACCTCGTATCTCGTTTGGTTTCTTACATGCCAATGTTATCCCTTCGAATTTGTGACACCGTGTATAGATGAAACAAATTGACTTTTTTATATAAGAATTTTTGAACATCGAAACACACGCAGAGAGAGACATCAAGGACTGGGTATTGCCAATAAACAAAGAGTAGCTCGGGTGAAAAAGTTCAAAAAAGCAGTTAAGCATGAATCAACTGTCTTTAAAATATCACTACAAGCATAAAAAATGCTGTTTTGAGACATCGTAAATCGACAATAATAGTGTAATTTGCTTACAAGTTTTCATAGAAAAGTGGTTCAATGTCACTCCGCCTCACAGTTTTGAGTTTTACAATACTAATGAAAGTTAAGGAGTTAAAAATAAACGAGATCTCAGGAAAACACTTACAAAAAGTATAGTAAAGATCTATGTACAAAAATATGGTGCCTATAGGCACGATCTTAATTCGGTTTTCGTCAGTTTATCATTCGCGTCATCAAGAATTTGCAATTCTAATCTACGATTGGTCAGGAAAAAATTGAAATTTGTTTTATTCACTACAGGGGAACTTTTGATTTTATAGGTGGCAAATTTGAAATTTAATAGTTTGACGAACAGTAAACTATAAATAGTACAAAATACTTTACTTCTAAAAATGATTTAAAATTGAACTGTTGGAGAATAAGAGTTGAGGTTTCTACAAGACAAGCCGTTTGGATTCGAGGCAGAAGTATCTTATTTAACTCGTTATTTCCCTACATGTAATTTATTTTTATTTTATACCTAGAACTTGAAGACCTTAATTTTTGTCAAAAATACGTCGAAATATTTACGTCTTTGTAATGACGTGAATTGGTCAATTTTGTCCAAAAGGCGTTCAAGAACATAAAGTTGCCGAAAATGTACGTCTTTCACATGACATATTCGGCTACTTGGGTAGATCTAATACTATAGCGCCATATACCCAAGACAACTTAAATTACAAACTAAAGTAAATTCAGATACATAACAGTTAGAATGCCTATTCCTAGCCGTCTACGTTTTTCTCAAGGTTTCTTTTATTGTTAGATGGACGAAATTTATTATTTTTCTTATTCAATGTAACAACTTACGTTTGTTTCGCTTAAAAAGCGGGACATTCCCGCTTAAATAGGGAGGGTTGGCAATCCTATACCGTATACATTAAAATGTATTCTCGTAAGATTTGAACCGCAAACTTAAGAGCAATATCACTAACTACTGGGCTATGTTCAAAGTTTTTATGAGCTGTTACTTTACCTCTCATACATATCTGCATGTGCGCTCTGGGTTTTAGGTGAGAACTATATTTATTTTCTTTTCTTTTAGGATTTGAACTACAAAATGTAGGTGCAGTACAGAATAATGCTGGGCTATAGTTTAAGTTTTATGAGTTACTAATTTTGACTCATTATATTGTGCGCAAGCATCGGCAGCTCTTACTGCTCACCTAATCCACGTAATGCTTTACATCTCCATACGCTAGATAGTCTACCCTAAAAAAAATTATCTCAAAAATTTTACCCAAGAAGTGAAATTATTACAAAACGAATGTTTTCTTGGCATTGGTGAATTAAATAATCATGGTTCTTAGGATTATTCTTTGTCAAAATGGAATAACTTATTGAGGTTACTGGCGTTTCGTTTGCAAATGCAGAACTTTAAACCAATTTAACTTTTAATACGAGCACTGTCACAGAAAAAGTGATTTTTTTGTTAATAGAATAACCTATATTTAAACATATTTTCAAAAAAAGCCCATCTTTTCCATTCCAAGAATTTTTATAGTTTATGTATATTTATTTTAGCCCTTTGTAATATTAGAATGGTTAATTTTCTAATATAAATTTGATCATCAAATAAAGAACAATATCGCGGTAAGGTTATCATATAACCATTTAAATAACATGATTAGCGGTTTTATTAGGTACGAAATTTTTAAAAGTCAATGCTTATTTAGTCACGTGTATCTATTCGACATTACAAATATGGTCTTATAATGACAGCCCCATAACACTGGTGCTCATATTATTTAACTGATACCGTGATTTTATATCATAAAATTAACAATACATCGCACACGGCTAAAGTAAAGATAAACAAACTATTAAGAAACTGTGGTTATTATGGAATAATTTATACACTTTTCGCCATCAATTGCACAAGGCATCTTCGAGATCGGAAGATACTGAAATCTTATTCAGTGTTTGATCTCGAGGAATAAAAATATCTGAAGATGCCTCATGTAATCGAAGACGAAACGTCAAAAGATGATTTCATTTTGACACCAAAAACGATTTCTTAATGAAACCCATGAAAGCTTCCGTTCCATATAAGCAAACTATATAGATATATTTGAAACGAAAAAAATAAAGGCATTGTAAAAATGTTTTTAGATATAGTTTATTCCATTAAAAAATCCCTTTTCTGTCATAGCGCGCAGCGCTTTTACTAAAAGTCAAATTCATTTAACCTCGTGCATTTGCAGGTGAAACGTCAGTAATGTCAATAAGTGATTCCATTTTGACACGGAAAAATAATGAACCATTATTAAATTATTGTACAAGAACTTTCGTTGTTTTTTAAGGATAATAAAAGGCCTTATTTTTCACAATGCCAATGTTTCGATCTTTATTTAAGATCTTCCTCAGGGCTACAATAAGAAATACAAAGCATTGTAGTGGATTTTTTCATAGTAATATGTTATTATTTTATTTTGATTACTTCTTATTAGTAGCAAATTCAAAATGGAAGCTTCGAGGGTGAACTTAATTTTATCGTAGTAGCTATTAAAATAGTCCACAATATGTCGAATTTCATTTTTGGGGATCGCCATCACCGTATCAGCTACGTAAATTTTAAGTAATGGAATGTCAAATGGTAAACTCATAGTTACCGAATACACCAGGTGTTCCATCACAATATTAGCTAGTATAGGGCTGGCTGGATTCCCATTGCAGTGCCATCATTTTGTTTATAATAATTTGAAACAAAAAATAGCTAGAGTCAAAGCTATAAAACAACATTTCTTAAAATAGATTAAAGGACGATTAATCCATTGCTTGATATAATCCCACTCTTCAGTATAATATTTACTACAATGTCCTTAAGAATATTTGTAAATAAACTAAGAACGTCTAGACTGACCAGTACATAATCCGGAGGCAAAGAAATATTCTCAGGAGTATCAAGAAGTTCGTAAGAATTTTTTAAACTCTACTGAGAGGCGTAATTTGTGTGGTTGAATGTTTATGTCTTATATAACTGCTATTTTCCCTAGGTAAGGATGCTTCCTGGTATTTTTCATTTTTTTCAGTTATTATTTGTTGTACTTTTACGTGACATACCTGTGTTACAGGGTAAAGTTTTAAATATTTTCAGGCAATTTTATATCCCACAATTATATTTTTTAATATTTTAAATTTTATTGGTTAGTGAAAACTAAATTAATATTTTTATTTTATGTTTTGCACGTACTGTACGAAGCAATTTTTTTTTTATAAAAAAATTTTCAAATTTTGATTTTATCCCAATTATAGAGAGCTTTGTATTTCTTATTGTAGCCCTGAAGATGATCTTAAATAAAAATTGAAACGTTGGCATTGTGGCCTTTTAATATCCTTAAAAACCAACGAAAGTTCTTCTATAATAATTAAATTAAAGGATACGAATTCTATAAACAAATGATTATTTAATTCACCAATGGCATGAAAACTTTTTTCAGAAAAAATAATGAAAACGCTATCTTGATTTATTTTTAAATCGATAAAGCTAAAATAGTGGTGTGATAATTTTATGCTGGATAACACTGTACAGTTTGTTTCTTTTTATTACATGGTTCTTGTTCCTTAAGTCTAGTGGATGCGGACCAACTAGTCTCTTCTACATATAAATGTAAAATTTATATTTATTTAGTATAATATTTTTGTTAATATCCATAAACAGATTTATATTATATGTATAGTTTATAGGGCTTTAGTTTGTTACGGTTATAGATTTTTAATAAATCGTTCTTAATTTCAATATAGTTTTCTAACAAAAATTTATAAAATGCTATAAATTGTATGTATTATTTTATGTCGTTACGGTTACAGCTCACTAGTGAGTTATGACTTATAACTTACTAGGCTATTTTATTCATTTAAAATCAAAATAAATATAGAGTCATTATAGTTACAATAAAACTATAATGAAATTGCTTAAAATAATTCAATTCTCTCGATTTTGAGTGAAAATATACCATAAAACGGAATTTAAATCTCTCTCCAAATATTAGGCAATTAATATTTATTAAAATTATTGTGCATTTCAATAAATGTTTGACGACCTTTTTATTTATTATCAGCTCCAGACATTTCGTTGCCTTAAAGTTATAAAGTTCTATGTCACAAGTTTGCCACTATATGAAATAGCAGCAATACGAACCTTACAGTTGTGACGCAGTAATTTATGGATGGGCTATCTTGTTATCATTAGATATAGAAAGGGAACGCTTTTTATATCTAATAATTTTATTGATTCCGGTTCCTAGAATATATTAAATATGAAATATCATATATTTATTAATGGTTACTATAATAAATTGAAAAAATATAATTCGAGAAAAACATTACCTTATTTTGTGACTTGCCGTTGGCACCACCCGTTAAATTTAAAAATTTAGATTACGTTCGCTTGGACCCTTTTAGATCTAAGGCCTACCAGAAACTGTAACATCTTACATAATAATTTATTACCGACATAAAAAAAACAGCTGCCTATGTAGTATAACATCGGAGCATACGAATTTTACGACAAAACTTTATGAGAAATGTCATATTTTAGTCCGAATCTTGGTGTAAGGTTGTAGCGAGTGTCGTAGGTATTGAAAATTCATAAATATCTACTATCGATCGGAATTTAACTAGAATATAACAGCACACGAATTAATTTTATGTTTGATTTTTATATTTATGGGAATTCCTATTTAAACAAAAAAAAAAGTTTTGTGAATATAATAAGGCACCGATACGATTCTTACGTAAACGTGTATAATGCCGTATAGAAAATATAAAAAAGCGTTTGTAAAGGTTTATATAACAAAAAATTACTTTGCATTAAATTAGAAAAAAACTTTATACAGCATTTTTATTTTTTTCATATAATTGTTTTATATGCACCTTATAATATGTAGAGGTATTGCGATTAAAAAAAATTATTAACCTTTTTGGAATTACGAATACAGATAGATAGAGCTCTAAGACGAGAAGAAAATAAATTTCTCTTTTCTATCTTGGTTTTTGGAGATTGCCATGGTGTTTTATATTCTTTAAAAATATCGAAAATTTGTTTCATCGATGCAGACTCGAAACAAATCAGCTTTTTTTTTTAATTTTAAAAGTTTATTAACACACACGTTAAGTGTTTATTTGTTATTATTTTTTTATTATCGACTGTCGGACAAACTATTAATCGATTTTAACATTTCTTATTCTTGAACTTTCTACAATAAATCGGCGTGATAACCGTTGCGTCTTTGCTTAATGTAATGATGCGCGAACATTCGAAAGAAGTCTGACAACCTGTACCCATCGATTTATTTTACCTCACTCAATATCGTACCTCGCATTTAATAATGATCATCAAAAGCAAAATTATCACCCCAAAAAAATGCGACCAGTCTACATACAAATATAAAACTTTTATACCCTTGCACAATTTGATCTATCTATTAAAAATAATGAAGATACGGTATGAGACGTTGCCTAATTTAGTGACCCAAATATTTTCCTTTTCGAGGGTGGAGGAAACCTTTTTTTTTTGAAAATTTTGAAAACAAATCTATTCCTCAAGATGAAATATTTTATGCGGCCCTGTTTTTTAAAAAACATTTTAACTGCCTTATAGCTCATTTAATTGGCTTCGATTCTCGGATTTGGCGTTTTTTATTAAGATTTAAAAAATGGTGAAACAAGCGATCGAAGGAAAAATACAAATTTGTATATTATTTGGTATTTTTCAACAGAACATGATGCTTTGAGTTGTTTAGTATATAAAGCGAAGGTATATATAATATTAAATATGTCCATCATCTATATGTATCTCCAAAAAATAACTATAAATAATAGTTATTCTTTATTTGCACAGTATTATAAAAAGTAGTTTTTAAAAATTTTCACTGTTTGAATTTGTTTAAAAACAAATTTCTTTTATATTTGTGACATATGCAAATAAATCTATTTCTACCTTCATCAACAGTAATTTATTGAGTAAACACAATTAAAAAGACAATGGAAATAACAGATATAATAATTAAATTAATTAATTTCTTCCGGCTATTTTTTATTTTTTCCCAATATTTCTTTCTTTTTTAAAAATTAATCCGTACCATATATTTTTTTCATATCCAGGGAAGTATCGGGTATTGCTGATTTTTACTTCCCTCTCGTAAATGGGAAGTATTGTAATCGTGATAAAGTTAGCCTCCGAGATTTTTTCAGATCATTACGTTTCAGGGTCCCTAGATGCCAAAAAACATGTTTTCTCAATTTCGCCGGTCTGTCTATCTGTCGGCCTGTCTGTTCGCGGCATAGCTAAAAAACTACTTACCCGATTGACTTCAAATTTTGGTCAAAAATTAAGGGTCATATGAGGAAAAGTAAAAATCCAATTTGGCAAAACAAAATGACGGCCTAGTGAAATGTTATAAAAATTATTATTAAAAAACTGCTTATCCAATTTATCTATAATTTTGTACAGAAATAAAGTACGAATCCAATGTGGCGGAACAAAATGGCAGCTTAATAAAATATTTAAAAATTCGGCCTTAAAAAACTGCTTAAGGCCGTTTTACATGCTGCAATCCTTCTTGCATTATACAATATTCTTGAACATGGGCATGCGCAGTAAAAAAAATCTCATTCAATTGACTTTAAACTTTGCAGGAAAATTAAATTTGATATAGGGATAAGCTGATACGAATTCAACATGACGTAACAAAATCGCGATGTGTGTCAATGTAAAAACTAGTTATTGAATTTATTTTAAATTATGCCCAAAAATCAAGTGGGCATACAGAGAAACTGGGAAAATATTGGTAGGAATCCAATATGACGGAACAGTAAAAATATTTGAAAAGACAGTACATATGTGTTCCTAAATAACTACGTACGGAACTAAATTGGGTCACACTTTATTATTCCTAATAAAACGAAATATCATATCGAGGGAAGTTCCGGGTAAAGGGAATTTACCAACTTTTAATTCTTATTTCAGGATTATTTGGTTTATTGATATTTATTGACATATTCACATTAACTCATACATGTTCTCCATAGGTCATCATATTTTATAAAAAATAGGTATTTTAATTTGTTTAGGGTATAAATCATACCAAACTAAAACTTAAACATTGAAAAGTAACAAAAGAAAAAATATTTAAGAACGAATGCCCGCGGCTCTGCGCAAATATGTTAACCCCAGGCCTACTTACTTGAGTCCAATACAGTTACCATTATATAATATACTACTACAGTAATAAGTAGTACCCGATATTTCATAAGATTAAACCCTAGAGAGAGGTTCAGAAAAAATAATTGAATCTACTCGCGGCACCTAGAGAACTAGGAGTATTTCTTATAGAGCTTTTTTAAGGGGATGGTATTCCCTGTTTCAAAAATACTGTAACTGATCTGACGGAAGAACACAAATCACTGCCATGACTCATGTAACCTAAACAAAAATTCGAAAATATGTTATTAGAAAGTGCATTTTATAGTTATAGCGTTGATTTTCCTCCATTCAACAGTTATAGTGAATATTTATGTACATATTTTATTTGCATAAATGAAAATACTTTTATTGTCCTAAAATTTGGTTTATGCCATAAACAAGAAAAAATGGAAAACAATAAAGTATATCGATCTATGACAATTACCGTGCCACTCTTTTTTTCTTTTTTCACTTTCGGTTCCACCGGAACTATCGCCGTCTTTAGGCTTTTAAATGAAAACCAAGAGACTGTTATTTAAATTTTAATAAAGGTAAACTTCTCTAAGTGAATGAACACCAGAGTAACTAAAGAAAATACAACTGAAACAAAAACTATTTAATTTTACTTTATAATTAAATCTTTCTTATAATTCAAGACATAAGTGGAAATTAATGTTTTGAGAAATTCGCAATAAACCATATCAATTTGGAATTTTTTAAGAAAATAAAGAAATATAATACTTCTTTTACCTTGTTATTTTCTTTTAATACCTAGTTCGAGAGATTTATTAGTAGTTACATAAGTTCTTAAGGGACTCAAAAAAATAAAGCAAATTTCTTTGAAAGTTGGACGTAACACCTTAGCTCCTTTGCACGAAGTTGTTCAATTTTTTATGGAAAAAATAATATACTGCAATTTTTTTATGTTATCCATTGTTTTTAAAAATTGAATTAGCAAGAAAATGTTTATATTTGATATTTTGATAAAACTTGACTTGTTCTAGTAATTAGTTTTAACATATTTGAGATGGGTGTGCTCCAAAATAATATTGTATGAAAATAAAAAAAAAATGTTTTTTTTTTTATATCTTCTATACAAACCCAGATAGAGGGGGGATCAATCTTTAATAAAACACCCTGTACATAGTAATTAGGTATTGGTTTTACGCCGGCTTCAATAAATGTTTTTTTGAAGTGTGTTTTATTTTTTTTTTCGAAAATTTGTATTACAGGATATTTGTATTATGACTGTATTTTGAGAGAGTACAAAAATAATTATTAATTTTTTATTTTAATTTTTTTTAATAACACTAATAATAATATTTTATTGTATGAAAACATATGTATTTTGCTTTATGCTAAAAAGTTGCTTTTTGATAAAATGTTTGAAATACTTAAAAAAAATTTATTTATAACTTTCATAAATTCGAATTGTATTAGGGTCGGTCGGCTTTTGGATTCCTTAATTTCCAATACCAGTTATTTACCATATTTAACCGTACCTATCCTTTGTATAAAATTTCTATTACAAAACACCATCGGATTAAAAGTTGGAAACAGTAATCCGCTAGATAATTTGCTGGAGGCTGATTCTTTGCAATATAGATTACATATATATAAAAAATCGGTAAATTTCCTTTACCCGGAACTTCCCTCGTTATAAATACTTCGTTTTATTAGTAACATGGAAGTGTGACCCAACATGGCATAGTAATTTAGTTAGTAACACATATATTTTAAAATTAATCTTATAAATAGTTTTTTAGTATTCTTGGATTTCTACCAAAATGTTACCAGATCATTCTTATGTAATAGTTTTGTGCAAAATCTGAGGCAAATTGGATAATTAGTTTTTATTTGTTTTGCCATATTGGCATTTACTAAGCTGCTACGAGCTCATCCGCATGTGACCCTTAATTTTTGATTAGAATTCGTCAATGGAAACGGAATTGAGAAAACATGGTATCTGGGGACCATAAATGAATATCTATAAAAACCTGGGAGGGTAAATTTTTTCTTGATTACAATACTTCTGTTTTACTAGAGAAATAGTAAGAATTTACACGCAATTATTTCTACTTTATCTCTGACACAGTTATAGATCAAATAAGTAATAGATTAACACCAAATTTTGAACACGTTATCAAAATAACTTTACTACATTTTTCGTTAAAAATTTTCTATTTTTATAGCTCTTTGTACAGTTTACTTTATATAAACTTCATACCTTATGTCCGGAATCATATAATGCCAAATAGCCAAATCCAATTTACTTTCCTTTCCAGATCTAAAATAATCTTATTGATTGATGAGGCTTCTCTGAATAGGAGCGGAGTATATTTTAAAATTTGATTCTACTTTATAATTTTCATAGAAAAGTAAATAATAATAGTACAAAGCTACAATTTGACCGCCCGTTTTTTTGTTGGCTCAACATAACCGCCTCCTCTCTATTTATGTACTATATATAGGACAAATCAATTGCCCATCGTATCGTTCTGGCATCGATTATAAAACTAAAAATTTTTCTTTATCTAGGATTTGAATACTGTGTGTGGTCTTTCACAACATCATAAGTTATTATATAAATAATACTAAACAGATCTGAAGCTTCGACGAAAGAGGGTGGTTCCATAAATATGCAGACTTTTAGCAAATCACCAAGGAGTAATACACCGATTCCATACTTACTCGTATTATTCACCCATAACCCAGATGTATGGCTTTGTAAATTATTTATTGTGCATTTTTGGACCCATCTTCACATTTTTGTATTCTTGTTTCATTTAGAGAAACTTGCCCTAGAACGTGGACACTTGAATCCCCAAATAAACTGTATATTATTGCTTCTCGTCCGTAGCCGCCTTTATATTATATTTTTCGGCCGTATATGACCGGTGAATTCACCCGTCGGCTGTGGTTAGAATAGCAATCTTTTTTCGCCCGAAAATTAGAGATACTGGACTAGCCAACTAAGATCTGCAGTTTTGACATTCAGGCAAATTTATTAGTACTTACAAGTATCTCTTAAACTAATGAACTTGCAGACGTTTTTTACTATAGACTCAAATACTGCCTTGATGATGTTATTGTTAAAAAGAAATTTTATCTATCAGTTATTAGACCAATAATAAATGAGGTTGTTCAAAAACCACTATACTACATATTGGAACCTATTTGACTTTACATTGACTATTTCTTTAGAGTGTTTTATACCGGCAAAATTCCACGACAACGAGCTGTTTTCCACTGACAAGACGATATTCCTTTTAACAAAATCAATATTATGTGATTACATAACCGAAAATACATGATGTAGAAATTAAACTATATCAAATTTTGAAATCAAACAATGTAACACGTAGAGGTCGAAAAAGTGCATATGGGACCCGATTCTTCAAGAGTGCTCACCTAGCAGGAGATACAAAAGAAACAACTTCTGGGGTGCCCAGAAAAACGTAGTTGAGTTCTAAAGCCCTATCCCCGGAAGAAGTAGAAATTATGATGAGACAAATTCAGACGGGCTACATAAAAGGTTTTTTACCTGTGCTCGTTTGAACTAGGCTAGATAGGTATGAATATCACTCTAAACGGCAAGGTTATTTCCAAAAAGAATTTGATATCAAGGGCCAGTTCACGGGAAGAATCGAATACAACAGCATTTTCTCGAAGACAAATCTAGGAGGTACCAAAAGCCTAACAAGTAGTAAGTGGCTTGTTCAAAACAAATCTACATCAGATCTATACCCTGTCAGACTATTTCTCAAGCTCATAGAAAAACGCAGTACAAAAATTTCTTTTTCTCACTGTCCACCCAAAGTGGCAGAGTGGCAGGATTCAACACAACGTCACAGTGGGCAAAAAAGGCAGAAATAAATAGAGAAAAACATAAAACAACGGTCTCCTAATCAGTGTCCGTCCTTGTTAAACAGGGAGTAAGCTAGCAAGAACTCATCAAGATAACTGGATATCCACAAGCAGGATCTCTAAAACCATTTAGTTTGAAAAAACCTTGCTATAAAGGACAATCAGTAGCGTAACTACAAACTTTGGGCCCCCGCGCAGGTTTCCACAATGGCCCCAGTGTAGGAAAATAACTGATGACCCTGCCATCAGTGGGTACCCCCTCCTGCGCTAGTTCCGTCACTGCCTAAGAGCCTCACTGACAGGTGGATTTGGGCACTTTGCGCTCTCCTGCTCGACGATAGTTACGCCATTGAGGGCTTCTTATGGCTGAATTTTGTCAGATTTCTTGAGAATATATTTATAATCAATCAATTTAAATGAAGTCCAATTAGCTCACATAAAAGATATATATACAAATAAATATAAGTTGGATATGCTATTGAGATATTTTTTATACAAATTCAAATCAGATTACTATTATAATACTAATTATATACAATATTAATTAATAACTATTTAAAAGTTACATATATCTGTAAAAATCCTATTTAAAATGTTTATAATTACGAAATTGTAGTGGCGGATTCATGGTTTAAAACTATTTTTGGGTTTTTCGCCTTAATAAAATCTGAAAATAAAAAAATATTTACCTTATAAATTCAATAGACAGTCTTAAGTTCTGGGTCCACTATGAAGGTACTCGAGGAACGACACTGAAAAATGTTTGTTTCTGGACGTTTCAAGGTCTTCAGCAAACCTACAAATAAAAAACTAAAAGCAGAATATTTCTTATGTTTAGTATCAGAAATATAACCAGAATGGCTAATCTCTGACAAAATGTCAATGCATGCCAATTTAAAGGTGTTATTTTTAATTGTTAGAATAAGGTGGGAAATATGTGTACCAGTAGTATGTTCATTTTAATTTATTGTATTTTGAGGTGTCCTTTTTTCACTTCAGTATTTAGCAAATTTAACCACGTGTTATTAAAACTAACAGAACAAGATGCTACACAATTATCTTTATTTAATAATATTAAGGCACTTCCTTCTATTTTACGTTTTTTGGAACATGGTTCTTTTGCTAAAATACTAGAAGCATTCCACTTAATTTTATGATTGTTATCTAGTGCATGTTGGCAAATGTTTGATTTTCGAATTTCCTTATTTTTTATGTATGTTCGGTGTTCTTTAATTCTTTTGACTAATGGCCTAGAGGTTTCACCTATGTAAAATTTATTGCATTGACACGGAATTTTATAAAAAACATTTTTTGTATTTTCTTGTTCATTATTAGGTTTTGTTTTTGTAAGTTTGCTTCTAAGTGTATTTTGTGTTTTAAAGATCGTTCTGATGTTAAAACGTTTACCTATTCGTTTTATTTTATCTGATAAATGAGGTATGTATGGTATAAAGAGGTTTGTAATTGGTCTATTTTGGATTTTTTTGTCTTTTGGATTCTCAAATTCATAAAAACATTTTTCAACGAAATCATTAGGATAATTGTTTTGATTTAAAACATCTTTTATAAAATTTTTTTCTTTAATAAAAGTTTGATCTTTGCAAATTATTTTTGCTCTATCATATAGACTTTTTACAATTCCCTTTTTAACCATGATTGGATGATTTGAGTGAAAATTGAAGTATCTGTTTGGGTGTGTAGGTTTTCTGTATACTTTTGTTTCAAAACTGTGTATGTATTTTTTGATAGGTATGTCTAAAAATGGAAGTTGTTGGTTATTACCATACATACCTAATTTATCAGATAAAATAAAACAAATAGGTAAACGTTTTAACATCAGAACGATCTTTGCAACACAAAATACACTTAGAAGTAAACTTACAAAAACAAAACCTAACAATGAACGAGAAAATACAAAAAATGTTATTTATAAAATTCCGTATCAATGCAATTTTTACATAGGTGAAACCTCTAGGCCATTAGCCAAAAGAATTAAAGAACACCAAACATACATAAAAAATAAGGAATTTCAAAAATCAAACATTTGCCAACATGGATTAGATAACAATCATAAAATTAATTAGAATGCTTCTAGTATTTTAGCAAAAGAACCATGTTCCAAAAAAACGTAAAATAAAAGAAAGTGCCTTAATATTATTAAATAAAGATAATTGTGTAGCATCTTGTTCCGTTAGTTTTAATAACACATGGTTAAATTTGCTAAATACTGAAGTAAAAAAACCTCAAAATACAATAAATTAAAATGATTATACTCTAGGTAGACATATTTCCCACCTTATTCTAACAATTAAAAATAACACCTTTAAATTGACATTTTGTCAGAGATTAGCCATTCTGGTTATATTTCTGATACTAAACATAAGAAATATTCTGTTTTTAGTTTTTTATTTGTAGGTTTGCTGAAGACGGTGGTAGACTTTCCCTTGAAACGTCCAGAAACAAACATTTGTGTCGTTCCTCGGGTACCTTCATAGTGGACCTAGAACTTAAGACTGTCTATTGATTTTATAAGGTAAATATTTTTTTTTTATTTTCAGATTTTATTAAGGCGAAAAATCCAAAAAATAGTTATAAAATATTTATGTCGTTCTAAACACAGGGGCGACAGCAAAAAAACAAAATATAAATTGATCCTACACAATTTGAAATCAATCTAAACACTAGTTTTTCCGGCTCACTTTTTAAACATTTTATTAGGCCGCCATTTTGTTTAGCCATCTTGGATTCGTACCAAATTATTACCAGTTCATTCTTATGTAACACTTGATTTTTGCTCAAAATTTAAGCTAAATTGGATAATTAGTTTTATGTAATAAGTTTTTTAATAATTTACAACATATTGCTAATTTATCCCCATATGGTCCTTATTTTTTTATCAAAATTTAAAATCAATCGGGTAAGTAGTTTTTTAGCTATACCGCGAAATGTCAGACAGACAGATAGATAAAGCGACACAAAGACTGAGATGATTGAGAGAGTACGTGTCCTTTGCATCTAAAAACCGTTAAACGTAAAGATATCGGTAAAAACCTAAGAGGGTGATTTTATTCATGTTTACAAACATTTTATTTGACCGCCATTTTGTTCCGCCATCTGGGATTCGAATCAAAATTTTAGTAGTTCATTCCTACGTAATACTAGATTTTTGTGCAAAATTTGAGGTAAATTGGATAAGGACTTTTTTAATAATTTTCAAAATAATTTCTATGTTATCCCCATATGACCCTTAATTTTTGACCAAAATTTAACAGTCAATGGGTTAAGTAGTTTCTTAGCTATGCCACGAAAGTACAGACAGACGGACAGATTTACGATATTAATTATAATTCAGGGTTACGTTTTATTTGGCCGCCATCTTTAACTTTTACCAAAATGTTTCCAATTGATTTTTATATCATACTTAATTTTTGCGTAAAATCTCAAATTAATCGAATTAAGTGGTTATTTCAGACTGATTTAAAAAAATACTAAGCCGCCATTTTGTTTCGCCATCTTGGATTCGTTCCAAAATTGTATCAGTTCATTCGTTGGTCATGTTTGATTTTTGTGTAAAATTTAAGGCAAATAGATTAAGTAGTTTAAGTTAAGTTTAAGGGGGGTGGTCAATACTACTGCAAAGTGCCAATTGTAACCAATATGTAATCATAAAGTATGTGTCAAATTCGGAAATATGCACTATGTCATTATGTATTCATTTTAGTATTATTTTAATAAATACGAAACGAGGTTTCAAGTATTTAGCGTATTTTTTTTTTATCTCTTTATCAGCTCTTTCGATAATTTGTCCTCCTTCGGGCTACAAGAGACCCTACAAGAGAACGTGCAGGAAAAAACAAATTTAAAAAATTTTAAAAATCAAAATACATTTTTTGTATATAGAGTGTTTTAAAACTATTTAGTCTACATATGTTAAGAACGTAAATGGTAATTGTACTTACTCGTCAATAGTTGATTCCTGCTAAGTTAGATATTCCGACCAGTCTCATTGAAATAAAATTGTATTAACGATATTTTGGAGCTTAAATTAAATAACCGTAGGAAAATGTTTGGTCAAGAGTGTTTTTAAATTGTAAAATGCAAATAATCGTTAGAGAGTTTCTAGAGCAAAAATGCATGGAATCAATCGGAAATACGTATTGGATTTTTGATTTAAGCAGTAAATATTGATTAATTTAGGATGTAATGTTTCATTTAACTATTAATATAATAATGGATAGTTGAAAGTGTTTTATTTTTAATCAAGATGGAGAATCTATAAACTGGCTAGTAAATGTTGCAAGTACAGTTCACACCGTTCAAAACAAGGAATATATACTTAATATTAGTTGACAACAAAATTACAAACTTCAAGTATACAATAAATTATCATATTAACACAATCATTAAAATTAATACAATAGATGAGTCAGGTACTAATAAAACTTTCTTCTGCTTAATCTAAGAAGATAAAATATAAATTTGTTAAGGATCTCTACGTCAAAAAATTTTTGTAAATTGGATTAAAAGTATATATTTTCAGATTTAGAGAGTTGTGGTTATTTTTTTTTCAATTTTAACTTCCCTTAATGCTTAACACCCCTACATTAATTTTACAGTGGAAGTGGAAGAAAACAACAATATAAATTTCTTAGACCTCAACACGGCAAAAATGACATTAACTAACTTACCTGCAAAATGTACAGAAAACCTAGACAGACAGATCACATCATCCCAAGTAACTCTTATCTCTTATTACAGCAAAGAAATAAATACAATTAAATAAATTGCTCTCACTAACGGATATTGGCTTCAGTTGATTGATAAAATAAAAAATAAATAGAAATTAACACTAAACTTGCAAAATGCTTTCAATCAACCCGTCGAAACTATACAAGATAAGAAATACGTTGCACTTTCTTATGTTGGTCACATTTCTTACAAAGTGTTTAATAAACGCAGTAACAAGTTTTAGAATCTTACTTAAAGCCACAAATACTTTAGACAAAAATTTAGTTCAGACTAAACAAAAATTACCACACGCCCAATTTAATGGGGTTTATAAAGTCAGTTGCCGAGGTTGTGCTGAAACTTATATTGGAAAAACCACAAGAAAATTAGAAATTAGATTTAAATAACATATTTCGCAACACACAAAGTCAGTCTTTGGTCATTACTTTAAATACAATAGCTACAAATTCTCCATAGAAAATAATAGTAAAATAGTGCATCATTTTGATCACATGAATTCGAAAGAACTCGACTATCTTGAAGAGTTGGCAATTGAAAAATAAATAAAAAATAAACACAACTATCTAAATCCGAAAATATATAATTCTAAGACTAAAAATTCAATTTACAATTTTTTTTTGACAATACAAATAACCACAAGTGCCTAAATCTGAAAATATATACTTCTAATCCAATTTTCAAAATTTGTTTGACATAAATATTTTTAACAAATTTACTTTCTATCCTAGATTAAGCAAAAAAAAGTGTTATGAATACCTGACTCATCTGTATTAATTTTAAAATTTAAAGTCTTATGTTACTATGTTAATTTTATTTATTGTATACTTGCAATTTGTAAATTTGTTGCCAACTAATATTAAATATCTATTCGTTGTTTTGAACGATGCTTACAAAACTTACTAGCCAGTTTAACTACAAATTTTCTATCTTGACTAAAAATAAAATAATTTCAAGTATCCATTATTATATTAACAATCAAATGAAATACTACTTCCTAAATTAATCCATATTTACATCTCAATTCAAAAAACCCAATATTTATTTCCGACTGATTCCATGCATGTTTGCTTTAAAAAAAACTATCGAACGATTATTTGTATTTTACAAATTAAAACACACACGGTTAGAGCTAAATATCTGCTCACCTAGTCCCTACAGTTATTTAGTTTAAACACCAAAGTATTATTAATAAATTTTCAATTACACTGGTCGGGATATGAACTTAGCAGGAATCAATTATTGACGAGTATATACAATTATCATTTACGTTCTTGATATTTCTAGATTAAATAGTTTTAAAACACTGTATAAAAAAAGCAATTTTAATTTTTTAAATTCAGTTTATCCTGTATGTTCTCTTGTAGTGTATTAGCCCTGAGGATGAACTGTCGAAAACGCTGGGCAGATAATAAAAAAATTATGCTACTTTAAACCTGGTTTCTTATTTGTTAAGAACATAGGTATAACTGAAACCCCATCCAATTATTTAAATTTAAATACCCTTTAAGTTATCTGTACTTATTACCTAATGAATCTTCTAGACCTTCATGGTAATAAGCTATAACTTTTGCGACGTTTTCTTAATCTATTTGATTGTTCGGTAAAGAAAAGGAAGTTCTTTAAAAGTTAAACCCTGAAATTGGGCAGAGCGCCGCGCCGTGTGCTCTAATCGTTTAACAAATCTAAATTCAAACGGTTTAAAACATCAATTCTCAATGTATTCCTCTCTATTTCTGTTTAAATCTAATCATATATCTTTGTATTTTTTCTGTTTGTGTTATCTTTCCTTAATATCGTTGCTTAACTGTTTCGCCTTTACTTCATAGGAACTCATTAATTCGACTTTGTTTTTCTTATATTATGTTCTAAATACTAAATTAATGAACGGAGCATATTGTATTGTTCCATGATGTTTAGACCAAGATTTCTTATGGTGAATCTTATCCCTCCAGAATGTTTTCCCAAGTTACTGTTAAAAGTAGCAAAGTAGCAAAATGTAACTGATTCAATATTCTCTTTCGCATATTTTTAAAGAATAAAAAATTAGAATGTGGTTTTAAAACATACCACCTATGAAACGATGCTGAAAAAAGCACAGCACTAAATGTGGATTGACCATGATTGTAGAAAAGTACTAATTAAATAATTAAAATAATAAAGACTTCACAGACTAAAAATTTCAAGAAGGCATGTTTTTTTACGTTTTAGTGCAGTTTTTTGATGACGATGACGGTTTAATTTTTTTTATAAAAAATTTTGTTTCATCATTTTTAGTTCTATTTATAGTTTTATTGTAAAAGTCAGGTTTAACAAATAGCCACTGGATCTAATGCATATGTAACATCATTGTATAATAAGATGTCTTTTTATACAATGGGAAATCAATATTTTTTTCCGATAGAATGGTGAACGCATATAATGTTTAATGTAGTTAACAATTCCAAATGGAGCAATTCCGTCAGTTTTCAATATGCTTGCAATGGGACCACTCCGGCAATATGCCAAATATTTCCTGAAAATTTCATACAAATTGGTCAAATCATCATGGAGTAATCCATGTACATACATAAAAAAATACATAGAGTCAGTCACAGTCATGATCAGCTCGATGGTATCAAATTATTGTATTGTCATTCATACAAATTACATACGCTCGCAAAGTTTCAAATCGACACGACAAAATTAATGTTTCTCCAGAGAAACTTTGCTACCCCCATTCATCCCCTTAGAAGATCAATTTTCAAAAATAATAAAACACGTGTTATTTTGTTTCTTTTGAAAACTATATTTATAAAGAGTCATCATTGCCAGTTAATTTTTTCTTCATACAAATTTTACCACCCCATTTCACCCCTGTACGGATGGAATTTTGTAAAATACCTCTTTAGTGCACCTCTAGGTTACTCAAAAATATTTCCTCCAAATTTAGAATCTCTAGGTCCATCGTGTGTTGTCTGTCTGTCAGTCAGTCGCGGTACTGTTTTATAGGTACAGATTTAAGAAAAATAAAACGAATCGTATCCTGGGAAAAATACATAAATTTTACTAAATTTGAAATAAAAAATATGTTTGATAGACATATTGCTGTTATTTTTTAATATAATTTGCTTTGTTTTGTATTATTTATTATTACTATTATACGCTTAAGTCTCTACGATAAGCTTGACGAAAAGGATATTCTAAATATTTCAGTTTTATGACTCGAAATCATTAAGGTATTTCTGCGTAAGTTCAAATAACGTAGATGATGTTTCCTTATATATGCCATCCTCCTACAGTTTCTATTTTTAGATTAAGAGATTAAAAAAATTTAAATGTAAGGGTTTTAATTGAATCGACAGGATTTTTTATCCGAATAAACAAATAAACATCCCAAATCTGTCAAAAAAAACTTGTGTTTTTTAAAATGAACCACTTTATTTAATATTTTTCTCCCAATTTCAACAATATACATGTTATATATTTATTCTAACCATTATTTCAATAGTTCACATTAAAGAAAGAAAATAGATGCCTTGAAAACTTGTGCGACCTGCAAGTCACGGAGGCAAAATACCTCTTCGTTTGGATCTCTGATTGAGAGGTACTTGTGGCGTTCCACCATCGAAACGTTATTTCTCATTCATCAATATCTGCGGCTTGAGTAAAACCTCAACGCTGTTCACTACTATTTCCAATCCTGCAAGCCTCATATTTTCTTCCTCACCGAAACCAAAATAAGCTGTAAAAATGCAATCAGTTCCCTTTACTTTTCTGGCTATGAACTTCATTCCGCCTGAACGGTAGCGCTTGCGCTAACGTTCGTAGTAATCTATACTGTACAGGACAGGCAATTTTTCAACGAGCTCTTCGACTTTCTTTCTGCCAAAAGGGATTTCCTAATCTCTGAATTCTTCTCCTCTAAATAATAAGTAATGATCAGGTTAGGTAGAGCAGCAGAGGCCTTTGCAATCAGCTATTCTCTTACTTACCTCATCAGGGAACCTACTTACTTCACGCTTCGTCATCCATAGCACCAAATTCATTAGACCTCTTTTGCGGTGAGCACATCACCACTTCAGCTCCTCAGGGGTTCCTTTGACCACGGCCTAATTACTGTTTCCTGCCCCATACAACACAAAGTTGCAGAATCCATGCTACCTTGTACTATTTGGCACTATAATTCCGCTCATTGAGATGGGTTCCGGAATTTCTACTCTTTCTTCCCTTAAAATAATATTTGTCTCTCTACCAATGATCCTTCCGAAATTTGCTCACAAATCTCGAATGTAATCAAATTAGGTATAGAATCCTTTATGCTACATTGTATTAAGACTTCAAAACCTGCCAATAAACCTTGATTTTCAGAATCCTACTAATGCCAGATTAGAGAAAATCTGTACATATAACAATTTCCTTAAGAACTCTACTACAAAAAATCTACAGGCTAAAAACGAGAACGAAATCATTACAATCGCATAATTCGATGCCAAAAATACCCTCCACGCATGCATAAAAGGCAAAGTTCTTTCCTGCCAAAACGGGGGCAAATCCTTTTGATCGCTTACCAAAAATAATAATCAAAACTTCTGTAAAAGCTCCTCCTGTCTATCTCTGACTTCTGGTGATGAAATCGTTTCCACGTCTAAAGCAAAAGCTTTTGCAAAATAATTCTACCTACCTCCTCTTCACTTCCCCTTTTTATCACTACCAGCTTTCCCATACAATATGCACAAAATTTACTTCAGGGTTAAAAAAGTACGACGTATTTTCAAAGTACTTAATACCAAAAAGTCCTCCGACCTTAATTACCTTATCGTGTGCAGTCTGCTCCCAAAAAAGGATTCAAAACACTTCCCTCTAACTACAGACCAATATCGCTCCTCCCAATATGAGTAATGAGAATCGTCGAATTGTGGGCAATCTGTCTCGTATACTACCATTCTTTAGCTCTTTAGTCATTCCTGTCAGGGAGACACGAGCATCGACTTTTTTTGCTCTTTTATTTCTAGGGAGTCCCGATTATGGAATATGTAAGCAGCAACTGTCTTTCTCTCTTCGCCTAATCTGCAAGTCTTCCGGCATCAATAAACTTTCCCTGTCCTCACTTGGCCTTCATGGTTTGCTTATAGATAATGACAAATAATCAAGTAATGATACATGATTGTAGATATTGTTACTTGATTATTTGTCGTTATCACAACTAAACTTTTTTATAATTTTTTTATATTATGGGATATTAAACTCAAGAAACATTTAATAAAGTGTTGTTTTATTTTACAAATGTTTATGTCTTATATTACTATTAAAATATTATTAGTAGGGCTAAATGACATTTTTTTAATTATTAATACAAAAACTCAACTAAAATCTAGAAATTTTCCAGTGAATAAACGTATGCTATGTGATAAATTTCATCGTGGGCTCCAGGCTACGTTAAAAAGCATCCAGTAAAATCAAGCAAATCGAAAAGCAGAATAACTAATTAGGTAAACAGATGCTGACACGTCGCTGTAAATTTAGCGAAGTGGCTTTGGAATTTTAGCAGAGCGAACCTGGCAATTGTTTACATATTTGTAGATAGTAGTTAGCACTTGTACAATTCCATAGGTGTCATTTTCCGGCTTTTGCTATATAAATTATAAAATATATATGTATCCATGAAAGATTTTCGAAAACAAGTTAAAATAAAATGTATCTAAATTTTATGGGATAATATGGGAAAGGATATAGTTTTTCAATAAACAATAAGATAAATTTTTCGAAACAGAAAAAATCCTATAATCTTAAATATCTTAAATAAAAATAAACATTCTTTTACTCAGGATATTTTTTTCTTCGTTGGTCCATAATCTGTGGAAAAGTCGTTATCCTAAACAAAACACTATCAACATATTTTTCGTTTGTAAAATATCCAAAATGCTTGCTCACAATTTGGTTGACGTCAGATTTCCTGTGATGACATTTTTTGTAAGTATTCTATGTTATTATTGCACTGAGAGAATTCCTTTCTGTCGTTCGAATGGCAACATTCTACTCTCATGGTCTTACATTTAAATACATTTTTAAACATTATTAAGATTATTTTTCGTTTTTTGTTACTAATATATAACACATACGTCAGGATAATCACATTTTTGGGCTAAAAGAAAATTTTAATTTTTAAAAAACTGAACGAATATATCGAAAAAAAAAATGCTCTTATAGTTCAATACGACTAAGTTTTTGCTAACAAACAAGGTAAAGCCAGAATCAACTATAAAATTAGAATTACTGGTCTTTTGTAACATTATTTAGGTTCTTTTAGTTATCAAAAACTGAAATTGTTCAAAATTAACTTCCGGTAAAAATTCATAAAATGGACAATGCATTATTTTTTTTACAGTTTTTGGAAAGAATAGTTGAGATAATTAAAATTTTGTCAAAATTTGTGAACAGTGTCATAACTACTACTATTCCATGAAAGAGTCTACAGTTATATCAAGAAAATATTATAAGAATTGAGCAGTAGAATAGATGGGAACCCGAGACGGGCATTTGAAGCATTTGATTCTCCAAAGATTCCTGGAGATCAAGATTTAAAGAAACCATACATTTCTGTAGTAAAAAAATCACAAGTGAAATATGTTGCCGTGAGATTCAAATAAAGCACCCCCGGTCTCATAATCCGGATATTTTGCGAAGAATTATCAAAGGTGAAGGTGGTTTTGTACCTGTAGTTCTACAGTTAGGAGGTACATGCAAGTTTAAAGATCACATAATAAACGATAGGTCAAGTTTTTCATAGTGATCTTCATGGATCGATAACAATTTCTGAATATTATACGACAGATAAACTTGACTTAATTTAGCTACCTAAAAATATTAGGTGTCAAATTTTCACCTCTATCAGCCCATGTCAAACCTACTACCTTATAGTGAGCATATTATTCGACGTAAGGCTATAATTATACATAAAACAATAATTTGTTCTTGCAGTCTATCCATCGAAATGCTTTTAATCTAAAAACATTTTGTAAGTTAGTTATAATATCATTCGGAAAGACTGATTTTCAGCCCGTTGTAATAATCAGGCATACTATGTTTCGTATGTTATCTCATGCAAATGCGCAATTTAAATTCGTTGCAATTTATCAGAATGAGGAGCATTTAAATTACAAATTTTAGTTAAATCGATAATAGTAGATTCGCAAGTAAAAATACTCTATTTTTATGTTTCCTATGCACTAGCATGTACTGGGTAACACAGACGTCGTTTTCCAGCTTGATATTTCGTTACCGTTTAGGCTGGTCGTCCACTGGATGCCTACTACGTATTACCCAATAGTTTTCCGAACACGTACCACTAATCCAATTAAATGAGAAGGAACCGAACTTTGTCCAGTGCATACGATTTCGAACGTACTACTGTAGCCAACTTCATCCGAATGATGACTAATTCTATTCCAATAGGATTTGTCACCTAGTCGAAAGGACTGTATAATTAGTGTTTTTGTTAATTTTTAAGGTTGTTTTCACTAGGAAACGGATACTAAGAAATTAATTAACACGGTGAGAGAGCGAAATTCTCTCAAGGGTATGCAAAACAAGAAATACCATACTCAAGATGTTCAAAGCAAACCAGAAATTACACAATTCGACCATTTTGTAATTGGTGGCTGAATAACTTTTAAAATGTATTAAAATGTCTATTGACTATTCTAATTATGCTAATAATGAAACTCTCCCAATCTGGGTTCACCCAACATCCTCGGTGATTTTGATTTGCCGACCACCTTATTGCAATGTACGAATTTTCCCAAAAAGGATATAGGCTGTTCAACTAAGGTCGTTCACTGTCCATATCTCGAAAACCCTCCATGTTAGCGTCTTGAAAAAAGTATTATAACAAAAGTGGCCAAGAGCAATTGACTGAAAATATGTGTCAGTTTCTAAATTTACCGCAAGGGAGCGCAGTTGCTAGAACTAATTTACCTCATTGGAAAGCCAAGTTATTCTTATATCACCCCTAACGGTGGATGAAGGGAGCTATTGACCCGTAAGATTTATATCTCTATATCTTCTGAACCCCTTATCCGAATTGAATCAACTTAGGCTTGTCTAAAAAGGAAAATTAAGTTGTTTTAGGATTTGGATCGAGTGACAGTCCCTAGTTTTTTACAGATTAGTAAGATGGCGTTGTTTGAAACGATGATAGTTAAATGGAAGGCTATATTTCTCTCACAAGTGGTTATAAAGATTGATAAAGACCGAAGTTTTGGCGAAAACTGCACATCAATATCTGTATTACTTTTTAATGCCGGGTAAGTGTATTATTAGGTATTTTTCGTCGAAATGATTAATAATGAGGATGCCTTGCTGTTGAGGCGGCTACACAAAAAAAACAACTACCTTTTTATATTACCCTAATTTCGGCACAGTTTGCCAACTTGCCAACTCAACCACAATTTAGCCAACTGTTTAATATTTTGGGGGTGTACAGATTCCCTGCCACCCTCTTAGTGACGCCCTAAAAAATGCCAAATCACATGATATCTGCAGTGTCACAGATCGATGTTACACTGAGAGAAACCTCATTAGTCTAGCAAACGAGCCAAAAGATCAGCCAAGTACAAGATATAATATAAGTCCTATTTTTCTCCTATAAAAGAAAAAATATCTACACATGTTTTTTTTTTTCGTTAAGATTATCGGAAAGTCTACAGTTTTTCAATAAACAAAATCAAACTTTTTTTGAAACAGAAAAAAAATATGTAAAAAATACTGAATTACCGAAAATCTCAATGAAAAAAAACTTACCCAGATATTTTTTCTCAGGACATTTTTCTCTTCGTCGATAAATAAGAACTTGAAAAGCCACTGTGTTTTAGAGTTACTCCGATATCCTCCTAAAAACGGTATTAAACAACTATTAAGTTTGGTCGATCGGGCTATGGAAACATGATTATTTTTGAATATTGGGCAAATTATTATGTATAGCTTTATTAAATTATTTAAAAGTGAAAGTAATTCTATATTATTTGCTGCGTTTGTCTTTCTTTCTTTCACAGTATTTAGAGGTCGACGAACTAAGACAATAAACTAAAAAAAAAAAACAAACACCGTCGGTTCAGCCTTCAGAGAGTCAATCAAACAGCAGTTTCAAAATTTCTGCTTTTGATATACCGTTTATGTCAATTTATTAATTATAAAAACTTAGCAGAAGTGCTAGAAGAAGTGACGACGAGTTAAGTCTTATTTTTCGACGAAGAAAAATGTTCCGGGTAAGTTTTTTTGTTAAGATTATCAGAAAGTTAGTGTTTTTTTATATTTTATTTTAGTCTTAAAAAAAGTTTGTTTTTGTTTAATGAAAAACTGTAGACCCTCCGATAACCCTAACGAAAAAAACAATATATTTTTACTCGAGTTATATTTTTCCTCATCGAAAAAAAGACCTTGAAAATTCGAGGTATTCTTAAGGTCCACCGCATTATCTTGAATTTGTCAGATGCCCACATCGATCTGTCACACCGCAGATATCATGTGATGTTTGCAGCACAATCGAGATTTTTAAAGGAGTCACTAAGAGGGGAAGCAGGGGGGCTATGTCCCCACAATATATTAAGCATTTGGCTAAATTATGGCTGAGTTGGCAAGATGATAATTTACCAGCAGAACCGGTGTCTATACCGAAATTATTTTGTTACAGAAACATGACTTTTTTTTTGTGCTCTTCCCCGTCAACAGCAAGAAACCCCTGGTGGTTTTAATTACTCTGACATCTTCGTTATTTTTCATTTCGTCTGAAAAATAACTATTAATTCACTTATTTGGCAATAGCTTAAAAACTAATAAAGATATCGATGTGTGGTTTTCGCAAGAACTCCGAATACTCTTCATATCTAGCGTAAGAGAAGTAATAACCTTTAATATAAAAAAATTAAGAAAATTGTTACCTTTACAAACAACGACATCTAACGAGTTTGTGAAAAACTAGTCACGTGATCAGAATCCTAAAATAGCTTGAAATTCCCTTTTAAATAAGTCTAAGCTCATTCAATTCGGATAAGGATTTCAGAAGATATAGCTATTTAAATCTTTCGTAAGTCAATAGCTCCTCCACAGTTATCAAAGCTGATATGACAGTAAGGTTAGAACCAAAGTGATGAAATTAGTTCAGCTTTCCAATGAGGTAATAAAACATATATCTAGCTCTGGGAGTTTTTGTAGAATTTTTGACACTTATTGTTGATAGTAGCAACTGCGCTCCCTTGCTGTCAATTTAGAAACTATTTTCAATCAATTGCCCTTGGCCAATTTTGTTACAATATAGGGAGTTAAATAATAAATAAATAAATTTATCTTGAACATCCAAATATCAAAAGCATACGAGAACAACCTGAATTCTGTCGAACGCATTTGCCTTTTGTAATAGCCGCCTGTGGACCACCGACGTCTGATTTACCACAGTGGCACGACCTGCATATTCCGTGTTCGGCCGATTAATAAGTCGTATCACCATAGGCCTGCACACGGGGTGGGCCGGGTGGTCCAGGGCCCACCCTAATGTTCCAAACAAAAATTAAATTTTTCCTTTCCAACAATAAATTTGCTATTATTAGTAATACATTCATTTGGCTCGCAGCTGTAGTAATATCAATTGGATATAACCCGTTTATAAATAATAAAGGAGGCAACATATATAGAGCAAGAAAAAATAGATAATCCTAGTTACGATTTAATTATTGATGAATAAAAACCTTATATCTGGCATCCGTAGACCAAGGCTATAAGCGAGTTTCCTCATATTATTTTTGTTAAGTTTTTTTGTGTATGAAAATTAAGTGTTTATATTTTACCGCAATTCTTTTCAATGATTATCCTTTCACATACATACGCACATATACAAACATACATTTACACACACACCCACACTTGGCCCACTCTAATAAAAAGGTCTGGGCAGGCCTATCCGTATCATTACGCATCCAGTTGACGATCGATCATCCTTAAGATATTTAGTTTGAATTTGAAGCATTAACATAGATTCCTATAGTACAAAATTTGATCGATAAACCATTTGATCGGACTCTTGGTTAAACCGAATTAATTTTAAATGGATTTTTGGGTCTGTGGATTTTACGATTTTTTTCGAATTCACTATAAAAAATTGTAAAAATGTGCATAACTTCTAGAAGAGGTATCTATTTCATTTTCCATTCACTACATTATTACAATAATTCAAAACCCTCAACTTGACATACTAGAATGTTTGACATTTAAAATATTGCAGTTGCTATATTAAGGCCGCGAAAATATCAAAACTAAAAGCACACAAGTAGATTTTACCGTGCGTTAGATTCAATTAAATAATGATGTTTTCCTTGCGACTTTTATTAAATGACTGGTCTATACAAAACTTTTATTCATATCTTATCTTGTCAAGATTACATACAGCACATTAATAACATTTTCCAGAATAAAATCAATCAATGTATTTTCTGACTAAAACTAAGGAGTTGTAATATTTGCAGAATATTCCAGTTATTTAAAAATCGATATTAATGACCGAAAACATGAGAGAAATTCATAATCTATGGTTTTATGGTTCGACTGTGACAAATCTATAGCCTTTTAATTCTTAAAAATGTTTGAACTAATTCAAGAACCAGCGAAATAACTAATGCAAGAATCGTATTTTCAAACTGTATCATATGTATATCGTACTATATGCACGAAATTACCTTCAAGATAAAAAAGATACGACATATTCTTTAAACACAAAATACCAAAAAGTCCTGTGGTCTTGATGGTATTCCGATTAGCGCACTAAAAAACTGCGCTTCTGAATTGGCCCCTATCCTCACCAGGTTTTTTCCAAATATCCAAGACAAAGGCATATTTCCTACAAGCTGGAAATCTGCTCGTGTACAGCCTTGTCCCAAAAAGGATTGCAAAAGTCTTCCCTCTAACTACAGACCCATATCCCTCCTCCCAATTATGAGTTAAGCAATGGAAAAGTGTAACAATAAGAATCTTTTAAATAACCTTGAAAGGTATTAACTTATACACGACTGGCAATACGGCTTCAGGCACCAAAGATCCACAGCGGATCTTACCTTCGTAACCTACAACTGGAATAAGTCTATCGAATTCTACGGAGAAGCCCAAATTATTGTCCTCGACATATCCAAAGCATTTGATCAAGTCTGGCATGATGCACTTCTTAACAAACTTCCTTCCTATGGTCTTCCTCTAAAATGTTGTACTTGGATTGCCAGTTTTTTTTCCAACAGAATTATTTCTGTTGTGGTTGATGGTCATTCATCAAACTTTCACCAAGTCAATGCAGGCAATTTGCCTATTCCTCCTGTACATCAATGATCTGCTTTCTGCTACCAGCAATCCTATTCATAGCTATGCTGCAGACAGTACCCACCACTCACTCCAATATCCAATTTCTCGAACCTGTCTCCAACACTGAAATTGATGATAGGCGTAGAGTAATGACTTTCTACCTAACCGAGGACCTCATTAAAATCGTAGAATGAACCATGTCCAGTTTAACGCCAGTAAGAAACGATCTCGTTAACAAACGTCCGCTTTGAGGCCGTTTGTTACTATGGCTCTCACATTCGGGGACGAAAACCTGGTGTGGGTCGTGTCATTTCAGAAAATGGTTGAAATATATACAGGAGTTGGATATAAGAGGTGAAATTTGCGCAGAAAAACTGTTTTTTTTTTCTTAACGTTTAAACTGCTTGATTTTTTTAAAAACGGTTTTCAAAATTCTATGTAACTTTTAGGGGAGTAACTTATATTGAAAAAATATTTATGAAAGCTCAAAAAGTGCTACAAAAATAGACGTCAAGGTTAATATACTAATAAAATAGATCGAAAATTAGATACCTTCGGTCACGCACACGACTAATACACGCACCCAGAGTCCACAGGGACAACCTGACATATTACTTGTTTACTATCTCACAAATCATCTCCCAGTACACACACCATTCAAACGAATAATCAAATGTTGGAGGCCAAATATTCCTTTAGCTTAGTCGGTATCACTTGTTCAAGAAAATCTTCGCTGCCATGATCACATCACCTCAATTGCCCCAGCAGCCGCGAAGAAATTGGGTTTTCTTTTTCGAGCTCGAAAATAATTATCTTGTCCCAACCTATTTACACTTTAAACTTCAAAACAAATCAGACCCTGCCTTGAGTATTGCTCGCACATATGGGGAGCAGCCTCTCCTTGAATTGATGATTCAAACCTCACAAGGAAGCTTGCGTCACTAGAGCATCGTCGAATTGTGGACGATCTGTCTCTGTTTTACAGACACTACCACGGATTCTGTTCTGAACAAATATTATTCATTATGCCCTCCTTAGTCATTTCTTCACGGTCCAACTGCAAAGACCAAGGACCTCCCACTTTGTTCTCTCTTTTATTCCCAGATTGTCCAGATTATGGAATGTATTATTAGCAAATGTCGTTCCTTGTTCTCCTAATCTGCAAGTCTTTAAGTCCCTCATCAATAAACTTCCCCTGTCTTTAAAGCAACCACGGTACCTACTACTTACGCCTTAGGCCTTCGTGGTCTGCTCGTAGATCAAAAAAAAAAAGATGCAGTTATACTTTCACATCGTTCGACAGTTAATTTTCATTTCTCTGTGTATATTTTGTTCTTCAATTTAAAACAATAAATGTGTAATGTTTGCAAAAAATACATATCTCAAGAATTAGTAATAAAACGCGAAAAAAAAAATTTGATAATGCTTCTCAAGCGGGCAAGTGTTTGATTCTCTTTAGCTGATAATAAACTCTCGGATGTTGTTGTGATTGATAGTGATTTAAAACAGTACAAGTTTTAAATTTAAGTATGTAATTCTGGGTTTAGCCCGTGTAAAATTGGAATTACTTTCCGACGTTTCGCCTGCGATTTCACGAGGCATCTTCAGGGCTTTATGCAATCGCAGGCAAAACGTCCACGTAATTCCAATTTGACATAATTTTAACTCGAGAACTATGATTTTTTAATCGACTCCAGCCGTGAAAACTTGGGTGCTATGTTAACATAACAAAATATTTTTTTTTCACAGAGCCTAAAAATAAGGAATTACCCAAATGAAGGGAATTGGTACCGGAGAAATATTCTAATAAGGAATATTTTGAATTAATTCTAACACTTAACTGTTTTTTTACATTCTTAAGAAATTTGTTGAAACAATATTCGTTAGGTAATCTTTGATGCCGCGTCTATCGGGTTCTGTAGAGCTTTGTTAATTCTAGCATTATTTAAGTAAATACCACTGTAATTTCTTAAGCTGTAGTAGTGAATTTGATTAGCATATATGATCGAAGTATTGTTTTTTGCATCTTATGAGTCATCTTATAAATTAATTTTGTTTGTTCAGATTTAAGTAGCTTGCTGAAAAATTAGACTTTAAGTAATTTATATAAAGTTTCAGTCGAATTTCAGCGGTCTTGGTTAAATAAGATTTTTAAAATTTTATTTTGTGACGGAGCTTTGTGGCATACCATAGAATTTATTAGTAATTATTTCGTTGCTCTAATCATCTATAGCAATATATTGTTTGCGGTTAAATAAACATCTATATGGTTTTCGTTGACGTTCCTCTTTTTGTTATGTTAGAGTGGTGTATTATTTAAGGTTAAGATCCAGTAAAAAAAAGTCTTTTATTTTTAATTGTCGACATTTCGCAACTTTACTGTTGTATCCTTAGAACAAATTAAGTTTCAATTTGATGTCGAATAAATGATTAAAACTAGGAGAAACATAGGTATTGATTATATAGACACCCATACAACAGAAGGACTGGAAGGTGTTAAAAATATTAATCCAACTGCTTGGGTCTCCTTCCTGTGAATTAATTTATAGTAGTTGCTTAATGTTACTTTGATGGGTGCAGTTCTTTCTTTCGTTATATTTCCCGTTCTAAAAGATTTAAGGGCTTTATTCTCAATATGATGCCAATTTTATCTACATTTACCTGTACATTTTCATTCGTTTTATTACTGAGCTGAATTTTTATTGCACGTAATTCGTTTTTCAAATCATTATTAATTTCATCTGTTCTTCGTATCTTTCAAAAAGTTTTCAGTAGTTGTTTTTCATTTCCAAAAGCTTAAGCATAAATCTCCGTTTGTTTATTTATTTTTATTCTGAGTGACATTATTAGGAGCATTAGCTTTTATCGCATTAACATCACTCGTTCATTCAATAGATCTATTGAAATGTTTGTAAAGACTATCTCATCATTTCCTACAGTTTTTGAGTATATAATGCAGTCATTTGACATTTTTTGACTAGTTTTATATTATTTAGTATGAATATTCTCATAGGAAAAAGCTATAAACCAATATGGCAACAAAGTTACGTTCACAGAAGGATCAGCAGTTGACAAAATCAAAACAAGATGATGTAGATGTAAATTATTTTTCTTTTCCTTGTATTTTTCCAATGGTCCTTACTTCCCGACCTGTTGGTCATCTATCATTTATTTGCACTATTTTATTAAAATACTCAATTTCCAACAAAAATGCGGCACAATGTAAACAACAAGTTCACAACATTCAGATAACTACCCTCATCCCGATTATCCCACCTTCCCCCAGCGCCTCTGCAAACTACCTACCAGTTAGGAAACGCATGAGAACCCTCCATAAGCCTGTATATTCTCCGTAATCTAAAGTTTATATACTCAAGTTATAAACCCCTAGTAAGTTTGTTTATTTAAAAGACCAGAAAGCAGGGAGAAGATGCACATGCTAATTTATAGGTAATTGTCAAGATTGATAAAAAACAATATAACTCATCAGTCAGAGCTATGCACCCTCAGAACACGCCGCAAGCCTAAGAAGGCTATCGGCATAACAATATTAACTTTCTAATTTTAAAATATACAAAAAAATACGAAATTACTTTATAACTTATTGCTATATTTATAAAGCAGATTATATTTTATTATTTCTGATCCTGATTGATCATAACCTGTTTTTATTCTATACAAATTCAAATATTAATGTTGCATATTGATGTTTCTGAATATAAAGTGGAAATATTATTGTACTTTACAAAGAAGAGCACTGATGAAATAAACTTTATAAAATACTTTTACTTTATTTTCAGGTAAGTTAGTGCAACAACTAAGTAAAATCAAAGAAGTTGCTGTAAGTATATGAATATTTCTTAAAAACCTCTAGTAGTTATTTTGTTTATAATTTATACGTAAACGTAATAGGGTTTGAATGTGACGTCATTTTCTTATATTTTTTTTTAATTCATAGAAAACGTAGGCAATAAAATATTTTAATATAAAATGACTGTCGCTTCTACAGTCGTTTGATTTTTTTACATGTTCGTCAATAGTGTCAAAATAATATTATCAAGCGGCTTAGAGAAAGGTTACCAACTGACTACAATAATGAACTAGCGAGAGAGTCGGACGCATTAAAAGTAAGTCAAGCTACTTTGTTTCGCATACAAAAGAATGGAGTTCAATCAGACGAAACATATTCAAGCAACATATCAGAAAAAATAACGAACTATAGATCCAACATTTCTGATTTTATGAAGAATAAAATTAGGGATAAAATATATATGGTGTATGTTAAAAAGGTATACGTTACATTGGCCAGTTTACACAATAAGTTAAATGAAGATTTCAGCAGTTTTTTTAATTATTCCCTTTCGTTAGTTCTTTCAAAAGGAATCCCGAAAAAAACATCATCTTGACGAATATGTTTTACAGTTTGGACACAACATTTTAATACTACGACCATACAATTGCCAGTATAACGCCATTGAAATTGTTTGGTCGGAATGTAAGAGGAACAATTAACGAGGTACTGGCTACGTGGGATAAGGTATTGACTGAAATATCTAGTGACCATTGGAAGAAATATGTTGCCTACGTGAATAAAATCATTTGATACTCCTAGGATATAACAAAAGTTTGGGATGCAATTGGTAACAGCCACTGATTATTTTTTTAAATTATTCTGAAACGGATTCAGATGTTTATACCTCCCACGATGTAAATGGCTTATAGAAATTATTTGAGATGTTAATTGTTTTTAATCTCCAATAATCACTTCCTCCTTATATTTTAATGATATTCTTACAGTGATAAACTTTCTTTTTTCTGATTTGATACAACATTACGTTGTTAATAAAGTCAAAATGACATCCTTGAACTGCTCTTCTTATCATCTTAAATATTAAAAAACCGCTGAGATATTCATTTAACTTCTTATATAAACTAGCCATTTTAACATATTTCCACTAAACATAAACATACATCATATAAATTATATCCCTCATTTTATTATTCATAAAATCAGAAATTTTGGTTCTATATTTCGTTATTTTTTTCTGATTTATAAAACTACATATTTAATAATAAATTGTAAATACAATTCAGTAGGCTGAATAAATAATATTTGACGGTTGTTCAGGAATGAACGTACCTAATCTATTTTCTAAATTGATAATTCAATTTCTAAATTAAAACATTAATTTCTAATTTGTATTACTAAATTTACGCGTTTAATTTTCTCTTAATTCGGTGTTCAAATCCAACTGCGCGACTCTGGGCAAGTACCGGATCGCAAATCGTTCTCCAGAGAGAGACAAGAGAGAATCAATTGAGAAGTCGGCCGACCAAGTATGTATGTTCTTCATCCCATTAAGGTTTAAGGTAAGACATTAAATTTTGGGGACCGTTCTAGTTATCTATTTAAAATGTTTCTATTTTCAATATTCCTTGTGTTTTATTTCCTGTTCTGTCTTTTGCTCTAGAACGTGTTTACCTTTTTAATGACATATCAATAGTAAGAATATTTTCGTGAAATAAATAACAGTAATTCATTTTCATAACTTGTTGCGCTGTGTCTAAATTAACTTTACTGTTGTGGCCCTATACCATTTTCTTATACCTATGCTCAAATACTTTGGAATTTGTTTAAATAATTATTGTATTTATTACTTAACAACTTATTTTAACAAATTGTTAAAATAAGTTTATCCATTATCTCAGTTTGCTAAAAAAAAATCCTATTGGTGAAACTCATTGTAAAATGATCTAAATGATTTAATTTAAAGCAAGAATGGCTATTAGCAGAAAGTTAAATGCATGCAAAATTAATACATACATTAATACACAAAAGGTATATCAATTCTGGATTTATTTATAAGAAATGGATTTCTGAACGCATTCATAACCTTTTAATAAGATGCGATGCACCTTAACTGCCATTACAGAGTTGATGACAAAGGTTTTCCAAGACATACGTCCTTTTTAACCTGAATTACATCACAGTTAATTCCTATTACGTTTACTTTAGTATAATAAATAAACTATGTTTGTTTAGTAATTTTCACTAATTTATTTCAGTTTGACCATAGATAAAGCATTGGTCAGTTTATTTATAATATAGATAGAGAACTTAATATACAAAACTGATCCTCTATTTGGTTTCCTCTAGTGATTATAGTCTTCCGGATTTTTTAAAAAATTAATACAGATTGTTCCGAATTGATGCTCGTAGTATGTATCTAAGAATTTTTTTTCAGACTTAGCATGTTATTAACTTGTAGTATTATAAAATGTGTATGCAATCCTGGAACAAAAAATATTTAATCAGGAAAGTACATTCAACACCACAATCCGTTTCACTTGTTAGCCTTAATATTCAAGAAAACGAAAAGCTTGCTTGACTTTCCCAATTTTTTGTCATTTTATTATTTTATGATATTAGTGCGGGTATGTTAGTGATCATTTTTCCAAGCTATGCTCATGAAAAATGTGTACGTATTTTGGTTTTATTCCGGAGGGCCACTAAACAAATTATATTAGGAAAGTGGTATTTGTTTGAATTTCTCTAATGCTAAACTAAAAATATAATTAAAATATGGATTTTTAATCATAAAAAGCTAAATTTTCGATTCTTAAAAGCAGATTTTAGTTTTTATTTTGGCATAAACTTTCTTAAATAAAATCACCTACTTAGTTTTGCAGTAGTAAATATACTACATACAAATACGCTGGCAGCATCAATCTGGAATACACTGTTGTTATATTGATCGATCAACGATAATCTAAAAAGAAACAAACAAATACAAAACAAATACTTAAATTAATTCCTAATTATTCCTAAGTATTCCTCCCTTCCATGACAACATAGTCAATGTGCTGCCTCTAGCAAACGTAGAACAAGTATACATGCATGAGTTTAACAGTTGTTCGTTGAAAAAGACACAGGGTGTAGAAACAGCTGTCAAACTGAAATAAATTTGTGGAAATTACTAAACAAAAATAGTTTGTATATTTATCTTGTTTATATTTGGAGATTATTTGTTGCATACCAAATTGTTTTAAGTTACCATTTTGCCTTTTTTGCAACGTATGGTAAATATATCTCAACGTATTTATTACTGTCTCTGCCTACGATATAGCTTTAAACATACAACATCAACAAAAAAAAGTTAAATGGTGATTTACATTAACTTTTTATAGACATGGTGATAAGCTTACCACTTTGGCCTCCGGCTCTCGTCGGCCTCCTGGTCCTTAGGTAAAAGTGTGTGAAAAAGTGGTCAATATGTTTGCTTGTGGTACGAAAAATGCTGCATATTTAGTGTAATGTTGAGGCATAATAACAACATTTCAAACTCTTTGTGAATATGGCTCAAAAATATAGAAAGTACCTCGATTTAAGTAAAGTTCTTATTGTTTATCTAAAAAAACAAATGAAAATTATTATTATAAACGTGTTCTCTACACATTTTTTTTTGGACGACATGGTATTTCACTTATAGCAAGAGATGTACCCAAATAATTGCAATATAATAACAATTGCTTCTTTATATAAATGTTGTTAAATATTGCCGTTTTAAAACATTTAAACCTGACATTTCATTTGGGATGTCGTCCTTTCCTATAGCCACTAACTTACTAATTTTAATGTAAGTTTCTAGATATTTAATATTATGTGCCAATGGCGCTGCCGGCCATATCGGCTGATTCTTGAATTACAAGGAAGACACTTTAGCAATTTATTTCACGAAAGTTTGCATGCAGCTAAATAACACGAGAGCAAATTATTTAAGTATAACAGTTGATTGAAGGAAAAAGGAAGATGCGCAACCTTATGGGCGAATTCGTGGCACAAAAGGTGTCTGAGATGTAGCTGGCGACATCGTCGCCCCGCCAGGAAAGGTGTCCGAGATTTGCTTGGCGCCGCGAGCTGCCAGTCGTTTACAGCGAAACAGCGGATAGATCGGATAATCGGCGGAGATGTACGAATCGCTTACCTGTATTGTTTACATCATAGTGGTTATTGTTTTTTTGCTTGTTTTCGAGCCAAACTCGTTAATTTTTAATTCTATGAAACTAGAGTTCGTTTCATTCTTGTGAAACCGTTAATTAAAGCAAGTATGTCTGCCAGAAAAATAGAGTGTGCGTAAGTTGGACGCAACAATAAAAGAAAAAATAAAAATAATTTGGTGAGCTTTTTAAATTCCTTGTGACGAGGCCCGACATTCTTTGTCATTGGGTACGAAACTGTGGCAATGTTGAATAAATAAACGTGTATGTGAAAATCATTTTTCTAAACACCATATGTATTCAAGTGGCAAAAGACAATTACTGAAGAAAAATGCCGTTCCTATATTTTGGAAAGGTAAGTGTTTTTTATTTTGAATCTTATTTTTGGAATGTCCTTGCTAAAATTAAATTGAAATGAAGAATAAACTACGCAGGGTCCTAATATTCTTACAAATGTTACATCACAGGAATTTGATGTTTTTTGAATCTCTGAGTATTGGAAATTTCTTCTCTTGATAAGTACTGTTTCTAAAATAAATTAGATGGGTCATGAACTTATGGCGCCTGATAAATACATGTGCTTGTAGGTAACTGTGGTATACTACCAATAGTATAAAGAAATAACGGGATTCTGCCAAAAAGTTTGTAATACATTTTTTTTTCTAATAGCCAAGATTTCGAAATAACTCATTTCTTCTTTAGGGCTCTATAATAACCTAATTATCAGAAGATTTAGGATTTTTTTTACAATTAAAAAGTACTTACACTAATTAAAATGCAATATGACAATATTGAGGGAATTTTCAGAAAATATAAACTTGCATAGATTTTATCTACTAAAATTTTGACATCATTTGACAAGAAATAAACAACTCAAACCCAATTGTTTTTCTATTAGATAATAATGATAGAAATACGTTAAATATGTCAAATATATAAATTTATATTTTCTGAAAATTCCGTAAAATTGTCTTTTCATTTTAATTAGTGTAAGTACTTTTTAATTGTAAAAAAGTCCTTAATTTTCTAATACTTATGTTATTATAGAGCCCTGAAGAAGAATGTGCCTAAATTTAATTGATTTTAAAATATTGAGGAATTTTATAATTTCGACAACCTGTAAAATCCAAACGGTTTGACTTAGCGAAAGCTCGGAGCAAAACGGTTGGCACAGTCCTATTTTATTTTTACTTCCCTCGTAAAAGGGAGATATTGAAATCGTGAAAAAATCACCCTCCGAGGTTTTTTCAGATCTTCAGGTTTCAAGGTCCCTAGATCCCGAAAAACATGTTTTGCCTGTTCGCGGCATAGCTAAAAAAGTACTTACCTGATTGACTTTATATTTTGGTTATCTGGGGATGACATAGTAACATTTTGGTAAAAATCCAATATGGCAAAACAAAATGGTGGCCTACTGAAATGTTATAAAAAATTTTACTAAAAAATTACTTATCTAATTTATCTAAAATTGGGTACCTACAGAAATCAAGTAATATGTAGGAATCAACTAGTAAAATTTTGGTACGAATCCAAGATGGTGGAACAAAATCGCCGTTTAATAAAATATTCTAAAATTCAGTCTGAAAAACTACTTAATGGACGGATTTCAAATTGTGTTTCATAACTAATTGTGGTATAGAGTAGAACTAGTAAAGCTGTGGTACTAATTCAAAATAGCGAAACACCATGGCAGCCAAATAAAATATTTATATTCAGGAAAACATCATCGTTTCAGATTTTACATATTTTCAGGTTTTAGCATCCCTAGAGTCCAAAAAATATTTTATCAATTTCCTCGGTCCGTCTGTCGATTTGCCTGTGTGTCTCTCAGTTCGCGGCGTAGCTTAAAAACTACTCATTAGATTGACTTCAAATTTTAGTCAACAATTGATGGTCACATGTGGGTGACTTGGTAATGTTTTGATAAAAGTCCGATATGCCGGAACCAGATGGCGACTTAGTGAAACGTTAAAAAAATTACTACTAAAAAACTAATTATCCAATTTCTTCAAATTTTGCCCAAAAATGCAAGCCTTAAATGTGACATAGAGATAAACTGGTAAAGTTGTGTTACGAATTCAAGATGACGAAACAAAATAGCGGCCAAATAATCTTTACTTCCCTCATAAAAGAAAAGTATCGTCATCGTGAAAAAACATCCTACGAGATTTATTCAGATCTTTACGTTTCAGGGTCCCAAGATGCCGGAAAACATGTTTCCTTAATTCTGTCGGTCTGATCTTCCGATCCGTATCTTCCCGGCATAGCTAAAAACTACTTACCCGATTGACTAAAAATTATGGTCAAACATTAAGGCACAGTTTAATTCTATGATTAAGGGTCATATGGGAATGACCTGGTAATATTTTGGTAAAAATCCAATGTCGAAACAAAATGGCGGCCTAGTAAAGTTATTACTAAAAACTACTTAACCAATTTATTTTAAATTTTGCACAAAAATCAAGAATTATGTAGAAATCAACCGGTAAAATTGTAGTGCGAATTCAAAATAGCGGCTTAATGGAATATTTATAAATACAGCCTGAAAGAAACTACTTAATGGACTGAATTCAAAGTGTGTGCCATAACTAATTGGGGTCTAATTCAAGATAGGGGAACTAAATAGCGGCCAAATAAAATATTTATAATCGTGAAAAAATCACCCTCTAAGGTTTTAAATATTTTCAGATTTTAGCTTCCCTAGATGCCAAAAAATGTTTTTATTGCCATCGGTTCGTCTGTCTGGTTTAAGAGTCATATGGGGATGACCTAGAAATATTTTGGTAAAAATCGAATATGCCGGAACAAGATGGCGGCCTTAAGAAGCTTTAAAAAAGTATTATTTAAAAAACTAGTTATCCAATTTCCACAAATGTTGCACAAAAAACAAATGTTACATAGGAATAAACTGGTAATACGTTGGTATGAATATAAGATAGTAAAACAAAATACCGGCCTAGCAAAACTTAAAACTTAAAAAATCAACCTGAAAGAACTACTCATTAGATTAATTTCAAAATGTATGCATGCATTAAATGTGATCTAGAGATAAATTGGTAAAATTGTGGTAGGAATTCAAGATGGCGGAACAAATATTTATTTTTAAATGAACGCAAAAAAAATCTTATTTTACTGAATGTGATATAAGGATAAACTGGTACGAGTTCAAAATGACGTAACAAAATGGCGGTATGTATCATTGTAAAGAATAAAAAACGCATAGTCACGAAAATAAACATTTGGAAAATAAACCACATAAAAAAAAAAAGAATTTTGTCGAATACATAATTTTTTCAGTTTCCTTTCCTGACCGTGATGGTAAGTTTAATATTTACTATTTCAATTCAGTGAAATAATTCAAAACAACAAAACATTGGTTTGCTATTTAAAAAAAAACGTGTTAATGCTTTTTAATATTTGTTGTAAAATCTATATATTTAAAACACTGAGCTAAAGTTTTCAGCAAGTTCGTGAGAGAGTTGTACTGCACCGATTTATATGATTTTTTGTTTAAATGATCGTCTGGTAACCGAGACCTTTCACATCTATGTCTTGTATTGTATACAGGGTGTTTCAAAAAAATCGGGTCACGGATTGATCCCGATTCTGCTCAAACTGCTGGACGAAAAAACATGCATTTTAGTTGGTAGTAGAATGAAGAGGTTCGATAAGAAGCAATTTTCCAGAACTCGGCGGTGAAACTACTACTTAAATATTACAATATTTTTTATTTAAACAAACGATTGCTTTTTCGGCAAAACGCTTAAGCTCGTGTATTTTATTTGGTTATTTAACATATTTTAAGGTTTTTTAAAAATTTATACAGGGTGTTTAAAAAAATTGGGCCACTGATTAATCACGATTCTGCTCAAAAATCATATTTTAAGGGGATGAAACCGCCCCTTAAATAATACAAAATTTTTTATTTAAAAACGGTTATTTTTTCAAAACAAGGCTTGATCATATTTCATTTTAGTTTTTACATTTTTTTTTTAAATGTATGCAGGGTGGTCCAAAAAATCGGAAATAATTTATAAACAAAAATCTCTCAAGCCCCTGTTGACAAAAATTGAACTAAAATGCAATAACGTGGTTTCTAAAATAAAAAAAAATAATAAGGCGGTCTAAGTACCTACCTATTTATATACCTTTCGTTAGCCTCATACGCGAACGAAATCGCGGGACCTCGTTATCATGTGTTTAATTCACGAAAATAATTTAAGGAAAAAATGCCTTAAGTAGAAATTTGGAAGTTTCGCATAATTATTTAAGTAATACCAGCAAAATGGCATTAACAAAAATATATACTGATATTTAAAAATCTACATGTATAGCGCGCTCTAAAATTTAAAATTAAGTAACTAAATATAACTTTTATGTTAGTATGTAAAAAAACATAGACAGACAGATAGAATTGAGAAAAGATGTTTTTCGTCATCTAGGGACCCTAAAACGTGAAGATCCGAAAAAATCTCGGAGAGTGATTTTTTCACAATTACAGTACTTCCGTTTACGAGGGAAGTAAAAAGAACACCAGTTGCGTAAATTGTATGTCTTCAATATTTATGGATAGTACTTATTTAGTAGTTAAATGTAAGTTTATTTTAACATTTTTTCTAAATTTTCATTTTCTTTTTAATGCAAACGTTGCATATTTATTTAACTTTTGTTTTGATTTTGTATTATTTTTTAAGAACACGTTTTGTTTGAAAAGTAATTTTATTTCAACTTTGCTTTTACTTTGTAAAAAAAAAATAAAAATGTTTCGTTAAAAAAAAAGAGAAAATCACTCACATGGTGTACAGGGTAACCCAATTCTAGGAGGGAGAAGCTATACGAGATATGGAAAAGTGTAAACTGTAAAAAAGTTGCCCAAATTTGAAATTGAGGATATCAATAGATATCCGAAAAAATAGAGATTTTTGAAAATCCTTTTAATTTTCTACCGAGTTTTTTAAAAAGATATTTTCAAATAAATATCATATCATCACAGCCACCTTTTTCCCTCTACCAAAATACGTTATTAAGTTTACGATTCGACGATTAATCTCCGAACGATCATTATAAACTCTGCTGTTTAAATAGTCAAAAATTTTGTGTTCTTCTTAATATAGAGTATTTTTAATTCTAAATCCAACAGCACAACTAACATTTTTCCGATATTTCGGACTAAAAAACCATCATCAATGCTAGTTAATAATGATTAGGTACGTTATCTTGAAGTGGGCAAAAATGTGGTAATGGAAACGTAAATTAATTTGTCTCTACCTCTTTTATTAGAATCAGAAAAGGAGTACCTAATTCAAAAATATTTTACTTTTTTGATCTACTCCGGAATTAAAAATCTATTCTCATTGCCATTTATTTTCGACAATATGACGTGATTAGATTTTTGACCCGATGTTTCGTTCTTCATCATAAATTAGCACTGATGAAGGATTTTATGAGTCAGAAATATTGGGACATCCTGTAACTTTATTAGTTCAGAATAATGTAAAAAATAAATTTTGTCTTCAAAAAAGGTAAGTAACCATAATTTTTAAATTAAAATTTCTATTTAAACGTAGACCTAAAACAATCTGCTTTATTTTGTATTAATAAAGTAGCACAAGGATTTTTTCCTATATTTATAGAGAAAATGTCTTAAGCAGAAATTTGGACGTTTCGCATAATTGTTTAAGTAATAGCAACAAAATGGCGTTAACAAAAATATATACTAATATTTAAAAATCTGTATGTCTAGCGCGCGCGTTGCAATTTATAATTAAATAACTAAATATAACTTTCATGTTGTAGTATGTAAAAAAATCGGTAAATTCCTTTACCCAGAACTTCCCTTGTTATGAGTTATTACTTTTATTGGGAATAGTGAAGTGTGACCCAATTCAGTTCAGGACATAGTCACAGTGTATATGTGTTACATATACTGTCTTCAGTTTTATTGGGCGCCATTTTGTTCGATCATATTGGATTCCTACCAATATGTTTACCATTTCCTTTCTATCTATGCCACATTTGACTTTTAGGCATAGTTTAAAATAAATTCAATAATAATCCCATTTTCACATTTGATTTTTCTGCAAAATTTAAAATCAAATGCCCAAGAGTTTTTACGCTAATTTTTTAAAAATTTTATTTGGCGGTTTTTTTGTTTCGCCATCTTAAATTGAAACCCAAATTATCATCTTTACCTACTACGTTAGTCCGCAGATATCCCAGATATTAAGTTTCAGAATGGTTTTCATTAACGATCTCCTTGTTATCATGTTAGAGTGGTGTATTATTTGGCGTTAGGATTCAGTAAACAAACAACGTTTCGACAATTTATTGTTGCATCCTCAGGACACATAGATTTTCTATCCTGCATGAAAGCCATATTAGTCTTTACCTACTCCATTGGTCCGCAGATATTTCCTAACCTAAAAAATACACCACTCTAACATAACCACAAGAAGATCGTTAACGAAAACCATTTAGAAATTTAATATCTGGAAAATATCTGCGAACCAACGGAGTAGGTATAGACTGATAATAGGGTTATCATGCAGGATATAAAATGTATGTGTCCTGAGGATACAACAATAAAGTTGCGAAACGTCGACATTTAAAAAAATAGACATTTCCTTTTTTACTGGGTTCTAACCCCAAATAATACATCGCTCTAACATAAAAACAAGAGGATCGTTAACGAAGACCATTTAGAAACTTAATATAAGAAATATCTGCGGTCCAACGTAGTAGGTAAAGACTAAAAATATGGGTTTCTTGCAGGATATAGAATCTATATGTGCCATGAGGATGCAACAATAAAGTTTCGAAACGTCGACAATTTAAAAATCTTTTTTTACTGGATCCTAACTCCAAATAATACACCACTCTAAAAAAAACAACAAGACAATCGTTACCCAAAACCATTTAGAAACTTAATATCTGGGAAATATCTGCGAACAAACGGAATACGTAAAGACTGATAATATGGGTTTCATACTGGATATAGAATCTACATATGTATCCTGAAGATGCAACAATACAGTTGCGAAACGTCATTTGTATTTAAAAATAGACTTTTGTTTTTTTACTAGATCCTAACCCCAAATAATACACCACTCTAACATAAAAACAAGAGGATTGTTAATGAAAACCATTTAGAAACTTAATATCTGGGAAATATATGCGGAACAACGGAGAAAAAGTTCTGATAATATGGGTTTCATGCCCGATATTAGATCTATATGTGTCCTGAGGATGCAACAATTAAATTGCGATATTTTTTTTAACAGAATCTTAACTACAAATAATACACCACTCTAACAATTTTTTTTTTCACATTGTTCTGCCATATTGGAATATTATCAGGCCATCCTCATGACCCTTAATTTTTGGTCAAAATTTGAAGTCAATCGGGTCAGTAGTATTTAAGTTATGTCGCGAACTGACACACAGATCGACAGACGGACCGACGGAATTGATAAAACATGTTTATTGACATCTAGAGACGCTAAAATATGAAGATATGTAAACCCTTAGACGGTGATCTTCATGATTACAAAAAGTATTTGGCCGCAATTTTGTTTCGCCATCTTGAATTAGTAACACAATTTTACTAGTTGAGCTCTATACCACAATTAGTTATGGCACACAATTTGAAATCAAACCATTAAGTAGTTTTTTCAGGCTGAATTTTTATTTTATTATGCAGGCATTTTGTTCCGCCATCTTGAATTTCTACCAAAATGTTACCACTTGTTTTCAACATAATACTTGATGTTTTTGCAAAATTTAAAATAAATTAGATGAGTAGTTTTTTAATATTAATTTCTTTAATACTTCACTAGGCCGCCATTTTGTTTCGCCATATTGGATTTACAAAATGTTACCAGGTTATCCCCATATGACCGTTAATTTTTGACCAAAATTTGAAGTCAATCGGATAAGTAGTTTTTTAGCTACGCCGCGAATAGACAGACAGACAGTCCGATGGAATTGAGAAAACATGTTTTTCGTCATCTAGGAACCCTAGTGAAGATCCGAAAAAATCTCGGAGAGTGATTTTTTCACGATTACAATACTTCCGTTTTACGAGGGAAGTAAAAAGAACACCAATTGCGTAAATTGTATGTATTCAATATTTATGGATAGTACCTATTTAGTAGTTAGATGTAAGTTTAAGTTTATTTTCACATTTTTTCTAAATTTTCATTATCTTTTTAATGCAAACATTTCAAATTTAGTTACCTACATTTGAATATGTATTATTTTTAAATGACGTTTTGTTTGAAAATTTTGAAATATAGTCATTATAAAAAAAATTAAAATCTTTTATAAACAATATTTTTAATTTAAAAAAACGTATGGAAAATCGCTCATATGGTATACAGGGTATTCCAATTTCTAGGGTGACCATTGGGAGAAGCTATACGAGATATAGAAAAGTTTAAATTGTGCCAAAGTTGCCCAGTTTTGTGCTCAATCAAACGCCGCTTAAAATTGAGGATATTTCCTTACGATTCGACGATTCATCCCCGAACGTTCAAAATTTAGATTTAATCGTATATCTAAAATAATCTCCTTTATTTTGTAATCATAAAATAACACAAAGTTTTTTTCTTATTGTCAAGACCTATAATTACTACGGCCCTGTTAACGGCTAAAGCGATAGAATTTTTGTTGGATTAAATAATAACGTTGCGTGATCAATATACCATAATAAAATTGCGCGGCACCGTCTTCCACGAATCCCATCGTTTCTCGATCAACGTCGCGGTCGCAGCCGACGGCCATCACAGCGAGAGCCGAACGACTGCGAATGGGTGTTTTATACGTTCGCCGTACAGCGGCTCCACCGTACAGCAGCTGAAATGTAAGTGGAATGAAATCAGCACTGCCACGAATTCACCCATAAGATTGCGCATCGTCCTTTTTCCTTCAATCGATGGTATAACATACCTTTGCAGCAACCATTGTTGTTACTTTTTGCGGTATCAGGTAGTAGAGGTTTGGGACATTCATTTGTAAAATCTTTCATGATCAATTTCTAATGCTGCATTATCCATATTTATGTCGTCTGGATACAATCTGCCTACTGAGATAAAGGGTAGGAAACAGGTTTCAGTGGGTCTATGTAATATCGTAGTTAATGATGGAGCCCTTCTCGGTCTTGTGTTTTTGATATATTTTTAGTGTTTCTGTTACTCAACCATTCGTCTTTTTTAATGTTTATAAGATATTCGTAAAGCTGAGTTCAAATATATAAGCTTAATCCCAATAATGCATTTAAGACCGTGGAGAAAGAATGCAAATGTGGTTTGATTCCACATATCACTCCGAATTCCATTTTAAAAGTCAGATAGATGTATGTCACATAACGTCATCTTCGTTTAGAAAGACCAAAAAAAATACTGACGAATCAAATGTAAAACAAACTTAATAGAATAAAACCAGGTTCAACTCACAGCTGCAGGACTACATTTTTGCATGCTGGAAAACTATGTATCCCTTAAAAAGTTATATTTGCGGTTAATGTTTTTTTTTCTAGTTCTGCAAATGATTACACAGATCTCTTATTTATAAAATTACTGCTTTAAAAATAATTACTTCCCGCGTAAAAGAGAAGTATTGTAATCCTGAAAAATTCACCGTCCAAGATTTTTTCAGCTCTTTACGTTTCAGGGCCCCTAGACGCCGAAAAACATGTTTTGTCAATTCCTTGGGTCTATCTGTAGGTATGTCTGTCTGCCTGTTAACGGCATAGCTAAAAAACTACGTACCTCATTGACTTCAAATTTTGATCAAAAATTAAGTGTCATATGGGGATGACCTGGTAACATTATGATAAAAATCCAATATAGCAAAACAAAATGGCGGCCTAGTGAAATGTTAAAAAAATTATTACTAAAAAACTGCCTATGCAATTTATCTCAAATTTTGATGAAGAGATGAAGTAGTAAAACGGAAAAGATAGCGGAACAAAATGGTGGCCAAATGAAATATTTGTAGTCCTGAAAAAATCGCCCTCTCACCTTTTACATGTTTTTAGGTTTTAGCGCCCCTAGATAATATTAAAAAAATATTTTTATCAATTCCGTCGGTCCGTCTGTCATTTTGCGGTAGAGCTTAAAAGCTACTTATTAGAGTGATATCAAGTTTTAGTCAAAAATTAGGTGTGATATGGGGATGACCTGGTAATATTTTGATAAAAATTCATTGTGGGAATAACATGGCGGCCTAGTAAAACGTTCAAAAATTATTACTAAAAAACTAATTATCCAGTTTCTTCAAATTTTGCACAAAATTCAAGTGTTACATAGGAATAAACTGGTAACAATTTAGTATGGGTATAGGATAGCAAAATAAAATGGCAGCTTAATAAAATATTTAAAAAAAATGACGGTGTGTGTGAATAACTATGTACTGAACTAAATTGGGTCACACTTTACTATTCCTGATAATAGGAAAGATTTATAACGAGGGAATACCAAGGGAATTTACCAATTTTTTATATATTAACATAAAATAATGGCACCCGTAAACTTAGTGCAAAAGTTCCATTCTTTCTGTGCTTATTTAACGATACAGCGATGCCCCCTTTCAAGACAGAGTTTTATTGATTCTTCAAAGATTTACGCTTTTGGTAGTTTTAGCTAGTTTGCCAATTAAGGACAAAAGGCTGGGTTTTAGATCTGTTTATGTAATTCATAAATGATAAAATTAATTATATGCCTATTGGCAATAAGCGATTTTTATCTAAGAAAAATACTAATATATCGTAAAGTAAATAAATAATACATTTCTTTATCATGATTAATGATTAAGTTTAGTATGTCACGTTACCAATAAGGTTCGCTGACTAAATCATAAAAGCTCACGTTCACCCTAATTTTACTGGGTCTATTTAGAATAAATCTGATATAAATATTCTGGAGAAATGAAATCAGATGGTCAGTCTAGTCCTCCCTCTCTAGACTTTAGACTCTCAATACCTTGACGATTCATTTAAAGCCCCCATTTTTTTCGTTAAATATATATATATATATATATATATATATATATATATATATATATATATATAAAAACCGAAAACCAAAATTGTGGATATATATATATATATATATATATATATATATATATATATATATATATATATATATATATATATATATATATATATATATATATATATATATATACCGACAATTTTGGTTTTCGCTTGGACAACCTTTACTTCTTTAACTTCGAAATTGTCAGCTAGTTTGTCTTTAACCAAATTGCAGAACTTTGAAACAGCCTCATCATTCTTGCATCCAACCACAGTCTTTCATTCCTTCTGAATCGTATGTTGATTGTGTTGACAACAATTGACGAATGAAATGGATTTATCCTGGAAAAAGCCTCGAATTTTAGCACTAATACTGGATTGAGCTTACTAACAACCGAAGATGTAATAGCAATTTGAGCATACGTCGTTAAATTACCAGAAATCCCAGCATCTTACGATTCGTTGAATTTCCTACTTATATCATTTTTTACATTTTTAAAGGTTTGTTCTGGGTCTGAGAGCTTAGATTGCGCTATCTGCTCAATGGTTGCTTTAAGATCGGTCTTCATATGTTTCACTGCTAAATAGGCCTAGCAAAACCAAAAGATACCCGACGCGTGTGAATCTTTGCAGCGTCCGGAGATATGCTGCTACAACATAGGTAGTACTAGCCCCTACAAAAGCCGTCACAAACAGGCCTATGTTGTCGCTTCGAATCTTAAGGTTGACAAATAGAGCAGCTAATATTTTAATAAAAATTGAAGAAAAACACGTTGCAATTGAATAATCAAATAGAGTCCAGGTTAATAAAATATATGTAATTCACAAATTAAAAAGAGAGCAAACACGTGCAGACAGCACAACAACACTAATATCTAGGTATAGGAAACGTAACACAAAAAGTATTTAGAATGTTCAGGAAAATACAAATATACAATAATATACAGGCCAATTTTAAAGTTCTATATACTTTAGTACCGACATCCTGTTAAATGCCTCCTCACACATGGTTGTTGCGTAATAATACTAAGGGTCGTTTGCTGTCAGATATGACAATATGCAATATGCATTTGGTTTGTAGACATAATCTTACAGGCTAAATTTTACTTTATATTTTTTCTCAGTTTTAAAAAACCACAACAGTTTATCGACAAGAAACATTTTAAAATATTAAACCTTCTAAAAAAACAAAAAGACAAAGTTTGGTGTCATTCTTCAGGTTGTTACAAAATAAAAGATATTTTCTTATTATTTTTAATATGAAATGGAGATATTAAAGCTGATTGGATAAAGGAAATAAGATTAGATTTTTCCTTTTTGTGTTTAATATAGATTTCTTTATTTGAAACACATACAAATTACCTTCTGTTTAGTGTTAGCTGTTTTACACAGAAAGCAAATTAAGAAATCGTGATTCTTGGATTTAGATTGTGTCAAATATTGGAATTATTTTTCGGCATTTCATCTTCGATTGCACAAAGCACCTTCAGGGATCTTCACTTGAAGATCAGAACACTGAATGAGGTCCAATAAATAGATTCCCTAATTTTTTGTTTATTGTAACCCGAGACTGATTGCATTAATCATTTCTTACTTATACATCTTTCATGTTCCTTAAGTCTAGTAGATACAGACCGTCCAGTTTCACTTATATATACTTTACCGCAGAAGCAAGAAATTTTATAAACTCCCTCTGATTGTAATTATATATCTTGATGACCTTTAATCAATCAAAGATTGTACGAATGTTGAATCTCCACAGAATTCTTGCAATTTTATCTGTAGTACTATGGATAAAAGGTAAAACTGCACTACTTGTTGGTTGAGTATTTAATACTGGTTTAGGTCTGGGATTATTATAATACCTGATCGAACGCCTATTATCTTCACTGCAATATCCGTTTGATTTTGAAACTTAGATTTTCTTTTTCATTCGGAGAATCGAATTTGCATCACATATTGACAAAGTCTAAAGACTAATGAGTTAATGACGGGTTGTTTTTGAAATGAATGATGGTGATAATTAAAATTTAAATATCTGTTCGTATTTGTCGGTTTTTTTCCTGTAAACAGTATGACCTATGGTGCCGTTCTCTTTCTTTTGTACTAAGACATCAAGGAAGGGAATGACACCATCTGACTTAATTTCTATAGTGAATTTTATATTAGAATGTTGGTTTGGATAATGATGATAATGAAAATATAGTTAAAGAACCATTTCAGTGGAGGACATAAGTGTTGTGCTTTCCTGGATATGAACTTTTTTTATCATTCCGTATGAACAGTACAGTTTGCGACTTGATTAGACTAGACTAATCTATCGTGTACAAGACTTTTAAATCTTAAATCGAACGGCTCTGATGTCATAAAAAACTCGCTAAAAAGTAAAAAAAATAAATTTATTTTATTTATTCCCTAAATATAGACATTTTGAAGTCGGTTCCCAAATAATTACTAATCTGTAGTAATATATATATATATATATATATATATATATATATATATATATATATATATATATATATATATATATATATATATATATATATATATATATATATATATATATATATATATATATATATATATATATATATATATATATATATATATATATATATATATATATATATATAATATACATAAAGTCGAATGCGGTCTTATCGTGCGGGTTTAAAGGTCACCAACATTATTAATCAAATCAGAAAACACAGTGAATACCAAAATGTTGTGTGATTCTTTTATCGAGCTATTAAATCTCGATGGGCTATTTACAAATATACAGGGAGAAAGAAAATAGTTTTTTTTATTATATTACGCAATATTGTTAAGATAGCCACTTAATATTATTTTATATATTAATTGCCGAAGGACTAAATAAGAAAATTCGCTAAATATGTATTTGGTTAAAATTTTTTGGTTGGCAAAAACAAAAATTAAAGGCAAACGCCTTAATAAAGTCGGAAGGCAGGCGGTTCGAATCAGTGGAACAATCAGGATATGTTCTGTTTATACACCCACTTAATGAAAGTGAGATTTTTTTATCAACCACCAAAAATTATGAGCCCCGCTTGACCTAAAAATCTAACCACTTATACAGTGTCATTTATTTAAATGCGGTCCACCCCTGTGCAAAGAAAACTTGTTTTTTTTTTGTATTGTGATAACAAAAAAAATTATTTTGCAAAAATATTATACATTTTTGTTAAAAACACAAGATAATTAGTTTACTTCCCTCGTGAGATTTTTTCAGATCTTAACGTTTAAGGGTCCCTAGATGCCGGAAAACATGTTTTCTCAATTCCGTCTGTCTGTCCGCCAGTCTGTCGGTATATATATATATATATATATATATATATATATATATATATATATATATATATATATATATATATATATATATATATATATATATATATATATATATATACATATATATATATAGATAGATAACCTGTATTTTCCGTTAGCCCTGAGTTTCTGGTAAAGCGATTTTACCGATTTTTATATATCAAATTTTGTCTTATAATTAACAAAAAAATTTACTTATTTTAAACACGCTTTAAAATTGGAACAAGTGTTGTATAATTATTTATTTATTGCCTACAAAATTACAAATGTACTAAAAAAGTAAGCAAAAAAATGGTGTCAAATCTAATAAAAAATTTTTTAAATTAAAATTCACTGGCTAATATCCAGGAGCCAATGGCAAAAGCTCTGAGAATCGGTATAAAGAATGTACAGAAACTTGTGCATGAAAAAAAAACGTAATTTACTTCCGAAGAAGATTAAGAAATGTACACGAAAAAATCCAAAGACAAAAGACTTAAGTTACAATGTGAAAATGGATATTCACAATGCAATTTATGATTTATACACGTCAAAGACTAATATAATCATTCAGAAACTTTTTAATATTATAGACTAAAAAATATCATTATCACTTACAAAAATCCTCATCTTCTGAGTCGTCCTCAAATGGCGCAATGATCATTGGTGCCATTTCGACATCTAGAACTCGTTCTCGATTCCACCGATCCCATATTAATTTCTCCGATGTTCCACAGATTTCTTCCAGTACTCCGGCGTAATATAATTTAATGAATCTTGCCAAACAATTTGCACTTCATCTGATGTAAGACCATCGTTCACGTGTTTTTCGTAATATGATTTTGCCCCAGCCCATGTTAATTCTTATGCGTTAAACTGGCATTGGAATGGCGGCAGTCGTAAAACCTCATGTCCATTTTCCCGTAATATTTCATCTACGGCATATATTGTTGGTTTGTTAATACACTTTGCCATTAAAAGAAGCTCTAGTTTCAGGATATTGGGTAAAGGATTTTGTATTTGTTTTATTAGCCAGTCATAAATATCACTTTTCTTCCAGGATGAAGTAGGTTGTTTATTTAAGATTCTTGAATGATTTTCTTTGTGTACATTTCTTAACCTTCTTCGGTAGTAAAATATGCTTTTTTTCATGCACAATTTTCTGCACAGAGCTTTTGCTACTGTCTCCTGGATATTGGCCGGTGAATTTTCATTTTCGTAATATTTTATTAGATTTAGTACCATTTTTTTCGCTTGTGGATGCAAAAAACCCGAAAATTGTTTTCTATTACTCATTTTGTCACTGACTTGTCAATTTGACTTTGAAGTGACATCGCTCAAAGATTTTTGCAACTGCTGGTATTTATATGTTTATCCTCTTTTTTCATATGAAAATATCATAGGTCTATCTAATTCATCTTCCGGATTTTATGCGGAGGATATGATTACACGTAATAAAAGAAAAACCAACTTAAAAAATTTGTCGTTGATAAATCGTATGACCCGCAAGATAACACTGCTTTTGACTGTACACGTATTACCTATACTCACTAGTAATCTTAATCTTACTAATAATATATTATTCAGAGAGCGTCACGTATAACACGGCCGTCAACAAAATATTCATGCACTAACCTACAAAAAAGTTACAAGGCCTCTAAAATATTTCTGCGCAAGTCTCGAAATGCGAATTTGGTATTGGTCTCTTTGGACATTTATAAATGTCCTATAGGAAGTCAATATTGCCATTTGACTTTCAGCTTGGATGGAAATAGCAGTTTGGGCTTCGCTCAGTTCCACAAAGCGGCCCTGAGAGCAAGTGATTCAGGCATCAGTTTTAAAAGATATAAGGCTAGCTATATATTTAATTTATATGTATTGTAATATAAAATACATCAACTATATTTTGACGCTTCTTTGGACGTCGACTTCAACATGTCTATATTTAAAGAATAAGTAAAATATTATTTTTTACTTTTTAGCGATCTTTTTGTAGTCGGTTCTATTTTTTTTAAATGTTTTATATTTTGCTCCTAATCTGCAAGTGCTTATATCCCGCATCAATAAGCTGTTCCTCAACTTTCTTTTTTTTTCAGTATTTTAGGCTTTTGGCCTTCGTGGTGGGCATATAGACAAATAAAAATTTTAATTCAAAATTTAAATGTTCTCAAGCAGGACATGATTATTTGTATTACATATTTTTAGTCTTGATTTGTATTATCATTATAGCAACAAATTAAATTAGGGTTTAAATAGTGTTGGGATCTTTTTAAAAAAAATAGATAAAGGTGATGCCAATTGTGGCCGACCCATCGGCAACTTAAAAATACAAATTGTTTCACAACATGTTAACGTTTACAGTTATAACATCTAATTTTATTTTATTATTTTAAGTTTTTTTTAAGAAATCTCAAAATATATGTTTTTGATATTCTGGACTGGAACAAACGACTCACATACCCCTCTTAATATTGTTTTTTACCACTTTCATGAGACGAATCTTCCGTGACATCAATTAATTAACACAACTGCATAGGCAAAAAATGTTTTTGGGTAAATAGCTCATTTTTTATACCGGTTTGAAGATGGCCGCCAAATTCTAGCCGCTCAAGTCCCGAAAGCTGCCGACGGCTCCTAGCAGTGGCGCACTGATATTTTAATTATCAGGTATATATTTGAAGTGAATTATAACGAATCATTGACGATTTAGTTAAATTACGTATAAAATACACTTTTATGCAGAGAACCGCCTAGTGAGAATATTTCAGATCTTCTTCGAAATGTAAAAATTGATTCCACACGTTATCTTTAATTGTTATCATTTTGTGAACGTTTATATACTAAACAGTGAATACTTTCTTTAGCAGCTTGCTTTCGATCGACAGATATAACAGACGTAAAACAACAGAAAGCCTTAGTTCTGTAACAATAAATTAGATACCGGAATATACTCACAGGAGTATTATATACCCCTTGTAGAAACTTCATAATTATAAATAAATTAAATACCTAAAAGGGTAGGTTGCTGTTTCTAGAGTAATTGGAGTGGCTGAATCAATGCGGTCTTGTTTAGAGGCAACAGGGCATATAGAAGAGCATTTCTATCGATTTAGTTTTTAAATATAAAGGGTACGGTGTTAAGAAACAACTGAATACCTAAAAGGGTACTGTGGTGGCTATTTCCGGAGTAATTGTAGCGGCTGAATCTTTGCGGCTTAGTTTAGAGGTACCAGGGCATATAGAACAGCATTTCTGTCAAATTTGTTTTTGGGAACAAAAGGTAGGGACTAAGAAAAAAATTAAATACCCAAAAGGGAAGGCGGGCGGCTGTTTCCGGATTAATTATAGCGGATGAATAATTGCGACCTAGTTTAGAGGTACGAGGGCATATAGAAGATTATTTCTGTCTATTTAGTTTTTTGGGATAAAGGGTACAAGGTTAAGAAAAAATTAAATACCTAAAAGGGTTGGTTACTGTTTCGGGGTAATTGGGGCAGCTAAATCATTGCGGCTTAGTTCAGAGGTACGAGAGCATATAGAAGAGTATTTCTGTCGATTTAGTTTTTGGGTATAAAAGGTACGGGGTTAATAAAAATTGAATACCTAAATGGGTAGGTGGCCGTTTCTGGGGTAATTGGAGCGGCTGAATCATTGCGGCCTAGTTTAGAGGTACCAGGATATATAGCATGGTATTTCTGTCTATTTAGTTTTTGGCGATAAAGGATACGGGGTTAAGAAAAAATTAAATACCTAAAAGGGTTGGTTGCTGTTTCTGGGGCAATTGAGGCGGCTGAACCATTGCGGCCTAGCTTAGAGGTACGAGGGCGTATAAAACAGTATTTTTGTCCATCTTGTTTTTGGGGATAAATGATATGGAGTTAAGAAAAATTTTTTTTGCGGATTAATTGGAGCGGCTGAATCATTGCGGTCTAGTATAGAGGTACGAGAACATATAGAAGAGTATTTCTGTTGCTTTTGTTTTTGGGGGGTACGGGGTTAAGAAAAAATTAAATACCTAAAAGTTGTTGTTGTCTCTGTGGTAATTGGGGCGGTTGAATCGTTGCGGCCTAGTTTAGATGCACGAGGGCATATAGGCCTGTCGATCTCGGTTTAGGGGATAAAAGGTACGGGTTTAAGACAAAAATTAAATGCCTAAAAGAGTAGGTGGTTGTTTCCGTAGTAATTGGAGCGGCTGAATCATTACGGCTTAGCTTAGAGGTAAGGGCATATAGAGGAGTAATTCTGTCGCTTTAGTTTTTGGGGATAAAGGGTGAGGGGCTAAGAAAAAAATTAAATACCCAAAAGGGTTGGTTGCTGGAAGAGCATTTCTGTCTTACCCCGGAAACAGCCACCTACCCTTTTAGGCATTCAATCGTTTCTTAACCCCGTAGCCTTTATCCCCAAAAACTAGGTCGACAGAAATATTCTTCTAAATGCCCTCGTACCTCCAAACTAGGCCGCAATGTTTCAGCTGCCCCGATCACCCTGGAAACAGCCACTTACTCTTTTAGGTATTTAATTTTTTTTCTAACCCCGTACACTTTATCACCAAAAACTAAATAGACAAAAATACTGTTCTATATGCCTCGTATCTCAAAATAGATTGCATTGAATAAGCCGCTCCAATTACTCCGAAAAAAGCCAACTACCCTTTCGGGTATTTAATTTTTTCTTTCTTAGCCCCATACCTCATACTTCCAAACTAAGCCGCAATGATTTAGCCGCTCCAAATACCTTCGAAACAGCCATCTACCCTTTTAGATGCTTGATTAATGTTTTTTCTAAACTCCGTACCCAAAAGCTAAATTGACAGAAATGGTCTTCTATATGTCGTCCTACCTCTAAATTAGGCCGCAATGATTCAGCCGCACCAATTAACCCGGACAACCCTTTTAGGTATTTAATTTTTTCTTAACCCCGTACTCTTTATCCCCAGAAAATAATTCGCCAGAAATACTCTTCTATATGCCCTCATACCTCTAAACTAGGCGGCAATGATTCAACCGCTCCAAATACTCTAGAAACGGCCACCTACACTTTTAGGTATCTAATTTTTTTTTCTGATCCCCTAACCTTTGACCGCTAAAACTAAGTTAACAAACCTACCTACCCTTTTAGGTTTTCAATTTTGTCTTAACCTCATTAGGTTAAAAAGGTTAGGTTAAAAGTGAGTGGATCAAACCAACCCTCCACTGCGACTCTGTGGTCTATTGTGGCTCACAACTATGTTTACACTTCCCCAAGCAACTCTAAATCCTCAATGAGTCTTATCATTGCATTTGGGGAGGTATTCTTCAAGTCCTCGGGCAGCAGGATATCTCTACCGAACATAAAGAACCTGATCTTGGCAGCTGCCGGGAACTCACATATCACATGTCTGGCTGTCTCGTCATCCTCCATACACGGTTCGTCTTCAAGCCCCATCCTGTGCATGTGATGTCTTAGACCACAATGGCCAGTGTATAGGCCTACTGCTGTTTTGAGCTTAATTCTGTTCATATTTAACAGACTTTCTGTTATCCTCTTCTTCATAGGAAGGGTGATAAATGCCTTTGCATGGGACAGGCCTGGCAGTCCAAGCCAACAGAGATTAGCTTTTTCTTCAACCAGGTCAAAAATTGCGCGCTTGGCCGTTTCGTGGGCTACCCCTAAAGCTGGTTCAGGTCCCACGAATCTTGCCTCTGCTCCTTTCTTTGCTAGAAGGTCCGCAGACTCATTTCCTTCCAAATCTGCATGTCCTGGTATCAAGATAAGAGCGGTTTTATTGTCGCTCCCCAGGCCAACAAGTGCCTTTTGGCAGTTTCAAACTGTTTTGTATGTACTGACTATGACTATATGACTCGCTTCAAGTGCTTTAAGGGCCGCTTGACTTAACCTCGTACCCTTTATTCCCAAAAACTAAATCGACAGAAATAATCTTTTATATGCCTTTGTACCTATAAATCAGGTCGCAATGGTTTAGCCGCAACAATTACCCCAGAAACAGCAACCAACCCTTTTGGGTATTTAGTTTTTTTCTTAACTCCGTACCCTTTATCCCCAAAAACTAAATCGACAGAAATATTATCCTTTATGCCCTCGTACCTCTAAACTAGGCGTCAATGATTTAGCCGCTCCAATTACTCCGGAAACAGCCACCTACCCTTTTAGGTATCTAATTTTTTTTCTAAGCCCCTAGCCTTTGTTCCCTAAAACTAAATTGCCAGAAATGCTCTTCTATATGCTCTGGTACTTCTAAGCTAGGCAGCCATGATTCAGCCGTTCCAATTACCCCGGAAACAGCCACCTACCATTTTAGGTTTTCATTTTTTTTCCAACCTCGTACCCTTTATTCCCAAAAACTAAATCGACAAATATACTCTTTTATATGCCCACGTACCTATAAATTAAACCGCAATTGTTTAGCCGCCCCAATTACCCCAGAAACAGCAACCTACTCTTTTAGATATTTAATTTTTTCCTAACCCAATACCCTTTATCCTCAAAAATTAAATCGACAGAAATGCTCTTCTATATGCCTTGGTACCTCTAAACTAGACCCCAATGATTCAGCCGCCCCAATTACCCCAGAAACAGCAACCTCCCCTTTTAGGTATTTAATTTATTTATAATTATGGACTCTAACTGGAACTTGAAGTTTCTACAAGGGGTATACAATACTCCTGTGAGTATATTCTGGCATATAATTTATTTTTACAGAACTAAGGCTTTTTTTTTGTTTTACGTTTGTTATATCTGTCGATGGGAAGTAAGCAGCTAAAGAAACAAGTAACTTTTTAGCATATAAACGTTCACAAAATGATAGCAATTAAAGGTAATGTGTAGAATCGATTTTTACATTTCGAAGAAGATCTGAAATTTTCTCACTAGGTAGTTCTCGGCATGAAAGTGTATTTTATAGGTAATTTAACTAAATCGTCAATGATTAATTATGTCTCATTTGAAATAATTATTATATACCTGATAATATCGGTGCTCCACTACTAGGAGCCGTAGGCAGCTTTCGGGACTTGAGCGGCTAGAATTTGGTGGTCATCTTCACTCCGGTATTTTTTGTAAATTATCAAAAGTCTAGAGATAAATGCTAAATAGAACATAATTAAAATAATCTTTGGGGAAAAACCAATGCAATTTTTAAAATGAAAGAAACGATTACAGTTAAAAATACATTCCAGGGATAAGAAAATCACTAACAACTAGATTTAAGAATCAGAAAACTCTTGGAATATGGTGGGATAAAAATGCCTTGCGTAGCTAAATGGGTTTTTGAATTATTTGATATAATAAATAGGAAAATAGCTATGGTAAAGCTAAAATTTTGCGAACAAAAGGTAGTACTTTCAATATTATTGAATAAATATTTAACAAACTAGACACTTAATACGCATGTGTGGAAATATTTCTGAATATACGAGAAGTTTTATTCGGTCGGTTAAAGGGTTTACTTTCTTTAACTTCATTATAAAAGCAAACATGCGAACTTGAAAATTTTATTTATTTATTTAATCAGTGACCAAGTGTATACGTAATTTTAAAATATAGAAAAGCTAATAAGTGCAACATTAAAAATTGTAGTCAAATTATAAAATCACGATAAGCACGTGATCCACAAATTAATATTTTAACTACAATAACATTAATAAGGACTTCAACGACCCTAACACTTTGAGGTCAAAGATAGCTGTTTTTACTTTAGCCAGGGTGGAATTGAATACAGGATTTTAAGAGACTTGGTATTTACCATTATTATTCGTGCAAATTGCTCGTATAAAGTTCTATGTGTGTTATATGCATTTATATTCGTAAAGGCTCTTACATTCAATGGAATTATTAGTTATCTTAAACACTACTCCGTCTACCAAGAGATCAGTATAATCAGTAAGATCTTGTGGAACATAGAAATTACTATCAATACACCTAAGTTTCAAAACGTGTATCTCTTAAAAATTCCTTGTAGTCATAATAGCATTTGGAAATAAACAGTTTTTTGACAGAACATGCAAATATCCTAGGTGATAGACTTTTGGTATCGTCTTGGTAGGTGATTATACATCTTTGCTCTCATGTACAAAGGTAATTTCTCTGTTACTACAAAAGCGGACCTTGGGAGAATAATTAGTTCAGTGTTACTAGAACTTTCTCGATTGAAAAAGGTATATTTATTGAAATTGACATATTTTAGTAGTAAGCAAATGCAAATACACGGTTCTGTTAAGCAATTATTTTCGATAAATATATTTTTGCAAGTAGCATTATAGCACGTCTTAAACATATTACGAATGGCCCTTTCTTACATTTTTAAGATAGCATTCCTGTTTGCAGAAGAACCTCAGAACATTATGCCAAGTGAAAATTGAGAATAAAAATATGCATAGTATACTTGCTTAAGAGCAAAAGTATCGTAGATCTTCACTAATACTTTAAGGACATAACATGCTGGGACTAATTTTTTAGACAGAATTTTCATCTATAAATTCCAATTAATTTATTATCTAGTTTAACAAACTCTTAACCCTAAATATTTATTATTTTCTTGAAACAATAGTTCATTATTAATGTTTACATTTTGCAATTCTTGCCTAATCAGCATAACATGAGTTTTTGACATATTCAAAGAAAAATAGTTTGCGCTACACCAGTTGGAGATACTGTTATATACGTGAATAACAAGGTTATTTTCTAGCAGAGTGTGAGAGCTCAATTGAGATGTGTCTATTTATGAACCTTAACAGCTTTATTACAGCAATGATCGATACGGGGAACAAAAGTGAGTTTACTATCAAAACTTAATTTATTGAAACATAAAGAAGTTTTCTACTAACCTCTATTTTTACATTTCTTAAGGTATAATGTCATATAAATAATGTCACAAAATATATAGCAAATGTTACTCCGCAGAAATTTTACTTTAGGTGGGGATTTATTATTATTAAAAATATTTCGAGGTCATCTGCAAAATGTATCAATATGATAATAAACGGTATAAAAATAGTGAAAAGTAAGAATGCATGAGGGTCTTGAAGCGTTACAGTAACCATTTCAGGACAAAAGGTTTATTTATATATTTATGACCATTTAGATTTGAAACTGATCAGTTCAAAAGAGCACCCTCTAATCCACAATTTAATAATTTGGCCATTAAAAGATTCAGACACATAGCCAGAAATTCAATTCGGGGGAACCAGAAATTCATTTGAAGGGCCCCCCCTTCAAATTAATTTTCTGGGTCCAAACGGTCATACTTCAGGAAAATTAGTAAGAAGCATGCATGTAACAACATTTTAAAAGTTTCGGAAGGGGTCCAGTCCCACAGGACCAACCCCTGGCAACGTGCTTGAAAAAATTTATATTGGCCCTATCAAAAGCCTTGAAGAAATATAAATATATAAATTCAGCTAAATATCTAGTCTCCAATGCCTTCGATATTACTTAATAAATTAGATCAGCAAATTGTAGGCAATAGACCGCTTTTTGATAAAGCCCTGTTGTTTAACTCTTATTATAGTTTTAAATATTTCTGACAATTAATTCTAGAATTTTAGGAAACTGCGATATTAAACAAATTGACCGGTACTTGGTAACGTCGTTTTTTGACCACCATTCTTAAATACTGAAGCGACATATGAAAAGAGTTCGGGAAATGTGCCCAATGCTATCGATTTGGAGTTTTTGGTTATAATTAGGATATTTAATGTAACTTTTAGAGGCCTAATTTACTAAAAAAAAATTGACAGCTGCCAAAAAAAATTTTTTTTCTCCGAGACTTTTGAACTGCGTAAAAACTTTGAATAAATAAATGTACAGGAAAGAGCCTAGCCGTGATCTTGACGAGATCGGGAAGGTTCCAAGAATCCAAACGATGGCCCGTCAAAATGACACGCAATAAACACCTTGTTTCTGGTTTTCAGTGGCGTATTCACTTTGATTTTTACTTTGAAATTAAGAAAGAAATTTGAAAACTTATACTTTTGAAAGAGAATTATAATTAAGGTATGGACTAAATTAAAGAAGCCAATTAGTGTGATACATTATTTCAGGTGCCAAATTCACAAAAAATGGATGAAACATTAAAATTCACGCCTCTAATAGCTTACTATAGATATTAAATTTTACTTTTTACATAATAAACCTTTCCTACAAATTCTCTTATATTTATTCAGGGGTTTAAGTTCAACGTTTGTTGTTATTGATGCTTTAAATTTAAGACTGGGTTTGAAAGAGCAACTTATCAAAGTTATAAAGAAATGTGGCAATTTTGCCGCCTGGGCAAAATAAATTAACATAGCGGGAAATCTGGAAAAACTTGCAAATCATTTGAAAGTTATATTATGCTTTCATAAGCTAATATGTATGGATTTTTTGTTTTTTGCGTTTCTACTGCCTTTTTGTATTTATGCTTTCATTTTATTACTTTACTTGAATTTCATAAATAAAATTAAATGATTTTTTCTGTAACTAAAATTATTTAGAAAAATTAGGTAGATTTAAGACACGATAGGCCATAAATAATTAAATATAAATAATTATATTAATATAGTCTAAATTACGTTTTAAATAAAAACAAGCACAAGTGTTATTATTTCGTTTAAATTTACTCAGATTTAATACAGAACAAAACATTAGATAAAAACGAAATATATACATCTCAGACATACTAGGTTAGAAGAAACTTCAGTCAAATTAATATTAACTTATTTCGAAGTGCAATAACACTGGCACAAGTGTGTATTTTTTTTGTAGAAAAAGCAATTTATTCTTTTTACCGTAGTAGTAGAAGACATAGTTTTCGAGAAAATTAGTGGTGAATATATAAAAAAAGACTCAATTTGAAATTCTCTACTTATTTATTGACCATTGAATTATCTAAACTCTACACCTCGAACAAAAAAAATTGAAATGACTTTTTATCTCATCTCTCGCTAACTAGGATATATATATATATATATATATATATATATATATATATATATATATATATATATATATATATATATATATATATATATATATATATATATATATATATATATATATATATATATATATATATATATATATATATATATATATATATATATATATATATATATATATATATATATATATATATATATATATATATATATATATATATATATATATATATATATATATATATATATATATATATATATATATATATATATATATATATATATCGGATCATGATATTAACCGACTCAACGATTACTTCGGGATGGTTTGACTAATTTAAATTTTTAATTTAAACCCGTATAACCTTACATCGTTTAAGATATCCCAAAAATATTAGCAATAAAAATGTGGATTCTGTAAGCGTAAACTAACTATTAAGGGTCCCCTGCCTCTTCCATTTTATTTATTGATCAAAGCCGTGAAAGGTTCAATTCTTTTTGCACAGTTTGAAGAGAATAAGATGATAAACACTTTTATTGTGGACACCATAAGAGATATGCTGTTTATTGAATTTTGGTAATTAAATATTATTTTATCTCGGCTTTTATTAATATAAGAATAAACACATCACATTGATTTTTTTAATAATTATATTTTCCGTAAGATGACACATACAGGGTATCCTGGATTTTAGTACTTTTTTCTAAATTTTTATGTTTGCTAAAATGAACTTAACTATCATGGTCTAAATTGCCATATAACTCAGACCAAGCATGAACTAAAATATGTTCACTTTTGTGGAATTAATGGGTACACAGTAAATATTTAGACAATAAATACTATATATATATATAGTTTACGCTTACAGAATCCAAATTTTTATGTTAGTATTTTCGGGATATCTTAAACGAGGTAAGGTTAGATGAGGTTAGTTTTTTTTATTGATTTAAACTAATTTTGGGTTATTATATTTTAACATTAAAAATAGCGCATTGAAGCACAAATATTTCGGCTACACAATCAAACCATTTCACCTTCAGGACAGTATCCGACCCAAAGAAAAGAGAATATCATGTTAGATATCAAATTTATTTTGTCGTATAAAATTGTTCCTACACAGCTTTAACTCCAACTTCTGTCTTCCGTTTTAAAACATACTTAAGGTAATTTAAATGTTTTGACCTAACAAAATATTACATAAAATGTTAGGCTACTGTGTTTTTTATATTCCACTGGGTTCCTAACCTAACTGTTTGACACTTTAAGAATTATGATATTCATTATATAACAATTATTTTTGCCTTTAAACCGGATTTAAAGGTGTCTAGTTAATTTCTTTAATTACGAAAATACAAATGCACTTACCGTTGAGACGAACTTCCTTTCTTCCTTGTATTTTTAATACGGGTACGACCGCACGCCACACAACTGACCATTTCTTGTATTCAGGATAATAACCACCAAAAATGATTTTGTTACGTTTTATAACACACAACACAACTTCTTGATCAACTTTTATATTAATTCGATGTGCGTATTATTTATAAACGGCTAAAACTTAAATTTGCAAAGACGACGGTTTGACAACACATGTCAACAAATCAAAACGTAAACATCAGAAAAATAAGGTCCCAAAAGTGACGTAGTTCCATCAAAAGCTTGCTAATTTAAAATAATGCATGTGGTTCTTTCCTGTTGTCTATTTATTCAAAGCGTAAAAAATTTTAATGCGGTTTTACAGTCCTATATAACTTTGAAATGCATAATTTTTTTTGAAAAAAATATTTTGACAGCCGTCGGAAAAACACGTGTTTATCTATGTAATATTTGAATAAAAAAAGTGGTTCAGGGAACCCAAATTTTCATTCCATTTCGGCAGTCAACGTCTTAAACAAAAATGTTTAAATTCGGATTATCAGTGGCGGATTTAGACGTTTGGGGGCCTAAAGAATTATCAATATTTAGCCTTCGCCTCTTATGTGGAAAACTTTTTTTTATTTTTTTTATCGACAACTAAACCCTTATTACATTCTAAACAGTAAATGTTTTCTATTTTTTAACATAAAAAACTTTTTTGTAATAACAACATTTTTTATTACTTACTTAAGTACAAGTAAAAAAAAAACATGACATAAAATGAACAAGAAAACCAAAAATATAATTTTCGTCGCTCAACTGTGGTCGATCAAGTTAAAAGTTGCTCAGAATGCAATATATTTCTTGTGGATTATATAACAATAAACTAATAAATAGCATTAACAGAACCACAAAATAAATAGCTAGCGTCTACCTACAATATTCTTTGACAGAACCATAATAATAATATGTAAGTATTGAGCAGATTTTTTAATTTGTTCTTGTTTATTTATTTTTAGAATTTAAAAACGAACGACGAAACTATGTGTATAGATAATGTTTTTTAAGTAAAGGGGGTCCTTTCGTTCGGGGGCCTCTGCAGCGTTATTATAGATGTTATATTATGATGTTTAACAAAAAACCATACGTCGTTCTCCATTTCATTTTTCAAATGCAACAAATCTTAGAACACATATTTTCTTATATATAAAATTTCCCAACGTTCTATGTCTACCGAACTTTTTGTTAGATCAGCATTTATGCAATCCCGAGGGAATTCCTCTGTCGTTTCGAGAAAACAGAAATGTCTCTATACAACCCTCCTGTAATACATGTTTACTCTATTGGGAATGAAATTTAAGTATACGTATTTTTGCTCTGCCTCTAGGCTCGATGTTTGAATAAAACGACTATGCTTCTAAGGAACAGCATAGAGTCTTATTTTAAATATCAATGTTCTTTTAATGTTTCTATGGTCATTTTTTTATCAGATGTAAATAATATTGTTATAATGAATTTAAATATTAACATATCTTGGTACTATATTTATTGTTTTGCTCTATTATGCATTTATCTAACTTAGATTGCTATATTGGGCAATCCAGCAACCTTACAAATTTCCATTAAATATGGCGTAGGGAGCAAACAAAGCTAAACTACGTTTGACAGCGTTCATTAATATACATTAATAATATATTTTAAATAGTTGTGTGTGAATTAGTTTGAAACATTAGCTTCGTATTCGTTAATTTATCCCCATCAATATTAAGAAATCAGAAGTGTATAGCAAAACTCTCACTATTAGCAGATTATTTGAAATAAACTGTTTAGCTTTTTTGTTGGGCAAAAGTTTATTCAATATTGTTGTGCTGTGCGCTATCCATATAACTTTTATAGTACATTACGACTCCTTGAATTGAATAGGGGAGGCAATGATTTGAGTAATGCGGAGCAATTAAATGAAATAAGGAAGATACCGAAACTAGAATTTCGTGATTTCAAAACGAGACTTCAAAAACACATCGATCAGTTGAATAAAAGGATTTGTGAATTGGGGTTGGAAAATGAGAAGTTGAGGGAAAGATTTGAAGGTATGGAAAGGAACAGAAAAAGTAATATAGTCATATTTGGTTTTCCGAACAATAACTTGCGGGGATAACTTCTGGCTGATTGGGTGATAATACAAATTAAAAATTTGGTTAAAGTTGATCTGGTCCTAAATTATATCAATAATGTATACTTTCTTGGTAAGAACAACAGTACAAAGACACCACTCTTGGTTGAGTTCTCATATTTTTTAACAAAACAAAAAGTTGTTTCTGCTCATGATCAGTCTAAAAATGATGGTGAAATAAGAATGGTATTAGTTGATCACTTACATCAAGCAAAAAGCACGAAATTATTCACTCGCATTGTAAATAATAATTTATACACGGGGAGTGGTAGTGCAAGTGTAAAGAGTAGTAGCTATAGTTTTTCTATAAGTGAAGCATCTAAAAACGATTTGCGCTCGTGTAAGGCGTCATTAAAAAAGGGAATTTCTATTTGAGTATTTGATAGCCTTTTTGAGATATTGTTATAAATTATTGTGCTCTTTTTTATTTTTTTGTTGAGTTTCTATATCTGTTCAGTGTGTACTACATACTTTTATTATTTTTTTGCCCATTTACTTATGTTATCCTGCTCATATATTAACGCCAGATCATTGTTTATTAAGATACCACTGCTTCAGGATGTCTTACAATTAACTAATTACGATGTTTTGGGAATATCTGAGACTTGGCTGATTGAATGGATTAAAATGAATATCCTAGGAAAGGCAATAGTAATCGGAAATGTCTATAGTCCTTCTATCGCAAATGAAAATCCATTTTTTAACTGAACTTTTTACATCTCACCAATAAAACTGCTAAATTAAGTAATTTAATGGAAACGTTTAACTTGAAACTACTGATAAATGATCCAACTCGCCTAACCCAATTTTCTGAGTCACTTATTGATTTAATGTTTTACAATGAAAATGATGTCTTTTACAATGGTTCCAAACATGCTCAAGTTTTCAGCTAATATTTTGCAATTTAGGTCTTAAAACTGAAAGTCTTCTCATAACCATTACGTTTTCCACTCGCAATTATCATTTGTTTATTTGTTAAAAATTATTTAATACAAAAAAGCAGTCTTAATGTTTGCTACAAACATTAAGACCCTTTGCGAAATAACAGTTATTGGTATGTACTTTATGCATACCAAAACAAGCGCTGTGGGATTATTAGTTTTTGCACAATTGCGATTTGATTTTTTTAATGCCATGTCCTTCCTCGTGCCTGGATGCGTGGTGGACGATCTGATGTGAATTCTGAAAAATGATATGGGAAATAGAAGTATCATACCACAAAACGTATATTCTCATTTCGAGCCAAAAATTATGTGAAATACGGGATAATTGCTTCCAAAACGACCGAATGCGTGAAAGTAGCCGACTAATATGGTAGCAACCCAGGCAACTCAGGGGTAATACAGAACAAAGCATTCATATTTGATTTTAATTATCTCAGCAACTGCAGAAGCTATTTAAATTTTTTTTCGTTATTGGTGTAAGTGAACCCGGGAAAATCGATTCTTTACTCAGATTTCGCAAAGAATCAACGGCAATGCTGTTTTTGTTTATAAATATTACTGCAGGAAGGTCACCTTTTAAGCACCAATACTGCCAGAACTGTTGAGATTTACACTCTATAATGACAAAAGTACTGAATAAATTCTTATTTTTCGAATTAATTTTGACAACTAGGATAGGACAGAGCTGTAGACTGAACAACCTACTTGTTGTTTTTTTCGTTGTTAAGTAACGGGCAGTCAAACCTACTAGATAAATAATTACCAGGAGATAATGACTTTTCAATTTCAAAAGTTAGCATTTTGGCCAAGTATAAATCATTCGGAATCACTGTGCGTCGTGTCGTTTGATCTACGTCGGATGTTGATGTGTATACGAAAATGCTGAAAATTATAGGAAAACCTTGATGAAACATGAGTGTGTCTCCTGCAAAGAATTAAAATTATGTAACATCGCGGAATTTATGTTTATGAGCTTATGTATATTCTATAAGACATTTAACTGGCTGACTTTAATCTATTTTAATCCATCTAAGTGGAGTAGGAATTTAATTATTTACTTCTATAAGTAGTTATTCTCTACAATAATCCCAATTTCTTTTAAAAAAATAATGGATTTTTTATATTTTTTACTTTCTGATGATAAAAAAAAATATTTTCGAAATGCATAATACATCTTTTTCAAAACAAATTGACGTTATTCGTACCTATTTCCTAAATATTTAATTTGTGCAGGAAAGCGGCCTATAAGAAGAAATTGCTTTTGGTTGTGTCACAGGATACCCCTCCTGCGATCGATTCCTGGGCCTTTACCCTCATCAGGCAGGATTGTATCTAGAGAGATCTCAAATGCTCAGAGATTATCGATGCGACATAATCAAAAACGAAAACGTCTTTCAAAGTAGAAAGATTCCACGGGCTAAGCATAACACTTAGCGTTTCCTATAGTGTTGGCTACTGATTCGATGTTTCGAATCAGTGAGTCTAATCATTCAAATGAGTCGCTGATTTGAATCTCGAAATTTTATTATAGAATCAACGACTCACTACTCATTACATTTGCACACACTCCGCCACTGTCCGCTTTCGTGTAATAATTGTCAGAACAGAAAAGCCCAACCCGATCGACGTGCTAGTCCACGCTGCGTTCTCGGTCTTGCGTCTGTTGCTCTTGCCAAAGTTTACTGAATATAATATAATTCAGTAAACTTTGCTCTTGCTTGAGAGTCGAATCATTGACTAGAATTAGTACTCAGTAGAATATTTTAAAAACACACTGGCAAGTAAGTTGGAGGTAGTAAGCCTTCGCGAGAGTCGTTGCATTGTGCTGTGCTCGGATCGGCAAGCGACGCCAGATTAACTTTCTTAAATTGTAATGTTGATTTAATTTAAAAAAATAGGTATGTGTTTTTTTGTTTTGTTTCGTCTATTTTATTAGGTAGTTTTAACCAAAAATAATTTACGTTCATATAGATTGTAGAGTGTAATATTTTTATTTTTTGTTACATTAATTACAATTTTCGCTTTATTATTTCAAAATAATATGTAATATCAATATATTAATAAAAAAATATATATAACTGACTTTCAAATATGCAAAGCAAATACAGTGAACCTCCGAATAGATCGGGATTTTTCTTGTACAGCTACTTTCACTTTATGACTCACTGAGTCGAATCAGTGATTATAATCACTTTACTGAGTTAATTCGAATGATTCGACCCCGTAAAATGAGTAGTTTTGCCCTTCACTAGTTACCTATTGGGGCTCTGAAGAGTTCCTGTTGCGAGCCATAGGATTTAGGCGAAAGCATGTAATATGCATAGGAAAAACTCGAATCAAATAAAAATGTGTTTTCACATTTCTATTTGATTTGAGATTATTCAGATTTCTTGGCCGTAAAAGGATATATGCAGATAAGTAAAAGTATTTAATTTTTGCAGGGAAGCGGCTTTCAAAGACAAAATGCTTTTGATTATGTCACAGGATACCCCTCCGCGATTGATTTCTGGGCCTTTACCCTCATCAGGCAAGATTGTATCCAAGGAGATCTCAAATGCTCAGAGATCGTCAATGCGACATAATCAAAAACAAGAACGTCTTTCTAAATAGAAAGATTCCACGGGCTAAGCATAACACATAGCGCCACCTACTGGGGCTCCGGAAAGTTCCGGCTGCGACCCATAGGATTTGGGGGTAAATGGGTAAATCTCAAATCAAATAAAAACATGTTTTCAAAACAAAGATCACACATATTGGGTGAATAGAAGAAAGTAGATTTCTCTTTTTCGTAATCTTTTTCTAATCTGAAACATGACTATTAATTCCCAAAGATGCTTTCCTGGTTAAATGGCTGAAAAGTATGACAGAAATTAAATATTAGGTATAAAGCGCAGCATCACATGCCTCAGCTGGAATTATTGGCAATAGGCTAACGATCAATTGCTATCGAATTACTAGTCTTATAAAATTATAATAATTATATGCTTGCAGCACTAGTTAATTCTGAGAAAAACGTGTGAAAAATAAAACTATTATTAGTCCTGCTAACTTCTAAAATATGCACCTACGTTAGACCTGCATTAAAAAATATAATTTGAATTATGCTGTTCAAGAGAAGTATCATTGAACATAACTTCCTTATAGATTTGTAGAATATTGAACACACAGAGTTTAGCTAAAACGAGACAATGAGGATAGGGGTAATCAACGGGTGAATCAATTTTTAACCGACTTCGAGAGAGGATTACTCCAAGATGCTTTTGACCAATTTGGATGAAATTTTCAGAAAATATTGAGGATATTAGCATTTTAAAAAATGTATAAACGGCGGAATGGCGCCATCTTGAATCATTTAGGCTAGGAAGAAAAGTACATGGACCAGTATCTACTTATTTATTTTATTAAGAACCCTCCAAAAATTGTAATTTAAATTTTGTATAAATATAATTAAAAAGGATGAAATATAAAATTTTCTAAAAAAATAGAACCGACTTCAATAAGACACGGAAACGTAAAAAAATAATATTTATTGCACATTGAAAATTTGACTTTATGAAGTCGGTGTCAAAATAACAAAAATCGTGACTATTTAATGTGATATATATGTATACACTCAATGATACCTATTTTTTATATTTAACATCTTTTAATGATACAGTTTGGTAGTTATTTTATTACTAGATGTTAAAACACACAAAATCGTTCACTTAATATAAATAATGTAAAAGAAACGGGCAATACAATTAAAAATGTAACAATGACTCAGGAGACCTTGGAAATAATCACAAGCTAGCACGCTTGGGAACGTATTTTATTATAATGAATCAATAGGAAAATATATGAATGCTATACGTGTATAATAATAATAATGTACCTCACTGAATACTAATGACAAATTTGTTTTTGTGTGACCATATGATAATATATATATATATATATATATATATATATATATATATATATATATATATATATATATATAGTAGAAAATAGATTCTTGGGGATGACCGCTAAAGCAATGGAATTTGGCTAACTATCGACACGTGTTTCTGACTTAAGGTCTTCATCATTACGATCAATTAGTTAAAAGACGAGTACTTACTACTAAAATCAAAATAAATATATATATTATTCCACCAGTATATGTTATCGTTATCAATATTTAATATGAAAAAAAAGGCTAAGGTAGAAATAAGAATAATATGAGATTCGACTAGTCAGTTTATATTTTAAAATACATGTGAGTACTGTGTCCGTTCTATGTTATAAATACTGTGCCCGTCTTTGTTTTGAAACTATATACATGTTGTGTTAAATGCTAGTTTATTAATTTAATAGAGCACAACGATGAAACCACTAGGATTTTTAAGTAATTACTTCATTAGGTGAGTCGAACTAAACACATATTTTAAACTTTTCGAAAAAAAAAACTTAACTAATAAATTGTTGTAGCACTGATGAATACTAGATTCTAGTCGAAACGTTTGGTAATATATAAGAATCTCTACACTTATATAATAACTTAAATACCTTCCATTAAAGAACCAAATACCCAAGAAACTCTACTTTAAGAATATATTTTATTGGTTCAAGAAATCATTTTTCAAGTATATATATATATATATATATATATATATATATATATATATATATATATATATATATATATATATATATATATATATATATATATATATATATATATATATATATATATATATATATATTTATATATATATATATATATATATATATATATATATATATATATATATATATATATATGTTAAGTTTATTTTTTTAAATAATATGGCATTATACTTAATAAAGTATACATACAATTTGTATTTTTGGTCATGATTTAGAGTTAAATAAATTCGTGTTTTTTCATACAAATATTGCTGGAAAAAATACTGTATCTAATTGATTTTCTCAATAGATTACAATGTATAGGCGCAAAATTATTGTCGAATAAAATTTGTATTAATATATTTGCTTCCCGCTATAAAAACCCATTATAGTTAAAACACCAGATGATTCTTTTCGTGGTTTCTCTAATAGGTTTTATTTTCCTCGAATTCTGATAATATTTCTATACGTGTAATTTTGCTCTTAAGTTCAATACCGAAATTGCCTGAATGGTTGAGATGTTAGGTGGTTCAAGCGTCAAATATTGAGTGAGCTCGAATCCCACTGCTAATAGAAAAAAGTTCAAATAATATGTTAAAGAGAATAGAAAACAGGAAAACAGAAATAGTTGGAGTAAATGTTTTAACATTGAACAATTGTGGAAGTCATTGGCGTAAATATTTAATTTTCCTTCGATTATACATATTATTTTTATACATTTTCATTTAATTTTTATGTATACAAATAATAATGAGGACCGTTTTTTTAAAACTCGATAACTACAAAATCAATAATTTTCAGGAGAGCATTTTTTGTGTCTGGCTAACACAAGAATACTTATTAACTAATGAAAATTTTTATAAGAAAAGTTATAGTAAATGGAAATTGATAAATGAGCCAAAATTATGTAATATCAACTTTATTATAACTAAACAAAATATAAATAAATACGCAGTTTTTTGAAAACTCGATAAGTACGATAAACACATTATCTGACGTTGAAAGAAAATAACATTTTTTACACAGAAAATAAGTCAAAGTCAAACATCCACCTCGGAATCATGATACAACCCAACCTCATCAGCATTATCGTCAGCACTGAGAGCAGTTCCTTTCATAACTTCATCATAAAAAGAAGATAATTCATCAGTAAGATCAATGCCCCGCAAGAGCTTTTTGACATCGGCTTTCTTGAGGTCACTAACGTGATTGACTGCTGGTAGCTTCTGACCTGCTGATATTTGATTTGCGTTTTTGATACCTTTTTTAAAACTGCTGACCTCTATATCACAACCTGTATACGTAGTACGGACTTTGCAAATCACTGTGCTTTTTCTCTTCTGGTATGTCAAGACCCGAGCTTCACTTATTTTAAAAGGTAGCTTTTTCTTCACAATATTCTGCGATACTGACTTATAATCAAATGTATTCCAGTCTTGTCCCCAAACATTGACCTTTCCATGGTTTTTCAAAATCTGGTGATACTCCCTCGGTCCTAAAATCTCCTCTCGTCCTCGATACTCCTTTTCCACCCTTCCAAAAACCCTATCTGGGGGCATGAAACTATGACCTCTTATGGGAAAAAAATGGCGTATTTCCTTAAAAACTGTAGACTTTTCCAGAAAGTAGATGAGAACTGTCATCGTGACACTATTCTTATTTTGGGAGGAACATGAGTCTGAAAACAGCTCCAAGATCAACCCATTTTTGCCTTCATCCGATAATTTGTTTTCAAGCTTGTTTAAATAATCTAATAGACCAGAAGCTATCTCATTGCAGCCCCGCCCTGACTGCGTCTCTAACCAAACGTAGAAGCTGATATCTTCCTTTGATTGCTTTTTATGTTGATGATGTACAATGCCTAGGTTATAAAACCAAACTTGTCTTGAATAAAAGACTTCACCAACAGACATTTTTGGCAATGGTTGATTTTGCTGACAATCGAAACAAACTTTATATGTATTTTCTCTGTGAGTATTCATGTATCTGAAAAAAGCCTTTGCTCTCATCCTATGAAGCCTATACTTGGTGCGGAGTTCATTTTTTGTTTCTAGCACCTTGTTTTTCCTTATATTAACTAGAAACTCCTTACAAATAAAACACGTATCCGAATGGGGATTCCCAAAACCAAGATTGAAATTTTGATAAAAAATTTTCTTGTACTTAGCCAAAGAACATTTAAATTTTGTTGATTCACAAAATGCGTTAAATATTTTCTGTATGTTTAACTCTGGAGGTAGGTAGTTTCTTCTGCATTTTGCACGCGAGTAGTGACTTTCTCTGCATTTATAGCTTCCTATGTGTACCTTTATTGCTTCAGAAATATCTTTATCAGTCTGGTTTGGTACACGACCTCCTCGCTTTTCAACCAACTGTTCTCCTGCGAGAAATTTTTTCGATATACCAGATAGTCTATCTTTACTTGCACCTAAAACATGAGTCAAGTTCAGATTAACAAATAATAATCAATAGCATTATCTTGACCTACCAGTAACCTTTTGAAATGTAGCAGCGCAAACAGGAACATTACCAGTAGAAGTTCTAATGGAGTATTTGACCGAAAGTTTTCTGTTTCGCTTCAGATCAGTTTCATCTACAGTTTTTCGCTTAGGTACAACAACTTGCATAAACTTCAGCAATATTTTATCTTGTTCAATCTTTTTCAAGTCATTTGCATATATCATTTCCCTAAAACCTAGACAGTCTATATAAAAATCCATATTCAAGCGCGAATTAAAAAATAGGTACTTACCTAGTATTTCATTTCTTGTCAGCTCGCCTGCCTTACAAACAACGCCTTTTTTCTTGTTCTCGAAATGATTACATGCGATGTCAACTTCACCTAACCTCTCTTTTTTATAGCGCGTAATTTTTGGTCTCACTTGATCGTTATTTTCATTAGAAACACGAAATTTTCTTCCCTTTTTTGTAAGGGTCACGTTTTTACTATACTCTCCAGTTATTTCATTCATGTTTTAAAAAGAAAAACAAAACACAAAACACGTGATGATGATCCTGGTGACAAGAAGCACTGGTCCAGAATAGAGCTTAAACTGTACTGGCGCGGCGACAGAAATTAAATTATTATTCATTCAAATAAAGCAGGTTCGTTACTTATCGAGTTTTTAAAAACCCCGCGTAGTTATCGAGTTTTGAAAAACCGCAAGAATTTGGCTATACTTTAACTCTTGTAGTTATCGAGTTTTCATGAATCTGACGCTACCAGCAGGTCGGGCATTGAATTTTTATATAGAATCGATGTATATCTCAATTTCGGTAAAAATGTAGTTATCGAGTTTTAAAAAAACGGTCCTCAATTTTTATCCACTATATAGGGTGACCCGAAAAAGATGTGGCAGCTCCTTGAAAAATAAAAAAAAAATAAAAATGGTAAAAGACGTAAAACTTCTTCCATTTTTACTTCCTTCATATTGTAAGCGTAAAAAAATCACTATTCGATATTCTAGATACGATACCAATAAAACATGTTTGCTCAATTCGGTCGGTAAAAATCCAGTATGACGGAATAAAGTGGCGGCCTAGCGAATTGTTAAAAAAATTATTGCTAAAAAACTAATTATCCAATTTATCTCAAATTTTGAACAAAAGTCAGGTGTTCCATAGGAATGAACTAGTAACATTTTGGTATGAATTCAAGATGGCAAAACAAAATTGCGGCCTAATAAAATATTTAAAAAATTTACCTGAAAAACTATTGACAGATTGGTTTCAAATTTCATGCAAGAATTAAGTGCTATTGCACGATACTCACATGCCAAAAAAATACGTTTTCTTAATACCGTCGATCTTTCTGTCTGTCTGTTTGTCTATTGTTCGCATAGCTACTAACCCGTTTTACTTCAAATGTTGGCTAAAAATTAAAGATCATATGGGGATGACCTGGTAACATTCTGGTAAAAATCTAATACAGCAAAAGAAAATGGTAACTTAATATATATATATATATATATATATATATATATATATATATATATATATATATATATATATATATATATATATATATATATATATATATATATATATATATATATATATATATATATATATATATATATATATATATATATATATATATATATATATATATATATATATATATATATATATATATATATATATATATATATATATATATATATATATATATATATATATATATATATATATATATATATATATATATATATATATATATATATATATATATATATATATATATATATATATATATATATATATATATATATATATATATATATATATATATATATATATATATATATATATATAAATATAACTGGTAAAAATTGGGTATATAATCCTAGACGCTAAAATAAAAAGACTGCTCAGTAAAACTATTCATTAGATTTATTATAAATGATTTCAAGATGAGGTAACAAAATAGCGGACAAATCAAATATTTAAAAAGTCAACGTTAAAAACGCTTCTTATTCAACTGACTGATAACATACTTATAGGGATAAATTAGAAACGTTGGGGTCGAATTCAACATGATGGAACAAAATGGCAAACTAATGCAGTTTTTTTTTTAAACAGGGTAAAATACTACTTATTCAATATATTTTCAGTAAGGCCCAAAAATCAAATGTGGCAAAAAAAACTGTAAAATATTGATTCGAATCCAATATGGATCCGAATAGAAGTGTTTGAAAAGACACTATATTGTGTTACTAAATGATTATGTAGAGCACATTACATATTTTATTACTGAAAGCTTTTATTTAACTTCACTTGTACGTTAGTTAGTTAGTTAGTACGTGTTTGGGCCAAATCTTGCAAGTAACTTTTAAAGCAATTCCCGTTATCAGAATTGACCAAAACATACCTAAACAATACAATATCATGGTGTTCAATCGTGAATGGCTTATACAGGGTGAGTAAAAAATTATGCTAAACGGTACAAAACAGTTCCCGTTATCGGAATTGACTGAGATTTAGTATAGATAGATAAACCCGATGACAATACAATATTATGGTGTCCAATCGTGAATGTCTTATGGAGGGTGCGTACTAAATAATAAAACTAAAAAGTGCAAAGCTTTTATTTATACATTTTTGAATTAAAAAGTAAAAAATAATTAAAGTTATATAGAAACAGAACATTTAAATATTTTAATATTTTCTTAAAAGCTTGAGGGGTCAGTTTTTAAAAGCTCTGTGTTTATTTAAGTTTAATTATTTCTTACTATTCAGTCAAATAGTTTATAAAAATATATTTCTTTACATTTGCTTTATTTTTTACATATTTTTTTAATCTTTCCAAAATTAAACCAATATTTAGCGAAGCAAATTGTGAATAAATGCACCAAACGAAGTGGAACCAAAAGGTCATTTGAGAGTTCAAATATAGGAAATTTTAAATGCTTAAAACCTTTTTGGCAAAAAGGTCTATAATCAAATAAACTTATATAAAATTTTATGGATCTAAAAGAGGTCCGTAAAACAAATTTGTGCAGTCCGTTACATTTACGCTGTTCTGAGCCATAAAATGTATCCCTAGTGCTAAACAAGGCCGAAAACCGCAGCTAACTTTTATAAAAAATTTAAAAACTTAAATTTTTATCAAAAATTGTATGTCTAGCCATTTAGTTAAGTACTCTATTAAATAAACTTTCCAGCGACTATTTTTATCGCGTTTTTAGCAGTACGATAATATTCTATAAAATATATAAAAACCATATAAATTCAGAATATAAAAAAATAACATACAATGTAAAGAAAACATCACGCCTTACATATAGCTTGTTATACAATTGCATATTAAGTGTTTTCTGTGTTGTTAAATATCAGATGAGGTACGAAATTAAAAACATCGTTAACACAATTAAGTATTGGACTCCTTTTAGCTTTCGTAATTTTCATTTTCTCTAGTAAGTCCAGTTACTTTTTTGGTATTCGTGCAAAATATAAACGTTTTCAAACGTGTCAAAATTGTATCCGGAGACCAGTAAATGATAAGGAAAATCCGATTTAGTTTCTGTAATATCCGATTCTTTGTAATTATTGACTTGACAAAGGTGTTGTTGAACTCTCGTTGAAATTTTTCTTCCCGATTGGCCCACATAATCAGCAGGGTATTCCCCTGAAGGATTTGAATTATGTAATTTTCAATTGATTATATTTATTACATAAAAATATGTGTTTTTTGTGAACTGTGGTCCTTTTAATTTTATTAGATTACGTTTTTGAATAATATTGTTTTTTCAAATTTAATTTTTATGTAAGTTTCTTATTGTTTAAATAACAATGGCTATTTTCGCGGAGTCAATCCGGAACGCATCCAAAATAGAATCATATGCGCACACTGATCACGTGCTTTGAAGAAACTTTTTTCAACGCGGGTCGACTTCTCGAAAATTTCTAATGATGATCTCGATATCAATGAAGAAAATAACATTTTATTGACATAAAACAGTAACGTATTTAACACTATAACATATTTTATAGAAATTTTAACTTACGACTTACAACTAGGTTAATTATTTATTTTACATTGTTCTACATGTCTTCCTTCATTTTCTCTACACAGAACTAATTGTATACCCTTCTTACACGCCCAGAGAGTTTTTCAAATATTAGGGATGGTTCGAAGCTCATTCACCGACCTCACAATTTTTATTCTTAGCTCCTCAATATCATAGCAGGGCATTTTATAAACTAAAGCTTTTATGTGTCCCCAGGAAAACAAGTCCATCACAGTTGAATCGGGGCTGTTTGGTGGCCAATAAATTGTCTTCCCGATCAATTCATTATAGCGAGCACTCAAAACATGTCTTACAGCATTGATGTTATAAGGAAGTATCTTGCTGCCAAATAACGCTTCAATATCTTCCATCATAACGTCAGAAATATTAAAATGTTTAAATGTTCTGTCTTTATATAACTTTAATTGTTTTTTACTTTTTAATTCAAAAATGTATAAATAATATCTTTGTACTTTTTAGTTTTATTATTTAGTACGCACCCTCCTAAGACATTCACGATTGGCCACCATAATATTGTATTGTCATCGGGTTTGTCTGTCTATACTAAATCTCAGTCAATTCTGATAACGGGAATTGCTTTAAAAGTTACTTGCAAGATTTGGCCCAAACACGTACTAATTAACTAACTAACGTACAAGTGAAGTTAAATAAAAGCTTTCAGTAATAAAATATGTAATGTGCTCTACATAATCATTTAGTAACACAATATAGTGTCTTTTCAAACACTTCTATTCGGAGCCATATTGGATTCGAATCAATATTTTACATTTTTTTTTGCCACATTTGATTTTTGGGCCTTACTGAAAATATATTGAATAAGTAGTATTTTATCCTGTTTAAAAAAAAACTGCATTAGTTTGCCATTTTGTTCCGTCATGTTGAATTCGACCCCAACGTTTCTAATTTATCCCTATAAGTAGGTTATCAGTCAGTTGAATAAGAAGCGTTTTTAACGTTGACTTTTTAAATATTTGATTTGTCCGCTATTTTATTACCTCATCTTGAAATCATTTATAATAAATCTAATGAATAGTTTTTGCTGGTTTTGCTTTGGATTTTTTGAATATTTTACTGAGCAGTCTTTTTATTTTAGTGTTTGTTGAAGTTATGTTGTTTTAAACCTTTTGAATTTGTTGCCATTTATATTTTCTTAACACATTCTTAATCGACCCTATATACCAAGTGGTATATGTCTAGGTAAATCCCATATTGACTTACTTGGGAAGGCTACGACAAATGCTAATATATATCTCCATATCCTTGGTCTGAACATTTTTTTTCGCTGTGGAACCAGGCCAGTTCTTTCTCTATATATATATATATATATATATATATATATATATATATATATATATATATATATATATATATATATATATATATATATATATATATATATATATATATATATATATATATATATATATATATATATATATATATATATATATATATATATATATATATATATATATATATATATATATTGGGGTCGAATTCAACATGACGGAACCAAATGGCAAACTAATGCAGTTTTTTTTTTAAAACAGGATAAAATACTACTTATTCAATATATTTTCAGTAAGGCCCAAAAATCAAATGTGGCAAAAAAAAACTGTAAAATATTGATTCGAATCCAATATGGCTCCGAATAGAAGTGTTTGAAAAGACACTATATTGTGTTACTAAATGATTATGTAGAGCACATTACATATTTTATTACTGAAAGCTTTTATTTAACTTCACTTGTACGTTAGTTAGTTAGTTAGTACGTGTTTGGGCCAAATCTTGCAAGTAACTTTTAAAGCAATTCCCGTTATCAGAATTGACCAAAACATACCTAAACAATACAATATCATGGTGTCCAATCGTGAATGTCTTATACAGGGTTAGTAAAAAATAATGCTAAACGGTACAAAACAGTTCCCATTATCGGAATTGACTAAGATTTAGTATAGACAGATAAACCCGATGACAATACAATATTATGGTGGCCAATCGTGAATGTCTTAGGAGGGTGCGTACTAAATAATAAAACTAAAAAGTACAAAGCTTTTATTTATACATTTTTGAATTAAAAAGTAAAAAACAATTAAAGTTATATAAAGACAGAACATTTAAACATTTTAATATTTTCTTAAAAGCTTGAGGGGTCAGTTTTTAAAAGCTCTGTGTTTATGTAAGTTTAATTATTTCTTACTATTCAGTCAAATAGTTTATAAAAATATATTTCTTTACATTTGCTTTATTTTTTACATTTTTTTTAATCTTTCCAAAATTAAACCGATATTTAGCGAAGCAAATTGTGAATAAATGCACCAAACGAAGTGGAACCAAAAGGTCATTTGAGAGTTCAAATATAGGAAATTTTAAATGCTAAAAACCTTTTTGGCTAAAAGGTCTATAATCAAATAAACCTATATAAAATTTTATGGATCTAAAAGAGGTGACTTTAGACGTAACATAAAAATTAGTTTACAGCAAATACATTCCGAGAAAAGTTTTTTTTTTGAACAATGATGGCGCTGAAGTTTGAGTAAATCCGTAAAACAAATTTGTGCAGTCCGTTACATTTACGCTTTTCTGAGCCATAAAATGTATCCCTAGTGCTAAACAAGGCCGAAAACCGCAACTAACTTTTATAAAAATTTTAAAAAATTAAATTTTGTCAAAATTTGTATGTCTAGCCATTTAGTTAAGTACTCTATTAAATAAACTTTCCAGCGACTATTTTTATCGCGTTTTTAGCAGTACGATAATATTCTATAAAATATATAAAAACCATATAAATTCGGATAATGGCGGGTGTTATTTAAATTATAGTTGGTTATGGTCTACAGAATATAAAAAAAATAACATACAATGTAAAGAAAACATCACGCCTTACATATAGCTTGTTATACAATTGCATATTAAGTGTTTTCTGTGTTGTTAAATATCAGATGAGGTACGAAATTAAAAACATCGTTAACACAATTAAGTATTGGCCTCCTTTTAGCTTTCGTAATTTTCATTTTCTCTAGTAAGTCCAGTTACTTTTTTGGTATTCGTGCAAAATATAAACGTTTTCAAACGTGTCAAAATTGTATCCGGAGACAAGTAAATGATAAGGAAAATCCGATTTAGTTTCTGTAATATCCGATTCTTTGTAATTATTGACTTGACAAAGGTGTTGTTGAACTCTCGTTGAAATTTTTCTTCCCGATTGGCCCACATAATCAGCAGGGCATTCCCCTGAAGGATTTGAATTATGTAATTTTCAATTGATTATATTTATTACATAAAAATATGTGTTTTTTTGTGAACTGTGGTCCTTTTAATTTTATTAGATTACGTTTTTGAATAATATTGTGTTTTTTCAAATTTAATTTTTATGTAAGTTCCTTATTGTTTAAATAACAATGGCTATTTTCGCGGAGTCAATCCGGAACGCATCCAAAATAGAATCATATGCGCACACTGATCACGTGCTTTGAAGAAACTTTTTTCAACGCGGGTCGACTTCTCGAAAATTTCTAATGATGATCTCGATATCAATGAAGAAAATAACATTTTATTGACATAAAACAGTAACGTATTTAACACTATAACATATTTTATAGAAATTTTAACTTACGACTTACAACTAGGTTAATTATTTATTTTACATTGTTCTACATGTCTTCCTTCATTTTCTCTACACAGAACTAATTGTATACCCTTCTTACACGCCCAGAGAGTTTTTCAAATATTAGGGCTGGTATGAAGCTCATTCACCGACCTCACAATTTTTATTCTTAGCTCCTCAATATCATAGCAGGGCATTTTATAAACTAAAGCTTTTATGTGTCTCCAGGAAAACAAGTCCATCATAGTTGAATCGGGGCTGTTTGGTGGCCAATAAATTGTCTTCCCGATCAATTCATTATAGCGAGCACTCAAAACATGTCTTACAGCATTGATGTTATGAGGAGGTATCTTGCTGCCAAATAACGCTTCAATATCTTCCATCATAACGTCAATGTTGTTTCTTAAGAAATAAAGCTATCTTTCAGCGGATAAAGCGCCATCATATATTATGGAACCGAATACATAGTTTCCAACCACACCGCACCAAACACACCAAAAACACCAAAGATCGTCTTCCTTGACATTGTATTTCTTCAATTCTTGGGTTTCGATATGACCAAAAATGCGTGTTATCTCTGTGACATCCCCTGCTCGTTGAAAACGACGATTCATCGGTCCATAATATGCGATTTATGACATTTTCGTACAGTACATTTCTTGCCATTATTGTTACACAGAACTCAAAACGTTGGTTGAAGTTATGTTGTTTTAATCCTTTTGAATTTGTTGCCATTTATATTTTCTTAACACATTCTTAATCGACCCTATATACCAAGTGGTATATGTCTAGGTAAATCCCATATTGACTTACTTGGGAAGGCTACGACAAATGCTAATATATATCTCCATTTCCTTGATCTGAACATTTTTTTTCGCTGTGGAACCAGGCCAGTTCTTTCTATTTATATATGTATATATATATATATATATATATATATATATATATATATATATATATATATATATATATATATATATATATATATATATATATATATATATATATATATATATATATATATATATATATATATATATATATATATATATATATATATATATATATATATATATATATATATATATATATATATATATATATATATATATATATATATATATATATATATATATACATATATTCACCAAAATATTTGCCCAGACTAGTGACTTCCAATGGAGAAAGAGAATTAACCTTTTGGCATAACTTATGCATATTCTCACTCTATATAAAATTTGACGTCAGAGTCAAACCAGCGTGGACTACCTTGCATAATTTTAGATTTTCAGATTCCATGTGTATTTTTGAGTAACTATTTTAAATGTATCTCTATACCTACCTGTACCGTTTTTGAAGTATTTATTAATTTTCAATTAACCCTACAACAGTTTTAAGCTAAAATTTGGGTTACGGGACAACAATATCTTTGAGCATTTGATCTTTTGGTCATATCTTTTTTGAAGCATACTGGTGCAGAAATAAATGTTTCTAGGTAACATCTATAAAAGTGCCTGAAAACCGATTTTTTAAAAATGGGACCAAGTATATCAATGCTGGTTTAAAAAGATGATAAAAGTATCTTTTTAGCAATGTATTCTTTCAGAAATATTTGGATCTCTAGATCAGTGCTCTAACCAATTGCGCTATTGTACCACTGATAAGCAAATCGTTAGCACGTTTACATATTGAAACCCCCAGTTTTCAAAACTGTTCTTGATCCTGACAAATATTCTAACCTTATGGCGAGGCGTTTCTGACTGGACGTCAAATCTGATTTCGCTATTAGGTTCCGTTCATATTAGTAAATTTATAATTTGTAATCGTGATATATTTTTTTTAGCAATATTTGATCGCAGTTATGATACCACTGGGGATCGAAAAATTATTCTAATCAATTGCGCTATCGTAGCACTGATGAGCAATTCGTTAGAACTTGCACATATATATATATATATATATATATATATATATATATATATATATATATTGTTAATTATTTTCTTAGGTATAAGTTAACTGATTGAAAAATAAAACTATAATTAATATAAAAACTTTTTTCACTTTACTAGACCTGTTAAAACTAAAATAAAAAAGATCTTTTGAGCTTTTTGAACAAATGATGATACAAAGTTCAGTTATCCGTCTGAATATGAAACAGTTCCAAAAAACGAAAATATTTATTTATTTTCTTTATGGGTTAGTTAAAAACGGTGAAATCGCTATACAGGGGAGCCCTAGGGGATAAAAGAGTCTCTTAAATATACAAATAGTTTTTATTTCTCTATCTTCTAGCTTTAAAAAAACAATAAAACAGGGAACAATTATTTAAAATTTTGGCATATAAAGCAATTTTTGTCTTTTATATAGTTGTGGTGGAGGTGAAACAGCTCTTTAGAAACTAAATTTAACATTTTAAATTTTTTATTCAACGGGTTGAGATGCGAAATTTATTTTATTTATATATATATATATATATATATATATATATATATATGTATATATATATATATATATATATATATATATATATATATATATATATATATATATATATATATATATATATATATATATATATATATATATATATATATATATATATATATATATATATATATATATATATATATATATATATATATATATATATATATATATATATATATATATATATATATATATATATATATATATATATATATATATATATATATATATATATATATATATATATATATATATATATATATATATATATATATATATATATATATATATATATATATATATATATATATATATATATATATATATATATATATATATATATATATATATATATATATATATATATATATATATATATATATATATATATATATATATATATATATATATATATATATATATATATATATATATATATATATATATATATATATATATATATATACAGGGTGGTGCAACCAAGATGGGGTGGACGATTGTGGGCAAACGGAGAGGAATTTGAAAAAACATTTTTTGGGATATGATTGATAGTCAAGAACGCTGTGTTTTAAAATTATACCCATTATACAGGGTGGTCTGAAAAGTTCGTGGTGAACCAAACTTGTGTTTTTTTAAATGGGACACCCGGTATCTTATTATTTTAGTTGATTCTCCTATTCGTTACGATCATTTTGATATGAGGTTTGTTGGGTCTAAAATTTATACCAAGGGAATGGGACGAGGTTAAAGTGGAAAAAAGGGTTATACTCCGGCCATTTTTTGAAAACAATTGAAGCAGGTATGGAAAAACCAAATATTCTATAAAATGTATTGTATCTAGGATTACAATAATCGCTTGTAAGTCGTACAAAATTATTCACTGTTATACAGGGTGCTCAAGTTTTGCAAATTTACCTTGGATTGAATTTTGGAACACCCGATATATTTTACTGTCATATTAAAGATAACATCGCCAGCTTTCAGAAAATACCCTATTTGATATCTTTCTAACCAACAGTTTTTTAGTAAATTAACCGTGAAACCAAAATTTACTCATTCTAACAGAAACGGTATTATTTACGTTGCTTAAATTGACTACCTATAATATAAGGAGGCCATGATATAATCATAAATGAAAAGAAAGATTGACATTCTTGTCAAAACCGCAAAGTGTCAGAGAATTGGCATCAATTACCATTGTTTTTTGACGGTAAGCCGAGAAATTGTTAAGTAACAATGAGTTTGAGTACTCCAGAGTTGATAAACATGACTTTTATGTTGGGCGAGTGTCAAAAAAACCCTTTACTAGCAAGCAGGATTTATGCGGTACGATATCCCGATGCCGAAAAAAAACCAAGACCTGAAGCTTTTGCAAGTTTATTAGAGAGCTTTCAAGAAACAGGCAATGTTGCTTTTAAGAAACGTAAAGTAATTAATAAACCAGTTACCAATGAAGATAATGCTTTGACAGTGTTATTAACAGTGCAAGAAAATCCACACACAAGTACCAGGGAAATTGAGAGAGCTACTGATATTGAACGCACTAGTATTAAACGAATTCTGAAACAACATAAATATCATGCCTACCACATTGAATTACACCAAGAACTGTACGATCGCGATTACGTCCAACGACAAGAGTTTTCAATTTGGTTTTTAAATACAATTTGGAATAATCCAGGTTTTGTAGATAGGGTGCTGTTTTCAGATGAAGCAACTTTTAAAAGCAACGGTTTGGTTAACAAACATAATATGCACTATTATTCAACCGAAAATCCACATTGGATTCGTCAGGTGGACCATCAAAATAAATGGTCAATTAATGTTTGGGGAGGCATAATTGGCTCTCATGTTATAGGACCATATTTCTTTGAAGAGCATTTAACGGGAGAAGTCTATTTAAATTTTTTGAGAAATGAGTTGCCCGTATTGCTCGAAGACTTACCTTTAATGTTAAGAAATTCCTTATGGTTCCAACATGATGGAGCACCCCCGCATTACCATAGGCATGTAAGACATTTTCTCAATAATTGGAAAGGAGAGCATTGGATTGGGCGAGGTGGACCAGTTAAGTGGCCTGCGAGGGCACCCCATTTAACGCCCCTAGATTTCTTTTTATGGGGACATGTTAAAGAAGAAGTTTATAAAGAGGTTTCAACCACAGTGGAAGATATGAAGTTGAGAATAATAAGCAGTTTTCGCAACATTTCAGACCTGACTTTGAGAAAAGTGAAACTTTCATTTATGGATAGACTCGAAATGTGCCTTCAGCAAAACGGTGCTTTAGTTGAACATCTTTTATAAGTTTTAATTACATTGTTTTTGTTGATTTATATTAAATTTATTTTTTTTGTAAAAAAAGATCTGTTATTAATACTGTCAAAGCATTATCTTCATTGGTAACTGGTTTATTAATTACTTTACGTTTTTTTGAAAGCAACATTTCCTGTTTCTTCAAATCTCTATGATAAACTTGCAAAAGCTTCTATCTTGTTTTTATTTCGGCAACGCATCATCAAAGAACAATATTTATTTATTTACTGATGACAATATTCTGACACTTTGCTGTTTTGACAGGACTGTCAATCTTTTGTTCAATTTATGATGATATCATGGCCTCCTAATATTAAATTGTCAATTTTAACAACGTGAATTCAGTGTAATTCGTGTTAAAATGAAGAAATTTTGATTTCACAGCTAATTTACTGAAAAACTGTTGGTCACAAAGGTATCAAATATGATATTTTCTGAAAGCTAGTAATGTTATCTTTCATATGAAAGTAAAATATACAGGGTGTTCCATTTAAAAAAATTCAATCCAAGGTAAATTTGCAAAACTTGACCACCCTGTATAACAGTGAATAATTTTGAACGACTTACAAGCGATTATTGTAGTCCTAGATACAATACATTTTATAGAATATTTGGTTTTTCCATACCTGCTTCAATTGTTTTCAAAAAATGGCCAGAGTATAACCCTTTTTTCCACTTTAACCTCGTCCCATTCCCTTGGTATAAATTTTAGACCCAACTAACCTTATATCAAAATGATCGCAACGAATAGGAGAATCAACTAAAATAATAATATACCGGGTATCCCATTTAAAAAAACACAAGTTTGGTTCACGACGAACTTTTCAGACCACCCTGTATAATGGGTATAATTTTAAAACACAGCGTTCTTGACTATCAATCATGTCCCAATTTTTTTTTCAAATTCCTCTCCGTTTGCTCACAATCGTCCACCCCATCTTGGTTGCACCACCCATATATATATATATATATATATATATATATATATATATATATATATATATATATATATATATATATATATATATATATATATATATATATATATATATATATATATATATATATATACATGTACATATATTTTTTTTTGTCAATTACACAGGGTAAACCTAGGAGGTAAAACAGCTTTTTAAAAGCGATTATTTTTTTAATTTCTGAAATGAGTATTATTTATGGAACTGTCTATTTCTATATATATATATATATATATATATATATATATATATATATATATATATATATATATATATATATATATATATATGTAAAAAAAAATGTTTCCACCGAATATAACAGTGCGTAAATAATGTCGATAGCGCGTTAAAAACTGTACCTTCTTTATATTTAGTCGACTCGTTTCTTCGAATTGCTAGTTTTTTATAGTTGTTTATTTTGCCGTCACGGTCGGGTTGTGATAAAAAGAGGAATGAAGGACAGCCGTATTTTACAGACTAGTTCAGTTTATTTTTAGTATTGTAAGCGGTAGGTTGATTAAAATAGAGGCAAGAGTTGTTTACGAACAGGGTGTTTTATTTAAATAACGAAAGATCAATATATTATTTTCATGGTGCCGAAACCCGGGAACTCTTGTCTATAACGTAGTGAATTAATTATTGGCTTAACTATAACGTAACGTAGTACTAAAGTAAATTCAAAGTAATATAATAAAGTTTTATAACGATGGAAAAAGCGTGCAGAACGGCGTGTCGGACACAATTAACTAAACTGATTAAAGCGGCAGAAGATATTTTATTGAACGATCCCGAAAATGCCAAGACATTAGAAGTGTGTAAAGTTCGCGTACGGGAAGCATATGAAAAGTTATCTAGCGCTAATGATAAATATATGCAGACAATTAGTGAAAGTGACGAAGCGACTTTAACCGCGGAGTGGACTTCTATTTTAGACTATAACGATTCTGCAGTGACAATTTTGGCAGAATTGGAGGTGTCCATAAGAAAGCATACAATTGGAAATAGTTCAAATACAAGTACAGGTACTAACGTAGTGCAAACTCTTCCAGTGGCCACGGCGGAGAGTAATATGACAAAATCGGTAAGGTTACCTAAACTTGAGCTAATTAAATTCAATGGCGACCTACATCAGTGGGCAATGTTCTGGGAACAATATAATGCAGCTATACATAGCAATGCCGGTTTGGATGATAACGCTAAGTTTACTTATTTGAAAACATTACTAACGGGTAAAGCTGCTATTGCAATTCAAGGGTTAACGCCCAATCAAGTATGTTATAAGGACGCCATTGAGTTACTGAATAATGAGTTTGGCAATCCAGAAAAACTAATAGACACATATGTTCAAAAATTGTTAGCCTTACAGCCAGTTAAAAGTAGAAGTGATATAAGTTCACTTAAAAAGTTATTTAATACAGCGACTACTGTCACAAGATCTTTGCAGGCGTTGGGAATAGCGGCTGATCAATATGGCATGATGTTAAAATCTGTAATTTTAAAAGCTATTCCCTACGGGTTATGTATTGAGTATAATAAACTTAAGATAAACGACTCCTCTGATGATGCTAGTGTCGTATCTAGTGCATCTAATAACGTGTCATATGAAGAGCAGATTGCCAAACTCCTTAACTTTTTAAAAATAGAAATTGAATCTGTAGAGCATGCGCAGATCATTTCGAGAGATGGCGAACACTCTAAACGAACATCAAATAATCCTAAAATTTTTGAAAAAAGGGATAAAGATAGTTTTACCGCTGTAGGGCTTTTAACGCATACATTAAAGGACAGTAACTGCTTGTTTTGTTCTGGAAACCATACAACTATAAGTTGCGGTTCTAACGTTAGTTTAGATCGAAAGAAAGAAATTCTAAAGTCCAAAAAATTATGTTTACGTTGCACAAAAGGAAATCATAATTCGCGCATATGTAGAACAAAAAACTTGAAGTGTGCTAAATGCAACAAAAGACATGCCACATCAATGTGTGATCCAAAATACATCGCTTCTCAAAATGAAGGTATTGAATGTGGAGGTAATAACGATAAAGTATCCTCTAGTTTATTTGCTAGCGAAAATTCAAATAATATTTACCTTCAAACAGCAACTGCTTACATAAAAAATAATGAAACAGCCCCAACTCTCATAAGGCTTATTCTTGACAGTGGTAGTCAGACAACGTTCGTTAAAGAAACAGTTTCAAGGCAACTGAACATGGAAGCAATAGGAACACATAATATTTCAATAATGTCATTCGGAAGCACTGAAGCTGCACCTGCAACGCAGTGTCGACGCGTCAAGTTTAGTCTTCAATCGAAATGTCGTAATGCAATTATAGAGTTGACAGCTATAGAAGTTCCAGAAATATGTTTCGACAATTTTAGTCCACCATCAGTTCGAGAACCAGTGTTAGCTGAATTCGCGAAAAATAATCACCTGGCTGACACTAAATTGGATCAACGGGACTTTGATGGTATATCTTTGTTAATAGGCGCGGATAACTACAGTAAAGTAATAACGGGTGAAATGAAAAAGTTATCGGAACGTTTAACTGCGGTTAATACTATTTTCGGTTGGACTTTCCTTGGTACGGACAATCATAAAACATTATCGGTTAACTTAGGTATTTCAAACGTGTTGCTTGTGCGGAACTCTATTAGTGACATTAACGTAGAAGACTTTTGGAAACTAGAATCGATTGGAATCGCAAGTGACGTAACAATGGCAAAAAACTCCACAACGCAGTTCATCGAAGAGAAAATAAAGTTTAACGGAGAAAGATATGAAGTGTGCCTGCCATGGATTCACGAAAATGTAGTTTTAGACTCTAATTATGACGGTACCTTATCAAGATTTAAGACTTTAGTGAATAAATTAACTAAAAACTCGAAACTACTTGAATACGATGACGTCATGCGTGATTATCTTAGAAACAATTGTGCGGAGCGCGTTTCTGAAATCAAAGGTGAACGAACGTACTATATGCCGCATCGACCGGTATATCGGGAAGAAAAGGACACTACGAAGATTCGTATCGTATTCGACGCGAGTGCGCATGCACGTGGATTTTCGTCTCTAAACGATGTACTGGATTCTGGAGAAAACTTAGTTCCGGAATTGCTTCGTATTCTACTAAACTTTCGAATCGGTGACATTGCACTAACGGCAGATGTTGAAAAAGCATTTCTGCAAATTTCCTTAAATAAAGGCGATCGAGATTCACATAGGTTTTTATGGTTTGAGGAGCAGTTAAAGAATGAGCAGAATTTGCCCAATATGGCAATTTATCGTATGACGCGTGTAACGTTTGGAGTCACTTGTAGTCCATTCTTGTTAGCTGCAACCTTAGAAAAACATTTATCTTGTCAATCAGAAGAATATAAAAATATTTGCGAAATTCTTTCAAATTCATTTTACGTTGACGACCTAGTTTTGGCATGTAATACGGTGGCAGAGGCGGAACAAATATATTGTCAGTCGCGAAATATTTTCGCAAAGGCACACATGAATTTAAGAAAGTGGGATTCAAATCATTACAAGTTACAAAAAATCTTTAATAATAACGAAGGAAACGGAATTCGAAAGGTTGTAGGAATATTATGGAATAAGAACATGGATGAACTTTCCATCGATTTAAAATCACTTTTATCAGAAGTAAACAATAAACATCCTACAAAGAGAAACGTTTTAAGTGGTATGTCAAGAGTTTATGATCCACTAGGCTTGTGCGCCCCATTCTCGATTAGGGCAAAAATGCAGAAGTTAGATTGGGATGACCTTTTACCAAGAGAACTGAGTTCTGACTGGTTAAAATGGAATCTGGAGCTACCCCTATTAGCAGAGCTGTCATTTACTAGATGTATTCTCAGTAACGTAAGTGCACAAACGCAACTACATGTCTTTGCTGATGCCAGTCCACGAGCTTATGGTGCAGTGGCATATCTTAAGGATAAGGATTGTCATTTGATAATGTCAAAAAATCGCTTGGCACCTCTGGCTAAGACAGGAAACTCATCTTTAACGTTACCAAAATTGGAGCTCACTGCCGCATTGTGCGCTGCTAGGTTGCAAGATTATATATTAAAAAATGTAAATATACCAATAACGAACATTTACCTTTGGACGGATTCTAAAATTGCATTAGCATGGATTCGAGGAAAACCATCAAAGTGGAAACCGTATGTATCTAATAGGGTCATGGAAATTCAAATGTTAACGAAAGGAAATTGTTACCATTGTCCTGGCCCTGACAATCCAGCAGACTTATTAACGAGAGGAATCAAGGCTAAAACTTTACTGGAATCTGATGTTTGGAAATTTGGCCCGAAATAGTTAATGGGGGATAAACAAGATTGGCTTGCACAGGAATATGATTTGTCTACTGAAAGTGTCTCGATGCTATTAAATCCATCGGTTGTTCAAGAAAACCTAGAGGACCCTCTACTTTGTCTGGAAAATTACAGTGATTTAGAACGAGCCCTCAGAATCACAGCTTACGTTCAACGATTTGTGTTCAATTTAAAACACCCACAAGAGACAAGAAAGGATGTTTTAGATGCCATCGAGTTGAAAGGTTCTTTGAACTACTGGATAAAACACATTCAAAGAAAAGCATTTTTAGATGAAATTCATGCTTTAAAAAATGGTAGGAAAATAGATTCTTCTTCAAAAATACTATCGCTTAATCCTCAATTACATGAAGATATACTAAGACTCGGAGGACGTCTACAAGAATCTGAACTACCGTTTAACATGAAACATCCAATTCTGCTGCCCAACAAATCGCACTTCGGTGACTTGTTGATTTGGAATTCCCATTTCGCTGTTGCTCACGGTGGAGTGAATATTACATTAGCTCAGTTACGAAAGAAATATTGGTTAATAAAGGGTCGCCAAAGAATAAAAACTTTACTAGAAAAATGTGTAACCTGTAAAAAGTTAAAGGGAAAGGCTGGAACTGAACCCTTTGCACCTTTACCTAAGGATCGCATTAAAGTAGCCCACCTATTTAAGGTAACCGGAGTGGATTTTGCAGGACCACTGTATATTTTTGATGACAAGGGCGTCAAATCCAAGGTGTATATAATGCTGTTGACTTGCGCAGTTATCAGGGCGGTGCACTTGGAGCTAGTACTTGATCTAACCAGTGACAGTTGTATGCGAGCATTACGTAGATTTTTTTCACGAAGAGGCGTACCGGAAATAATCTATTCAGATAATGCCCTGACTTTTAAAAGAGTATCTAAGGAGTTATCACTTCTGTTTCAATGCCTGAGACAAAACGAAGTACAAGATCTGTCTGCTCAGCTGCGTATAGAATGGAAGTTCATTGTTGAACGAGCTGCCTGGTGGGGCGGTTTTTGGGAGCGAATGGTAAAAACAGTCAAACAAGCCCTTAGAGCAGTTTTAGGAAAATCACGAACAACTTATGATGAATTAAACACAATATTAATTGAAGTTGAGGCTATCGTTAACTCCAGACCACTCACTTACATAGACAACGATCCGGAAAATTTTATATTAACTCCAGGACATTTCTTATTTGAAGGAAATAATTTTGTTATGGAACTGGACAAAAGGACGAGCTCTAGAGATGATATTCTACGATCATGGAGCATTCGAGAAAATTTATTAAAGAGGTTTTGGAAAATTTGGCATGCTGACTACTTGCAGCAACTAAGGTCGGCACATCATAACAAAATACCGACTTCAGCTAGGAGTTTCCAGCCTGGAGATATAGCGTTATTATATGAACAAAATACCCCACGTCTGCTATGGAAGATGGTAAGGATTGAGAAGACCTTCATTGGAAGAGATCATCGTGTACGAGCCTGCGAGGTTAGAACGGGAAATGGAACCATCTTAAAAAGGCCAATCCAGTTGCTTTTTCCGTTGGAAGTTGAGGCGGCCGGGGAGGATGTAAAAATGTTTTTTATAGTTGTTTATTTTGCCGTCACGGTCGGGTTGTGATAAAAAGAGGAATGAAGGACAGCGGTATTTTACAGACTAGTTCAGTTTATTTTTAGTATTGTAAGCGGTAGGTTGATTAAAATAGAGGCAAGAGTTGTTTACGAACAGGGTGTTTTATTTAAATAACGAAAGATCAATATATTATTTTCAATATATATATATATATATATATATATATATATATATATATATATATATATATATATATATATATATATATATATATATATATATATATATATATATATATATATATATATATATATATATATATATGTATATATGTATATATATATATATATATATATATATATATATATATATATATATATATATATATATATATATATATATATATATATATATATATATATATATATATATATATATATATATATATATATATATATATATATATATATATATATATATATATATATATATATATATATATATATATATATATATATATATATATATATATATATATATATATATATATATATATATATATACATATATTTTTTTTTCAATTACACAGGGTAAACCTAGGAGGTGAAGCAGCTTTTTAAAAGCGATTAATTTTTTAATTTCTGAAATGAGTATTATTTATGGAACTGTCTATTTCCTGGTCTCTTTTAAATCTTAAAGGGTTGAAGGTTCCCAAAAATAGACCAAATATCATGTATTTTCCTACGTTTCGGCAAATGGTGTTTACCATCATCAGGCATTTTAGGAGGTGTGCACCACTTTAAAACATACTTTGTTGTTAATTTGTTTATGCAGGATTATATCGTTAATTTTTATCTACATAAGAATACTGCCTGCCATGTTCGAGTTTAAGACTATTATTTTTGGAAAACTGCAAAAAACATCATAATTTTCAGGTTCAAAATCAAAATTGCACAGCGTTTAAGCAAACTTCTATAAGAAAACAACGGGATACACGTGAATCTTTTACTAAAATTCCCCTTTATTGGAAATCAGTTCAGGTTTTTAGACCGGAACAAACAAACACACATATCTATACTAGTAAAAACATTACCCTCCTTTGCATACACAAAAGTAAAAAATATCAAATATTTTATATTTAATACCGTGAATAAGTTACTTTAAGGAATATCTAAAAAATACTATCCAATATATGAACAGCAGACTGTAAAAACAATGCTTCAACTGTTCTATATATACAGTATAAAAATGGCATGTTAAAAGCACGAACATCTACAAAAATGATCTATATCAAGAAAGAAAAATAATCTGCGGGAGTAAAGCACTTTATTATTTAAGTCAAATTATTACAATCTGCTCCAGGACTATCCAACCTTAGATAGCTTGCAGGCTACTTTAGCAAAAATATTACGCTTAGCGCTAGACTAAAAGGTTTAATTAACATGATCATCAATAAGTTTCATACATTAAATTTTAAAGGTAGTTCAATTTTATTATAAGTAAAACAATACAAACTATTCTGATTACAATAGTACGATCGTATAGAATTTAAGAACATTTTGAATAGTCATTATAGCTACTTCCAGCTTTTGCTGAACTAAAGTGTTATGAAGCCAAAAGCACAAAAATCTGTGTATTTTTTTTTTTTCGTCGGCCATCCTTTATGTGTATGCAATATGCTTACTTGCCTCAAATGTTGCTTTATAATGAAACATATATAATCCTATATGCGCATGTAACTGATTTTAAACCGTAGCTTTATTATCTCCTTAGTGTCATACTTATTAATTGAAATTAACTTGTCTGATTCTACTACTGAGAAGAAAAATTGCTTACACTCCAGAATGCAAACCTACTAAATAAACCAAAACGCTAGCTAGCCCTGAATTTCGTATTCTATTTGTCTCCAACTTGATAGAGTACTCTCCCAGCGATGCATCGCTCTACGATAAAGCAATTGATTTTTTCCTAATGTATTCTCTATCTTCTGAAAGTAGAAATTCTACTATTATTTTTTAATGAACTATGTCTTTTATCGCCCTCTGAGAAATGTTTCATATTTCTCATCTTTCTGCTTATTTTCATTTTAAAATATGTTTTTTGTCACAATAGTTTTATAATATGTAACGTGTTAAATATTGTTCTCACTGTACCTCAAGACTACGTAAATAATGTAAAAAAGATAATTTGATCTACCTTTAGAGTATAATTCATTATTTCTGTTATTTTTTTACGAATCATTTTGATTTTTGTTTGGCTATGTGGAGTTAGGAGGCTCGTTCAACGGGTTTTGTGCGATTTTATAACGGCAGATATATATATATATATATATATATATATATATATATATATATATATATATATATATATATATATGTATATATATATATATATATATATATATATATATATATATATATATATATATATATATATATATATATATATATATATATATATATATATATATATATATATATATATATATATATATATATATATATATATATATATATATATATATATATATATATATATATATATATATATATATATATATATATATATATATATATATATATATATATATATATATATATATATATATATATATATATATATATATATATATATATATATATATATATATATATATATATATATATATATATATATATATATATATATATATATATATATATTATATATATTATATGTATATATATATATATATATATATATATATATATATATATATATATATATATATATATATATATATATATATATATTATTTCAGTAAAATGATTCATGTGAAATGTTTACAACGTAGAACTTCCAAACGCCAATTTGGGTAATGGCAAGTCAAAAGGTGTTTAATATCTTTAGTCTGATAATGTCGTTAGCTTCGGGAATTTGTTATAGTATATTCAATAAGGGTGAAGACACGGAAATCAACCATTACCTTGCCCTATATTTTGTTGTATATGGACTATTTTCGTGACTGTGATAGTTTTTGATTTATTGTTTAGATAAGGTATTGAAAAACGTTAAAGACATTCTGTACTGAAGGCTGTAATATTCGCCGGCAAACTGAAGAATAATATATATATATATATATATATATATATATATATGTATATATAAATACATATATATATATATATACATATATATATATATATATATATATATATATATATATATATATATATATATATATATATATATATATATATATATATATATATATATATATATATATATATATATATATATATATATATATATATATATATATATATATATATATATATATATATATATATATATATATATATATATATATATATATATATATATATATATATATATATATATATATATATATATATATATATATATATATATATATATATATATATATATATATATATATATATATATATATATATATATATATATATATATATATATATATATATATATATATATATATATATATATATATATATATATATATTGGGTATAGGTTTATTTGCAAAATCAAACAATGGGATTAACTTGACGTTTCGCCTATCATAGTAGGCTTTCTCAAAAATTGCTCATTCCTTTATTTTTTTGTTTTTAGTATATATGGATTTCCTTACCTATCTACAATTAATTTAAAAAACATTTAGTGGTCTAATTATAAAATGACATTTAAAATTTTTCTAAAATTGATTTAAATTTTATACTATTGACAATAATTATTACAAAATTAATAAACTAAGGTTACATACCTCGAAAAATACATGTTGATTATTTATTTATATTTGAATGATAGGTAGCAAGTTAGTGGTTTGCCAGGCAACTCATGGCACAGTTTTAGGTAAAAAGGTGTTCTTATCGTAGTACGTTTTTTTTGAGGAATTTAAAGATAATTTTTTGCAATTTTTTAATTTAAATCTTAGAGTAGAAGCAGACATTCACAATGATATACTACATTTTAAAAATAATGGCTTAGATGAAATTAAAACTATACTAAAATATCAAATTGTGGTATATTTGACTTAAATTTTTTATGTCTTGTTTGTCATTTACTGCATTTTTTTCTTTTTTTATGTGAATCATTTCTTTGATAATTAATTTCTGATACAGGTTATCTTCATCAATGATTTTGGTTTCAGAAAAATTAAATTCGTGTTTTGTGCTTTTTTTATGTTTGTGTAATGCAGTGGATGCATTCTTTGTATACTTATGCCCTTTTATTCTATTTTCTAAAAGTTGGGTTGTCATACCAATATATTTCATAGGGCAGTTTAATTTTGGGAATTTTAGTTTTTAATTTTGTAAATAGGGAGCCTATCAGGTTCTGGGCTTTATGATAGGCGAAACGTCAAGTTAATCCCATTGTTTGATTTTGCAAATAAACCTATACCCAAGAAAGAAGTCCAATATAATATATATATATATATATATATATATATATATATATATATATATATATATATATATATTTATTTATATATATAACTTTTTCTTTAAGCTATGTTTTGTTACTTCAATACACTTTCATGAATGCCTGCATATTTGTTATATATTTCAAATTTTCGAAAAATGCGGTCAAAGATGTAGAAGCCCAACATAATGCAATATTGATTCTGAATGATCAAACCTTTACAAAAATGTGTGTATTTAGGCTCGACTCGTTTTGGTTAAAGAACCATTTTCGAGAGCATATAAATGCAGAAATAAAAAACATTAAATAAATTACTTGCATCGCTTTAACATAGAGGTAAAAATTTTAAATCAAAGAAATAATGACGAAGATTCAAAACACAGCACTTAAGAAGTTTACTTACCTAAAAACCCTTTAAGGCTGTACTTGTTTCGAATGTTGATTATGTATGTTTTGATATAATGTTTATCCTATGTTAAAGTGATGTAAGTAATTTATTTTATACTATTTCATTTCTAACTTCGCAAATGTAATGTCTTTTAAATATTTGTATTTTTATCAAAATAGTTTAACGGAAACGCATCGATCGTAACTAAATACATTTTTGTGAAGATTTAGTTTCATTTAAAACATTTTTTTCTGTTAAACATTTTACCTAGGTGTTATTACCATTATCGTCATTTTAATCTGTCACTTTTGCAACAGATTTGATATTTCCTCCAAGTAATAAAAAGTGCTTTTTTAAATAAAGAACTCCTCACACCACCCATGGAAACTAGCCTTTGGACTATTTTTTTATATATAATGGGGTTCTCTTGAGCACTTATGAGTGTCAAACATTTTTCTTAAATCGATAAACTACGTGAAAAAATTAGATAACATTAAATTGGTCTTTTCAACATATTTAACGTATAGTACCTCCTAAAATAAGAAAAATGTTTTATGTAAACATAGGTCAGAAAACACTTTATTTTTGAGATACAGGGAGAATAAGTTTTATCATATACTTAATACCCCATATATCGAGAACACAACATTTACGGACCTATGTTAATTTGAAACTATTTCCAATTTCATATTTTGTAGTTTGTAGAATATGTTAAAAAACACATGTCGTGTCACCCTGTTTTCCCCATGCATTTTATATTGGATTTGGGTAAAGTTTAACACCCTGTATTTTAGAGACCAGTCATAAGATTCGGTTGTATCCACGAGAACTTTTGATCTCGACATTGAGAGCTGCACAAAAAATTAGAAAAATTATCCGAAGGCGACTTTCCAGAAGGGGTGTGAGGCGTCCTTTGCAAAATATATTTTGCTTTAGTTACTTTGTTCCTCTGAAAGATTCCTTTTCTTTTTCGCTGAAAGAGATATTATCATTTCATTTTTTTTTCTCTTACTTTCTGAGAACTTTTCTGAAAATGCTGTAACCCTTCAATGCTATTTTGCTGTGTACTTAACATATAATATGTTTGACATTTTTTATAGCTATAACCTTAGTTCAGCAATAAAATGAGAGAAAAGTGAGTTTACCATATTTTGTACCAGAAGGTCAAAAGTAGGCTCTCAAACAGCCAACACATTGTATATGAACGTAAAATATGCATACTATGCAGAGGTTGTAGTACTTTAAGTTAAATACTTGGGAAAAGTAATTCAAATACTTTCTGATATTTATAATACTGTACTTCAAATAGTTGAGATTCAATTATACCCTAAATAGTATTTGGTACTTGATTTCCAAAAAAGGTATGTTTTTAAATCAAGTCCTTTGTTTGCGCATTTAAATTTGAGTTCAAGAAAGAGAGAAGATCCGTTTGCATATATCACTGCTGCTCGGTTATTGGTGGAAAAGGCGGCCAACATCGAAAAGAGAGACGGTTCGTCGTTTATAGTGTCATCTTACATTTTGAACTATTTGTTTGGTAGGTAATGAGTATATTCAGTTAATTAGAAACTAGTATAGTTAACGAGGTGTTCTTAGCTAGGTTTGTTTATAAAAAAATCAAAATGGCGGAAGTATTACGCCATTCAGTCCTGCATAAAAAAATAGATATTTTTATAATTCCTAAAATAAAAAATAAAGAGCTTGCTGAGATAATTCTAAATATATATGCACATGCGAATATAGTAAACAGGGTGTCCCAAATATAGAAAGTTATTTCACGTTCAACCCTCGGTTTCAAATCTTCATTTCTGTGTATCGGTACCTCCTAGGACAAAAACGATTAAGCAGATCAAAAAATCCATATTTTCGCTACAAAACATAATTCAGCACTTTCGTTGTCGTAGGTCAAGAAATTGGGTAAAATCGAGTTTGAAACAAAATGTATACTTTTTCGTTCACTTTTCCAAGGGGTGCCTTGCTGACGCGACGTCAAGATGGACGTTGTGGAAAGATGGACTTTTTAATTCGACATCTGTCCAGAAATTCACAAATATCTCCTAAATAGTTTTAGGCGTTATAAAAATGGGTAAAGATCGATAAGGAGAATAAATTATACGGACCCTATCCAAATATTGTTCTAAAATATACTTAATTCTGAATTTTGTTAATCGAATGAGCGTGATTATAAAAAAAATAATAAGTAGATTAGTGGCGCAAACATGATATCGGTTTACGTGGGATTTCAAAATTCTTTTATTTTTATTTTTTGCTTTATACGGGATACTGGGTATAGTCGAATGAGGTCTTATCGTGCGGGTCCAAAGGTCACCAACATTATGAATCAAATCAGAAAACACAGTGAATACCAAAATGTTGTGTGATTCTTTTATCGAGCTATTAAATCTCGATGGGCTATTTACAAATATACAAGGAGATAGAAAGTAGTTTTTTTTTATTATATTACGCAATATTATTAAGATAGCCACTTAAATATTAAATGCCGCGGGACTAAATAAGAAAATTCGCTAAATATGTATTTGGTTAAAATTTTTTGGTTCGCAAAAACAAAAATACACAAAATGGCAAGCTCCTTAATAAAGTCGGAAGGCGGTTCGAATCAGTGGAACAATCAGGATATGTTCTGTTTATACAGCCACTTAATGAAAGTGAAATTTTTTTATCAATCACCAAAAATTATGAGGCCCGCTTGACCTAAAAATCTAACCACTTATACAGTGTCATTTATTTAAATGCCACCCCTGTGCAAGGAAAACTTGTTTTTTTTTGTATTGTGATAACAAAAAAATTTTATTTTGCAAAAATATTATACACTTTTGTTAAAAACACAAGATAATTAGTTATTACGTCCCTCGTGAGATTTTTTCAGATCTTAACGTTTAAGGGTTCCTAGATGCCGGAAAACACGTTTTCATAATTCCGTCTGTCTGTAGGTATATCTGTCCGTTAGTCTCTGTTCGGGGCATAGCAAAATAACTACTTATCCCATTTCTTCAAATTTCAGTCTAAAATTAAGGGCCATGCATGCGAAAAATACAGGCTATATATATATATATATATATATATATATATATATATACAGCCTGTATTTTTCGTTTGCCCCGAGTTTCTGGTAAAGCGTAAAGCGATTTTACCGATTCTTATATATAAAATTTTGTCTTATAATTAATAAAAAAATTTACTTATTTTAAACACGCTTTAAAATTGGAACAAGTATTCTATAATTATTTATTTATTACCTACAAAATTACAAATGTACTAAAAAAGTAAGCAAAAAAATGGTGTCAAATCTAATAAAAAAATGTTTAAATTAAAATTCACTGGCTAATATCCAGGAGCCAGTGGCAAAAGCTCTGAGAATCAGTATAAGAAATGTACAGAAACTTGTGCATGAAAAAAAAACATAATTTGCTTCCGAAGAAGATTAAGAAATGTACACGAAAAAATCCAAAAAAAAGGCATAAGACTTAAGTTACAATGCAAAAATGGATATTCATAATGCAATTTATGATTTATACACGTCAAAGACTAATATAATCCTTCAGAAACTTTTTAATATTATAGACTAAAAAATATCATCATCACTTAAAAAGTCCTCATCTTCTGAGTCGTCCTCAAATGGCGCAATGATCATTGGTGCTATTTCGACATCTAGAACTCGTTCTCGATTCCACCAATCCCATATTAATTTCTCCGTATGTTCCACAGATTTCTTCCAGTACTCCGGCGTAATATAATTTAATGAATCGTGCCAAACAATTTGCACCTCATCTGATGTAAGACAATCGTTCACGTGTTTTTCGTAATATGATTTTGCCCCAGCTCATATTAATTCTATTGCGTTAAATTGGCAATGGTATGGCGGCACTCGTAAAACCTCATGTCCATTTTCCCGTAATATTTCATCTACAGCATATATTGTTGGTTTTTTATTACACTTTGCCATTAAAAGAAGTTCTAGTTTCAGCATATTGGGTAAAGGATTTTGTTTTTGTTTTATTAGCCAGTCATAAATATCACTTTTCTTCTAGGATGAAGTAGGTTGTTTATTTAAGATTCTTGAATGATAAGATGCATTGTCCAGAATGATTAAAGATGCAGTATCTAAATTTGGAATTAGTTGTTCTTTTAACCACTTTTCAAACAGTTCACAGTTCATATTATCATGGTAGTCCATACTTTTGGATGTTGAAGAAAACAGTAAACTTGCACCTGGGAGAAATCCTGTTGAAGAACCTGCATGCAAAATGATGAAACGTTTTCCCGTCTTACATCCCTTTTTTCTCTTGACACTTTTTACAAACTAGTCCTGCCAAGATTTCGAACAACTTCCATTAGAAAATATCCAAGTCTCGTATAAAAATACCACTTTTCTAAATTTTGAATTAACATTTTCCGTGTATTTCTTTAATACTTGCTGTATGTGGCAACTCGCATAAAAATCTTCGATTACAGTCCTTTTTATATCGAAAACCCAACATTTTTATTAATTTTGACAACGATTTTAGTCCAATTTCCAATATGCCTCGATTTTTTAAAGCTTCTTTTAAAACTTGAAGGGTTATACGAGTATTAGTTTTTGATGTGTATAAATCGTAAATTGCATTACGAACATCCATTTTTACATTGTCACTTAGAGACTTACTTCTGTCTTTGGCTTTTTTCGTGTACATTTCTTAATCTTCTTCGGTAGTAAATTATGCTTTTTTTCACGCACAATTTTCTTGAAAGTCCTTATACCGATTCTCAGACCTTTTGCTACTGTCTCCTGGATATTGGCCGGCGAATTTTCATTTTCGTAATATTTTATTAGATTTAATTTTTTCGCTTGTGGATGCAAAAAACCCGAAAATTGTTTTCTATTACTCATTTTGTCACTGACTTGTCAATCTGACTTTGAAGTGACGTCGCTCAAAGATTTTTGCAACTGCTCGTATTTATATGTGTATCCTCTTTTTTCGTATAAAAATATCATAGGTCTATCTAATTCATCTTCTGGATTTTATGCGGAGGATATGATTACACGTAATAAAAGAAAAACAAACTTAAAAAGTTTGTCTTTGATAAATCGTATGACCCGCACGATAACACTACTTTTGACTATATCTTTATAAAGCGTAGCTTATTTTAATATATTTTGTGTTTTTTTCCTATGTCGGTATACTAGCTCTATGAAGCCGGTTGTTTTTTATAATTGGTATAGATATAAAAAAAGTTAAATACAAAATCTCCTCAAATTAGCAATTTTTTATAGTGTAGTTTGCAAATATCCACCGTGTGTCTTTAAAGATAAGGTAAAGTTAACAAATGTAGTATTTTAATAAATTGTAAGAAGGGACAGAATATGGTAGGATCAAAAATGAAGAAGTTCTTGTGCCTATAGGAGAAATATTACTCTGGTGGAATTAAACAGTGTTTCCGAAAGTATAAGTTAAACGGAATATATTTTTATAAGAGTATTTTCCGAACAAAAGTTATTTAGGCACAAGAGTAGCAACAAAATAAGCATTTGTTTTAAAGCAACAGTCATTATGGAGCAATAGATTAGCTTTGTTTTTTTTTTCAGTCTATAGCCGACTTTGATGTAAGTGGAAAAAATGTCCAACAAGATTTCTCACTCCTTCGCTAAAAAGTATGAGTTATCATACCGACATCCCTCATATTTATACCTATCTTTTTAGGTATTAGTATCGCTAGTGGCACCTTATTGAATATTTTATTTTCTGTTTGCATTAAATTATTTTATGTAGTTGTGTTTATTTTGTATGTCCGCGTTTTTGTCAAGATTTTTAAAAATATTTTAAACTATGTACTTGGTAATTTTAAAATGTTTATGTTGTTTTTATATATTTTCTTTATTACCCCTTCATGATTTTTTCTAATTTTACTCTAATAGACTTGATTTTGTGATTTTCATGATTATGATAATTCAGTTAATAACGTTTATTATGTGCAAATGTCAAAATTTATTATCTTTTACGCAGCCTGTATATTTGGTCTAAAACCTAGCAACGCTACATTAATATGGTTTTTATTTGGCTCTGCACATCTCATAAAGATGGTCTAACTCTACCAAAAAACAAGATAAAGTTCTATTAATAGTTACATTAATATTGTGATTTGGTAGTGGCAAAAACTGATTATACGTCGAAAATACAATTCAACAAATGGAATGGAAAATAAATGTCCGCCTAAACGAATCACAGCATCACCGTCTTTCAGTAGAGTTGGGATCTATCGCAAAATATGAACAATTTCTTTTCCAACAAAAAAATCCTTAGATAAACTTTCTTTAACTGAAAAAGTGCCATGAGCAAAAAATAAGTTTATAAGTAACAAGAAGCAAAAAAATTGTAAGTACATATTCTAAAGTAATTGTTACCCGGTAACAAAATAGGTCTCTTATAAGTAAGAATTACAAGCACCTAGCAATTTGCTGGTTCGTTGTGATTGGTTTGAAAATTGTCATAAAATTATGTATATTTACCATTTTAAAATGTATTTGCCATGTTTTTCTAAATATGTTAGCACTTGAAATACTTTTTATTACTTCAATTACAGTTCTTACTTCAAATACTTTTAAAATTTGAAAGTACTTGTTACTTGGCTTCGTCTTGTTCGTTTCGTAAGTACTTAGAACTTGTACTTCAAATAGTTTTTCTCAGTACTTGTGACAACTCTGAAATTATGTTTTCCAAGACGTTTGCTAGGTCAATTTAAATTATTTCAAAATTGATATTTTATACATTCTTTTATCCCTAAAGCATCTAATTTATATTTGTAGAATTTATTTGTGCCCCATAGTTTTTCCTTGGTTGCCACGGCTTAAAAATTTCCCAATCGACCCCCACCCCCATTTTTCTTCAAAATTAAGTTAATAACATTTTAGGCCATAACATAGTGTCATAATTTACTCACAGCAATTTTTCTACTGTAACTAAATAAAAAAAAAATCAAAACTATTTTATTAGTCAGTTAAATACAAAAACATGTAAATTATAATTTAAAATAATATTAGTTCTGACGAATAAGGCTTGCACTGCGATTATAAAACCGATCTACCGACATAAGGATATGTCGGAGTAGCGTTGCTCTAGAAAGATATGTTACCTAACTTTAATATTAATAATACAAATTAAATACGAGCCTATACATATATTTATATATAGCCAACTTTATAATTTCAACAAAAGGCAGAGTTCACGAACAGTCAAAGCAGCGATACACAAATACGAGCGGTGCAGAACGGGCGCAAAACAAGGAACAAAAAATTATAAAAAAAACGAGATTTTAATTAGAAAGTTTGCATACCAGTGGATTAAATTATAAAATTATTTATATATGGATTTATTTAACTGACTGTATGAGTTTTGTTTAAAAGCAGATCGAGGGAGAAAAAAAACAACCAGGTATTGCTAAATGTTTCGTTGCCCATTTATAATTAAATCTTAATGTATTCATTAAATTTAAAAATTGAAAAATCCCTAATGTGATTAGGAAGATTGTTTCATAATTTTATTGCTACAAAACTAAACGATTATTGAAAATTTGCTGTTTTGTGGGGTGGTATAGTAAAATTATTTACATTTCTAATAATATGAGAGTGATTATTTCTATTAAATAGGACTTTTAAATATGGGGGCTGACTAGTTTTCAAGACTTTATAAATTAAAAACAGTAAATGACATTTACATCGATTTAGCATTGATGAAATTGAATTATTGTTAAGATATGGAGTAATGTGATTTCTAAAGGGAATATTAAAGGAAAAACGTATACAAGCATTCTGAAGTTTTTGGATAGATTTGATAACACTTCCCTTTAGTGAGCTGTGATATACAACGGCACCATAATCTAGAAGCGATAACACAAGCATATTACATAAATAATATTTAGCCTTTTGGGGTAAATACTTTTTAAAAATTGTTAATCTTTTTAGGCGCATGTATGCAACGTTAAGTTTATTTTTTACATGCGATTGAAAGACCAATATCAAAATTAACTCCCAAGTTCTTGGCTTCAGCAACCACAGATAAATACGTGTTATTTATTTGTACTTTAAAGTTAGACGTGGCATGTGTTCTAATAGACTTATTGCTCCCAAAAACAGTATAGCAGATTTGGATGCATTTAATTAATAAGGAAAGGTAAAAGAATAAATTTGGCTGTAGATATGTTTTTCAATAATTTTTGACATAACTGACAATATACATATAGGTCTTAAATCTTTAGGACTTTTGGGAATAGCAATCTTAGGTGATGGTTTAATAATACCTTTTTTCCAGATATCTGGAAGAACATTTTCCAATTATGCAATGATTAATTATATTTAAAAGAGGTTTTATAAAAAAAGGCAAACACAACTTTATATCCTTTAAAAAAATTTCATCTTCACCTACGGCATTACTACTCATCTAATTAATTATTTTATATACTGATATTTCGTCAATTAATTTAAAATTGAGGTCATGAGTTACGTTTGGATGAATATTTTGTTCATAAAATTCTATTTTATCGTTTGATGTAGTATCAACTACATTACTGCTTTGGACATAATTATTGAGTGAAGCTTAATTAGTATCTGGTTCAAATTTTATTCCAGTGTGACTAACCCCCTATTTTCTGTGATAAAATTTTACTATGTAGAATTAGTTAATGGGTAATAATTTTGTAAGTTATAAAGTTTCCTTCTTACTGAGTATTTTCATAACTGGACTTTTAACCAAACTATGGCTAAAACTTACATTATACTTGTTTTTAGGTAGTTTAAATGTCAAAAAGTTTGTCTACGCTGAAGTACCATGATAATGCTTTAACGCCATGTATAACAGAAAACATTTAATTTAAGCATAGTTTTCTTGGAACTTTTTGGTAGGCAAAATGGGAACTTTTTTTGTGTTAATTTGTACAGCGTATTCTCTTAATAACTATGCTATATATATAACCCCATTTTTAACGAAGCGTTTCAAAATAGTGGAAAGAAACTTCTTGAAATGAAAGAAAAAGGATACAATAACTACAAATATCAATTTTAAAGAATTTAAAATAATGTCAATTAGTCAATTGAGACTTTAGCAGTTTTTTTTGAAGTACCTTAATTCTCTTTATGAGCATTGCACTATCATCCTAAAAGCACTCATTTCAAAGACTATTAAAAATTAAGGTCTCCTGAACCAGTAAAATGAAATTCAAATTACTCTGCACTACTTGATGAAATGGTTCGACAAACCACCGTAAATATGATGTCTACTAGTGCTTCCTAAATACCTACGTACGTATATTCGTAGCTAGAACACCGAGGTTGCTTGTTTTAGATACAAGTATAGATTCTTAAAGAAATAGAAAACATACGTTATCAGTTTTGCATAAAATATGTCACTAAAAAAATATGAAAGTATCACCAGAATTTTTGGAAACTAAAATTATTTATTTTATTACTAACTTATAATAATTATTATTTTAAATTAAACAGATATTTTTTTCCAGTTTCACTCCTAAGAAATAATAACATAAATTGATACCCCATTTCTCTGCCAAGGGAAATAGTTATACTTGCAGTGCAACCCGGAAATAAAATGCACTCGAACTTATATTATCTAATAATTATACAAGAAGTTCAAGAGAGTAAAACATACCGCATAATAATCAAAGTTGACCCAACAACGTCAGTTTAATTAAAACATGACGTTTAGTTCTTTTTCTCATTTCTTTTAGAAAATAATCTAATATAATCGAAAATGGACTTAGCTATTTGAGTCATTCTAACATTAGATGTGTCAAGAGTAATTTCTATTAGTTATATTATACTGATAAAATATAAAGAATAATTTGTTATAAAACGAACCCTTAACACTATTTTCTGTTTTACAATAATAAAGACCTCTTTTCGATATGCAATGTAGTGTTGTAATTGCCATTTTTTCAACACTTCTTTTTTTTCTCTACAAAGTTCTCAATGCTAAGTCATCGCATCATGATATAGAGTTCACTGCTCAAAGTAAAAAACAAAAATGGAGCCCATGTAATTGTCACTTTTGGCATGCATTGTCACCATCTAGAAAATATTAAGTAGTACAGATTTTTTTAAAGGTAATGCTTTTTAAAATATAGTGGTCAATATAGAAAAAAATAGTATAAAATATTTGATTCATAAGACATCGCCTGCGACTCGTTTCCTAATCAAGGGCTCATGCTATAAAATCATGTCTCATAAAACTAATGTTTTAATATACTATTTTAACACTAGACTAGTTTTTTATTACTTTTTGAAGTGCTGGTAATAATATTTTCGATTTTATATAACTTATTATAAATCAGGGTGTCCACTTAATGATTATTTATATATAAACGGAGTACCCGTAAAAGTGTTGTAAGAGGTTTTCTTAGCTAAAATAATGTTATACCAAAAACACTTTAGAGTTTGTAAATTAACAGAACTACCGTTGTAAGTGTTTAGTTTAAAGTAAATAAACTAGAAGGCGTTATCTGCAGCGTTTACACATCTTTGGGATTTTCAGAAAAAAAGTTAAAAGGAAAGGTACTACTTTCTTGAAAGACTCTAAACAAACATAAAATTAGCTAAATTTTAGTGAAAACCGCATCCCTATATCTCCAACCGATCTCGATTTATATGAGAAAATGTCAAAAATTCGAGTGCTTTAATTAGGTCAAGTTACCTTAGTGAGAAAAACAAACACCGTAACCATGGTAACTGCTAAATTGAAAAATACTGATTTCACCGCTGTCAAAAGTTAGGTCTTATAGTTTGTGTGTCTCAGATTTACTTTTTGAATACGATAATCTTAAAACATGTCATTTGTTAATGTTAACGAGGAAGCATATTATATGTTACGCATTTATTTTCAATGTTACGAAAATGATGCAATTGCGAAAATATTATTAATGTCTTGGCCTACGTGTATTACAATTCCACCTTAAGCACTAGAACAATTTCGAACGACCTGGGGGTCTCAAAAACAATTGTCCACGAGATTCTTTAAGAAAATAAAATGCATCTCTGCTACATTGTTTTACATCATGCATTACAAGATGTAGATTATGATAGAAGACGGAACTACTGTTACTGGCTGCTGAATATGATTCGAGAAAATCCAAATTTTTTGTCACTTATATTATGGATGGATGAAGCAACTTTAATAGCGCAGGAGGTGTAAATCTGCATAACATGCATTACTGGTCTCAGAAAAACCCACATTGGATATAGCAAGTAGAACATCAAAATCGCCGGAGTTTGAACGTATGGAGAAAGGTTTTTGGAATTTCTGAATATTTTTCCTCCACGACTGTTATAAGATGTCTCCTTGGAAACAAGAAGAAATATGTTATACCCAAATCGTACGCCAGCGTTTAGAGGAACAATATCCGAATCGTGTTATTGGGAGAAGAAGTTTGTTTCCTTGGCCGGCGCGTTCGCCGGATTTAACTTGTTTAGATTTTTATCTATAGGGTGGACCAAAAGGCCTGATTTTTCAAGAGAAACCAATAACCAGAGAATATATGATGGAACGAATTCGAAATGCTATTAGAAGCTTGTCCAGGGCTGAAATTGAAGCAGCGGTTTTATCTACCTAAAATAGATTAAAAAGTGTTCGAAATTCAAAAATAAAACTAAAAAACTTTCAATTTTCACACATTTTTTGTGACGAAAGATTGAAAAACTACGCCGTCAAAATTATTTTCCGGTTTATACAAGGCGAGCCAATTAGAAATAAATTTGCAATTTTTGTTCCAGTTCCAGTTAGTGAAATCAGGTAAATACACAAAGAAATGCCTACATTTTCTTTAGAGACTGGTGTAAAATCCCGCTCCAGCAGAGTGAATTTTGGGAAATTTTCGAAATGTAGCGGGCCCGAATTCTGTTTGCCATTCTTTGATCTTTCGTAAAGCCGGTCCTGGTACGTATTTTGCTACAAGATATAGATTTACATTTTTTTATTCGAAGTCGAAAAACTGGGTAAAATCTACTTTCCAGTAAAAATGCATTTTCCATTTTCCATCGAATTTACAACTTTTTTTAAGTCTGAAGCTTTGACTGGCATATCATAATATACAGTTTGACAGGGACGCGATCTTTTTAACCTGAAATAACTGCAAAAATTTGCTAATATCCCTTGATCTATCTATCTTGAATACTTTCAGAGGCGGTGAGTTTCAATATACATACCGAAAAGTACAGAAATATCAGGAATCCTGGCCAAATAAAGTTATAGCAAGTACTATATACGAAATGAAAGTCGTTGTAATACAAAATAATAAATACATGGACATTTTGGATATTTAAAGGTATGTAATATATGTAAAGCAATGTTTACTGTTTGTAATGTATATGTTTAATAACGGTTGCTAAAATAGTTTGATTTGGAATAATGTCTTTGTTCGATATACGCGGGACTTGGAAGTAATTATTTATTTTTTGCTTTATAGCTATGCAGTATTTAAAGTGTCGCTGACTTTAGTTGTATGGTTTCATATGAATATTTATATAAGGTGTTAAAACAATCCAGTTCGGAGTAGTGGCATTTTTCAAACCGTGTGATTCAAAAACGGCTTTAATTTAATTTTTGCATTAAATACTGGATATACTAAGTCCCCGCTTTTTGTAATTTTTGAAGTTATTTTGCTTATACTGAGCAATAATCACCATCTGTGACCATTAAGTGTTTCAGATGTTTTATACACTGGGTATGATAGCATTTAATAAGAATGATATTTTCACTGCAGAGCGTATTAAAAACTCAATATTTTGGTCAAAACTTATGTGGTATACATTGATAGTCGGTGCAGAGAGGTTTTTAATTTTTTAAAACATTCTTATGGTAATAATTTTATTCAATGTACCAGTTAGGATACTTTCGGTTTACCCAAGAACGTAGCGAAAAACTCTTTCAAACGATATTTTCTCGTTTTATTTTAATTGAACGACCTGTAAAGCTAATCAAGGTCTAAATCTCCAAACAATTTTAAACATTTTTCATGTTTAGTACTCTATACATATACTAAATATTTTTTGAAATATTTATATTTAAACTATGCGATTACACGTATAATTTAGATTGTTAAACGATAAATAATTACATTTCTGATCTAAGGTAGCTTTGAAACAGAAAAACATCGCAGCTGTCTTATAATTTCTAAGGTACTAGGTGCAGAATTATTATTATTACTATTATGTTTCGTTTAACATCGATTTCGGAATAAAACACTGTTGAATTGTAAAATATTTAGGGATTTATTACTAGTGGAATTAAAGCAGCTTTAGTTCAATTTTTAATCATTTCTTAACTAAGTACCTTAAAATTGCAAGGTTAATACAAGTTATAAATACTCTTTATAACTGACCACTACGCTTTAAAGACTATCTTATGTATCTATATTATACTAGAAGATCACTGTTTCTAACATTGGTAGAGGGATTTGGATCTGGCTTCCCTTGGCCGAGTATTGAGGTTTTGAACTATGTTTTATGCGGGGTTTATCCACCTTCTTATTCTTAATTCGTAATTTTTAATAGTTATTTCTTTATTTTTGTAATTTTTTACGGGGCGTTGCTAATTTTTTTACCCTAGGGTAAAAAGTCTTTTCTTAGTGATCATTTTAAAAATTCTAATTAACAACTTTGTTAAATAGTCCGTTATAAACTTTTTAATATTTAAGTATGAATAAGACTTACTAAATAAGAAACTGAATAAGCCAGGCTTGTCAGCATTGTATGTTATTGGAACATATAAAAACTTTAGAGTGTTAATAGAGCTATAATAATTATTATTACTATTTAATTACCATGCAATGTAGAAGATCTTAAGCAAATGAAGGATGCGATATTGATACTAATTGGGATAGCTATAACTCTATTAGTTACTAAGATTCGCAATTTCTTTTGCAGTGCTTTATTTTATTTAATATTAAATTTGTTTCCGTTATTTAAACTACGAGAAAATATGCAAAGTGCCGTAAAAAACAACTCATCTCTGGGTAATTTGTAAAATAATTTTATTGGCTACAAACTTGTATACGAAATTAAAGCATCTATTGTAGTAAGGATAATTTGTCAATATTATATTAAATAAAGTTGTTTTTTCTCAATATCAGAATATACGGATAGGTAAAAAACACTATTTTCACTCCATATCGCTAGATATTCATTTTAAGCTAAGTGGTTTTAAAATGACACATCGTACAACGATGCAAATTTAATCATATCCAATTTCCTTTTCAATAAACAATGGTGATAAAGCGACATGGTAGGCACATAAAACGGTCGGAAAACTGAATACGTCGTCTGTTCTGCTTCTGACGTATTATTAACGAAATTGTGACACGGAAGGACGCAAAGATCGAAACGTATTGTTATTTTGCACAAAGCGAGCAATTTCGCCGTATATGTCATTCATTATTCATTTATGTTGTATATCGATTTTGCGGTTGCAACCAGGAATTCAAGTTACAAGTGTTGAAGTTTATGTCTACCGGTAGGGAACAAAATCTGGTTAGAAAATCTGTCGTTAGCAGAATTTTACCGCCTTACCGATAGGCAAATAATCCTGAATGTTGTTTCTTCCCACAACACTATCGGTTTTGGAAGTGGTGAAAGCGTTGAACCACAAATTCTGTCAATGTTGGCCCAAGTTCGGAAAACACTTATGAGTTCTTTGCCTTACTAAGCAACGCGGACAAAATCTAAAGGTCGTAATTCCTACTACACTAACTAGTACCACCGAACATTAACAAGACAAGAAGGGGTATAGTCCGTCGGAACTTTTATGTTGTGCCACCGAACACTAACAAGACAAGAAGGAGCACTCGAAGCTCCTCCCCTTGATATGCCTATCTCACTCGAATATCGTATGCTATGCTTTTTCGAGCCTTCGAAGGCGCTGCCAGGCGAGATGCATAAACCGGTTGTCCGTCGTATAATAAAAGATTAAAATATACCACCAAACATTAATATATATTAATTATCTTTATATTGCGCGGCGTGAAACTAATATTTAAATAACTATCTTTATACGAACCTTTAAAACGCAAAAATTATTCATTTATTTTAACAAGAAACCTTAATCAGGATTGCCTCAATTTGTTTTGTCCTGATAAGAAATTGTGGCGGAAAATACAATTTTGTAAGGCATTCAAGAAATTATTTACTCTACTACTATTAATAAAGTTTTGGTTAATGTAACTCCTGATATAATCGAAGAATATAAAAATATCTATCTACAATGACAAAAATACTTCTTTATGATTGCATGCGACTATATAAATCTTTCAAGTACGGACGGCAATGCTGTAGTGAGTACATTACTGGCTATCTAAAAGCTATAAAAATTGGTCATTTTCTTTAGCCGGAACTTCCCTCCTTATGAATCTTTTCTTTTATTAGGAATAGTGAAGAGTAGCCCAATTTAGTTCAGTATAATAGTCATTACTATCTTTTAAACATTTTTATTGCGTGCCATTTTTTTTCATCATATTGGATTCCTGTTAATATTTTACTAGTTTCTACCTATGCCACACTTGATTTTTGGGCATAATTAAAAATAAATTCAGTAAGTACTTTTTACATTGACAAACACCAGCATTTTGTTACGTCATGTTGAACCATCTTGAATTTGTGCCACAACTTTGCAAGTTTATCTGTACATCACATTTATTGCTTGCACAAAATTTGAAATTAATCTAATAAGTAGCTTTTCAGGCCGATTTTTTAAACATTTCGTAACACTTGATTTTTGTGCAAAATTTAAGCAAATTGGATAATTAGTTTTTTAGTAATAGTGTTTTTAACGTTTCACTAGTCTGCCATCTTGTTCCGGCATATTGGATTTTTACCAAAATATTGCCAGGTAGTCCCCATATGACTTTTAATTTCTGCCTAAAATGGAAGTTAATCTGATGAGTAACTTTTAAGCTATGTCGCGAACTCACAGACCGACATACAAATTGACAGACGGACCGACGGAATTTATGAATGATTGATGATATCTTTTTGCATCTAGGGACGCTAAAACCTGAAAATATGTAAAACCTTAGAAGGTGATTTTTTCACGATTACATTTGGCCGTCGTTTTATTCCGCCATCTTGAATTAGTACCCCAGGTTTACTAGTTTATCTCTATACCACAATTAGTTTTTTAGGCTGAGTTTTTAAATACATTATTAAGCCGCCATTTTGTTCCGCCATCTTGGATTGAAATTTTCTACAATTAATTTCCTTTTTTACTTAATTTTTACAAACAGTACTTTTTATACTTATATTAAGATCTATTAATTAAACAACTTGACGTTTTCTCCGTTTTTCTTTTAATATGTATAAAGAAAAATAGGTTAGAATAGGAATATCTAGATAGATATTTTAAAACTCGTTTTTAAATCACCTCGGTAAGTGAACGTTTACTCTCTTTAATCGCTAGCGGTTTGCATCAACCTCGGATTTGTCGGCGCGTTTTTGTAAGGACAACATAAAAGTTCCGGCGGACTGTGCCCCTTCTTGTCTTGTTAATGTTTGGTGGTTGTGCTTACAATAACGCGCCGACGAATCCGAGAAAATCATACAGCTGTGCAGCTTTTGCCCATACTTTTACGAGGTTAATGCAAACCGTTAGCGATTAAAAAGAAAAAACGTTTACTTACCGGGGTGATTTAAAAATTAAAAATTAATAGATCTTAATATAATTATGAAAAGTACTGTTTGCAAAAATTAAGTAAAAAAGGAAATTAATTGTTGAAAATTTTAATCCAAGATGGCCTAACAAAATGGCGGCTTAATAAAGTATTTAAAAATTCAGCCTAAAAACTAATCGTGGTATAGAGATAAACTAGTAAACCTGTGGTACTAATACAACATGGCGGAATAAAACGGCGGCCAAATGAAATATTTGTAATCGTGAAAAAAATCACTTTCTCATGTTTTACATATTTTCAGGTTTTAGCGTCCCTAGATGCCAAAAAATATGTTTCATCAATTTCGTCGGTCCGTCTGTCAATTTGTCTGTCGGTCTGTCAGTTCGCGATTCATCAGATTAACTTGAAATGGGGATGATCTGGTAATATTTTGGTAAAAATCCAATATGCCGGAACAAGATGGCGGACTAGTGAAACGTTAAAAAAAAACAATTACTAAAAAACTAATTATTCAATTTCCTCAAATTTTGCACAAAATTCAAGTCTTAGGTAAGGTTAGGTTACTGGTAACATTTTGGTATGAATAAAAGATAGTAAAACAAAATGGTGGCCCAATAAAATATTTAAAAAATGGGCCTGAAAAAACTACTTATTAGATTAATTTCAAATTTTGTGCAAGGAATAAATGTAATATACAGATAAACTGGTAAAGTTGTGGCACGAATTCAAGATGGTGGAATAAGATGGCGGCCAATAATTTTTTTTAATTCAATTGACATTAAATTTTATAGAAAAATTAAATGTGATATAGGGATAAACCTTGGTATAAACTGGCAGATTTCAACATGACGTAACAAAATGCCGCGCCGGTGTTTGCCAATGTAAAAAGTACTTACTGAATTTATTTTTAATTATGCCCAAAAATTAAGTGTGGCCTAGATAGAAACTAGTAAAATATTGGTAGGAATCCAATATGATGGAAAAAAATGGCACCTAATAAAAACGTTTAAAAGATAGTAATGACTATTATACTGAACTAAATTGAAGAAAGATTCATAACGAGGGAAGTTCCGGCTAAAAAAATTTGCCGATTTTTTAATAAATAGCCAGTAATGTAAACACTGCAGCATTGCCGTCCGTCCTTGAAAGATTTATATAGTCGCATGCAAACACTTTTAAAGAACTATTTTTTGTCATTGTTGGTACGTAGATATTTTTATATTCTTCGATAGTATCAGGAGTTACAATAACCAAAACTTTATTAATATCTTGGATACATTTTGCAGCTTCAGCTTCTTGAATGCCTTACAAAATTGTATTGGGGTTGGATTTCTTATCAGGTCAAAAAAAATCGAGGCAATCTTGATTAAGGTTTCTTGTTAAAAGAAATGAATAGTTTTTGCGTTTTAAAGTTTTCCATAAAGATAGAACGAAGTTAATCGTAATTTTCCAGCCATTTACCAAGCATAAAACACTAAGTAAATTGGTAAATGCTTATTTGAATTTTTAAAAAATAAAAAATTAGTTTCACGCCGCGCGCCGGCAAATATAAAGACAATTGGTATATATTAATGTTGGTGGTATATTTCAATGCTTTATTATCTCGCCCGGCAGCGACTTCGAGGGATTGAAAATGCATAGCATCCGATATTCGAGTGAGATAGGCATATCAAGGAGAGGAGCTTCGAGTGCTTCTTTTTGTCTTGTTAATGTTCGGTGCTAGTACCTAAATTTTAACCTGAAAACGGTAAACGGTGGTCGTAAATTGTTTTAGGTTCTAATCACAAGGTAATTCATATTTTTTGTCTTTTAAGCTTTAATTTTTGAAATCATATTGTGCATTTTATGTTACAAGGATTTCACCCTCACTTTTGTGTTTATTTGTCTAGTTTCAAACTTTTAATGATTTTTTGACCCAGTTCCACATCAATTTTCATATTTGGCGTGACGGCTCCAGTATTGCAGACAAGTATTGTTATTTGTGGTCCAATTCGGCTGAAAATCGATATCAATGGGGTATTTAAGGTTGAGAATTATGAACTTTTACTCAAAATTTAGAAAATCGAAAAAATAGCGGCATCAACATGGCGGAAAAATTTTGTCATTGATGCAGATCCAACTAACGTGCAAATTACGAGTTATAAATCAACACCAAAAATTTCAATATGACGTGAGATTTAGGGGTTCTTAAGAGTGCACTAACATGGCGGACGATTTTTTAATTTGTGCAGATTTGACTAAAAATCGGCCGTCTCTAAGAATATTTCCATTTATTTTTTGTTTATTTGTTTAGTAGTATTAATTATATTTAGTAATTATACTTACTAAATTAATTAATTGAAGTAAAATATGTTCATAAATATTTTTGTTGGATAGTTTATACAAAAATTATGAGGTCACAACTAGCAATCAGACTCAGATAATGTAATAAATTAAATATAAAAATTCATACACACGTTCAGGATATGACCAAAATGTACATAATATACCTAAATAAAAAAATATAAGATATATTTTCAGTGTTATTTTGTCATACCTTTGTCTGGATATTTGGTTTGGAAAATGGCTTCTTCTAGTCAAATATGGTTACCTATCGGATTTCTGTTTTTACAGGAATAATGGTATATATGGTGTATATTATATTAAAAGAAAAAAGAGGCAGCCGTCGTTAAAAAATATTTTCTAAAATATATGAATTTTCTCAAGCAAGTTTGATTTTAGAGAGCTGAAAATTAACACTCCTATTTCGGTTCAATTGTTTCATTCCTTTGCTATATGGTAGGGTGGGATGGATGTCAAAATACTGACTGTTCCGACTGTCCGAGATATTATCGGTCGGAGGGTGTTTGCGTGAGTAGAATAAACTATATAACTATAAAGTGTAACAGAATAGACTATAACAACGGTATAGAGTATATATTTTTTTATATTCTAAATATAATTCAAGCAATATTTTACTAAAACTGTTGGTTCTCATGTTCACGCTTAAACAGGCTTGATTATTTCACAAGAATTATAAGTAAATTTGTCTAATATTAGTTTCGAGAATTTTAAACCCTAAATAAAGTATCATATATTTCAAATGCTATATTTTAGAGTATAGACAGATGTATGGATAGGGTTTCTTAAAAGGTTACAATTTATGCCTTCCTTTTCGAGGGTTTATGATTCCATATGTTCCCTGTTTCATGGTAATCTTTCTTTGGTCTGTTTAATTTAACTTGTTGCAAATCGCATTGCAATCGCATGCAAATGAAACATTTTATTTGGTTCGATGCAATGATAATAAATGGTCAATTTACTGTGTTGAAAATACAATAGAGTACTTTGTAATAGGAACATTATCGAAAAGCCATGTTTTTGGGGTATAATTTTCCCTGCAGAAAAGATAAACTGAAAGGGTTTTTCGTGCCTTTTTTTTTGGCCATGACTTTTCGGACCCATAATGTGGATAAGTTAGTATAGGCTTATATATTAAATTATATACATAATCTTAGGACTAAGAATGGAATATCATTTTAATCTATTTATTCACTTTTTATTATCATGGGTGGCACCTCGTGTTTCTGAGACGAAGTTCCGAACTTAAAGTTTAGAGTAGGGACTTAAGCTTTACCATTCACAGCTTTATTCGTTTCGTCCTGACTAATAAAATCAAAGAGGGGATTGGTCTAAGGGGTGGATCTAGTAATAGCTGAGCTAACTTGGTATTTTACGGGAAGACTAAAAGTCAGTCTGTGTCAGAGTTTTGTTTCTTATAGTTGATCCTAAATTCTTCTTTAGTGGTGGTTTATGGGGCTTTACGTATACAGTGGGATATTAAAGTTGAGGGATTTTTCAAAGATATTTTATTTTTATTCTATGTTTTATCTGGGGAATAACTGGTTTTCAAGTGTTAAATTTTCGTTTTATTTAAAGATTTTTCTTTTCTTTTCTTTTGTACTAAGGTTGGGGATTTTAAGATAATTCCCTCATTTTCTAGATTTAAATACTCTTTTTTGTTATTAGGTTTAAGTACTATTTTTGTACAGCATTTCACTTACTTTACTTTTGTTAATAGATTTTTAAGTTGTTTTTAAAAACCATATCTTTTATTTAAATAAACCACCTGATAGTTAAAATAAATATAAATTCAAGAAGAAGATACCATCGTTGTTGCAGTTTGCTGTTGTTCGAGTTTATAAGGCCGCAGAATTGGTAAGATAAGATGTCTAATTCAATTTGTACTTCGTATTTCGTAATACTATAAACTATAATTTACGAAGAAGCCTACAGAGTACCTTTGATTTTACTTATCATATATTAGTTAATTTCAGTATTGTGACAGGGTTGCCCGCTAAGTCTCAAATAAATAAGTAAAATAAATAAATAATTTTAAATATAATAAATAACCGCTCGATAACCCTTCTACAATAGCTACTGCCGCAATTTGTCCAATTTTTACATGTAAATCTCCATAAGAAAATTTAAGGTCCGATTTTGGTGTCATTTTAGGGCGTGGAATTTTCTACTCAGTGTTGATGGTCGCAAAGACTTTTTGTTAAATAGATCAACAGTATTTAAATTAAATTCTCGTTTATTATACTAAGTGTTTATAAAATACATGAAAAATTATATCTATGAGATATACCGGATGTTGTTATTCAATGCACATAAGTATGTATTGTGTCGTGTTATGTTGTTATGTTATGTTATTATGTTGTGTTGTATATATGTATTAAAGATGTCGTAACTTAAGAATATCCCAAAGGAAAAACATACATTTCGAACAATTTTTACCCCTCAACAGTTGCCTATATTTTTTATGTTTTTAAGAATAGTTATAACAGAAGTCCATATTTTTCAAGTGCCTTGATTCTATATAAAACAGGTATTATACGAAATAAAACAAAAATCAGGAGTTTGTTTTAATATTTTTCTATTTTTTATTCGCACTTCTCTCTACATTATTCAAGTATGTCTCTACATCATTTAGTTCTTCTCCACATAACATGCGTAACAACTATACTGCTCATAATTATTCATGTAGATACTTCAGTGAGGACTCCAACCAAAATACTCCTACATAGTGGCACATCAATCTGAATAGAAATATGTCTCATGTTTAATAATATTTCTTAAAGGATATGAATTTAACATTTCTTTATTTTTTGCTATTTTAGTAATACATTGGACATGTAGTTCCTTTTAACTGTTTTGGCTTTTAATTCCCATTTTACACAACATAATTTAATAAATTATACATATTACACAAACATATAATTCTAGAAACTAATAATTACGAACTAAATACAATATAAAATTAATCAAAAACTACATACAATACTCGTATATACTTTTACTTCATTTTGTCCATTATGGAACAATGCCTCCAAGGTAATATGTAAAAAATTCTAGATAGTCTACATAATCATCAAATGTTATTTTATTATTTATAACGGATTTTTTGACTTCCTTTTTTTTGGTTAAACCCAAGTTTTCAAAATATTTTACAACTTCTCTCTGCCCTATCTTAATTTTCCAGTGTTTCACCCCCTCCATTTTAAACTCTTCGAGTATATAATGCAATTTAGTTGCATACAAATTAGTCATAATTCGCCTATTGTTTTCGTCAAAGATTTTTTCAATTGTAAGATATTATATACAGATACGGACAGCCTTATATATGAAATTAAACACACTTATATATTAATATATATATATATATATATATATATATATATATATATATATATATATATATATATATATATATATATATATATATATATATATATATATATATATATATATATATATATATATATATATATATATATATATATATATATATATATATATATATATATATATATATATATATATATATATATATATATATATATATATATATATATATATATATATATATATATATATATATACAGGGTGATTCATGAGGAAATGTCAATACTTCAGGTACATATTCAGGACCAAAAAATAAACATAAAAGTCTATAACCTAAATAAGTGTCCGCAAGGCCTTAATTCTCGAGATACAGGGTGTTAAAGTTTTTATTTAATTTTCCTATTTTTTAAATAAAATCTATGATAATGTAAATAATGGAGTGAAAATTGATATACGGGGGTTTTTTGGTATGACAAATTCGAATCTAATATTAGTATTGTTCTTACTTGTAGGGGGCGCCACCTACATGTCTTTCTACTTCTTCGAACAATCACAACTTTTTGGTACAGTCTTGTATTACATTTTTGAGCAAAACAAATTATTCCCTTGCCATTTCTACGTCAAAAAGGTATACCTGTTAAAAGTGGATACGAGCAACCGTTTTCGAGATATTTGGATTTAAAACAGTTTCGGCGCATGTGATTTTCTTTATCAAATTCACATAAAGTATGCATGTATTGTAAAAAAATAGAAGTGTGCCTTACCTGACAGAATAACTGCTGGTTGGTGTTCTCATCGTTTTTCCTGTTACTTAGCAATAGTAATGTCAGTTAATAATAAGATCAAATTTTGTCACTGTCGATTTCTGTTCATAACTTTTATTATCTGACAATAATCACTTAAAAAACTTTAGATCTAAATACGTCATTATGCTTGTGATATTCTCGCATCGTGAATATGCAGATATGATATTCGTCTAAGGCTTCTGCAATGGGGTCGCAATTCAAGCAGTCGCGGATTACCAGTGTCGTTTTCCAGATAGAAGGTGCCAGATAGAAGAGTTTTTCAACAAGTTTTCACTACTGCTGGAGAATCTGGGATGTTTCCAAGTGAGAAAATTGTATCTGAAAGGGAATCGGGACCCAACGATGAAGTAAAAGAGGCTATACTCAATGCCGTCGAAAATGATCCAAGCATAAGCACTAGGCGGATTGCAGATACTTATCAAATTACACAATCGTCTGCTTGGAGAAATCTTCACATTAATTGTTTATACCCATTTCATTTACAACGGGTTCAACATTTGCAGGAGGGTGATTTTGACTTGAGAATGCAATTCTGTAACTGGATTAATGAAGATCGAAGGTTGTATAGGTATGTTTTGTTCACTGATGAAGCACAGTTCACGCGTGATAGTATAAATAATCTTCACAATGAACACCGGTGGTCCTATGAAAATCCTCCGTTACAGTAGAACATTATTTCCAACATAATTTTAGCATTAATGTGTGGTGTGGAATGTTAAATGGTCATTTAATTGGTCCAATTATAATCGACGGTAGTCTTACAGGAGAAAAATATTTAAACTTTCTTGAAAATCACTTGCGAAATCTATTAGAAGATGTTCCCCTTAATGTAAGGCAAAACATGTATTTGCAGCATGATGGAGCCCCTGCACACTACAGTTTACTTGTAAGAGATTTTTTAAACCAAAACTTTCCAAACCGATGGATTGGTCGGGGGTCGTTTAATTGGCCACCTAGATCGCCAGACCTTAATCCTTTGGATTATTGTCTTTGGGGATAGTTCAAATCACTGGTATATTCCACTAAAGTAAATACAAGAGAAGCATTATTGGATCGGATAACAAAAGCAGTACAAACACTAAGAAATGCGCCCGAATGTATCCACAGAGCAACCCGAGCTATACACCATAAAGCTGACCTGTGCTTAAAAGCAAATGGTGGAATTTTTGAAAATTATAAAACGTAACCTAGATTTTATTAAAAACAACATAATAATAACAATTTTAATAAAAATTAAATACCTTTTGTTTAGTTTATGTCTGAGGCACTGAATACACAACTCAAAAAAATATGTTAGTCTTTCATTTCAAAGCTTTTGTGCCAAAATGCGTTTAAATTTGGACAAAATAACAAACTTTTAAAATTTTGCGATAAAAAATTACATGCGCCGAAATTGTTTTAAATCCAAATATCTCGAAAACGGTTGCTCGTATCGACTATTAACAGGTATACCTTTTTGAGGTAGAAATGGCAAGGGAATAATTTGTTTTACTCAAAAATGTAATACAAGACTGTACCAAAAAGTTGTGATTGTTCGAAGGAGTAGAAAGACATGTAGGTGGCGCCCCCTACAAGTAAGAGCAATACTAATATTAGATGATTAATGATGTTTCGCTTTATATGGAGCTCATCAGGCCCATGCAGTTGTGTGATAGAGATGATGGAAAGAACTCAACAGAATGTTGAATAAAAACGAAGAAAATATTAGGCAGTGAGATATTAAGCCACAGAGTAAGAGTAAGAAGTTATTTAAACCTTTTAAACTGATAAATGGGTTAATATTTCACTGCCTAAAATTTTGTTCAAGAATTAATATGATACAGAGATGAAATGGTAACATTATGGTACGAATTCAAGATGGTGGAACTAAATGGCGGTAAAATAAAATGTTTGTAGTTATGAAAAAAAAATCACCCTTCGAGGATGTAAAACCTGTCTTTAAATGTAAAGCATCTCTAGATATCAAAAAACATAATAAACGACGCAACTAAATTGAGTCACATTCGAAGTACTGATGAGGTCTTTACTGACGTTTCCAGTCCTTTATATTTGGGTCCGTTTTCCTTCTCTTTTCCTTTTCTTTCTTTTTTCTTCTTCCTTATTTTATCCAAGCCGAACAATGAAAAATTGATATTGTTTGAATGTCCGAGTAGGAAGTACTTGTGGCGCTCCGCCATCGAAATCTCATTCACCAACATCGGTGGCTTGAGTAAAAACACCAATATCAGTGGCTTGAGTAAAAACCCCAACTCTGTTCAGAACTATCTTGAATCTTCATATTCTTTTTCCAACCGAAACCAAAATAAGCCATAGAAATGCAACCAATTACCTTTTCTTTCCTGGCTATATACTTCGTCCATTATACGTTCGTAATAATCTATCTTGTACAACACTTCCGAATCTTGAATCGAACAAATCCAATATCCTGTAGCTCAAAGTAGCTTTCAGAACTTCTACTAAATCTATTTGTTATGTCTATCGCTCTCCCTGAGATAACCCTCCAACGACTTTCTTTCTGCTAAAGTGGATTTCTTAATCTCTGAATTTCCTTACTCTGAAATCGCAATCTTTGGCGAATTTAACGTCTATAATAAAGAATGCTTAGGGTCTACTGAAATCGATCTCCAAGGTTGAGCAGCAGAAGCCTTAGCAATCAGCCAATCTCTTACCAACCTCATTAGAAAACCTACGCACCCACGAATCGTTATATATAGTCAAAATCATTCGATCTCACCACTCACCCAGAGCCTTCTACACCCTTTTCTTAAAAAGGGATCCAAAACTCTTCACTCTAACTACATTCCGATATCTCTGCTCCCAGTTATGAGTAAAGTAATGAAGAAGTATATCAATATTGATCTTTTAAACTACCTTGAAAGGTATAAACTTATCCACGACAGGCAATACGGCTTCTGTCACCATCTGATCTTTTTATGTTTGTAACCTACATCTAGAATAAGTTCATCGAATTTCTCGGAGAAACGCAAATTATTGCCTTGGACATATTCAAAACATTTGATCAAGTCTGGCACATGATGCACTTCTTAACAAACTTGCTGCCTATGGTCATCTTTTAAAACTTTGTGCTTGGATTGCCACTTTTCTTTCCAATAAAAGTATTTCTGTAGTGGTTGATGACCATTCATCGAACTCAAATCCCCAAATCAACGCAGGCGTTCTACAGGGTTCAGTGTTGGCACCTACTCTATTTCTCCTGCATATCAATGATATGTTTACTTCTACCAGCAATCCTAGTCAAGGCTATGCTGACCATAATGTATCCCACTCTAATATACAGTTTTCCAAATCTCTTTCCAAGAAGGAAATTGATAATAGGCGTAATGATTTTATCCCTAATCGAGGACCTCATTAAAATGGTAAAATGGGGAGCAAAGAACCTTGTTCAGTTTAACGCCACTAAGTTACAATCATGTTTACTATCTCACAAATTATCTCCCAATACCCCACACTTTTCAGAAAGATCTTTGCTGGCATGATCATATCACCGAAATTGTCACAGCAGCCAATAAGAAATTGAGTTTCTTGTTCCGAGTTTTTTCTTCTACTAACTTGTATACCCTTGACACTTTGCAAATCAGATCCAACCTTGAGTATTGTTCGCACATAGAGAGCAGCTTCTCCTTCAATCCTTAATATCCTTTACCCTGTCCAAAATAAAGCTATTCACCTGATTGATGATCAAAATATCCCAAAGGAAGCTTGCATCACTAGAGCATCGTCGAATTGTAAGTGATCTGTCTCTGTTTTACAGATGCTACTACAGGAATACACGGGTATCGAGCCACATGCATCCCTTCACCGTCCAACTACAAAGACCAAGGACGTCCTAATTTATTCGCTCTTTTATTCCCAGAGTGTCCCGATTATGAAATATGTTACCAGCAAATGCCTTTCCCTCTTCTCCTAATCTGCAAGTCTTCCATGGTTCCTAATACTTACACCTTTCGCCTTCGTATGGTCTGCTTATAGATAAAAAAAAACAATTCACTATTCTTAATAAAAGGAAATATTCATAACGAGGGAAGTTCCGGGTAAAGAAAAGTTACCGATTTTTTAATTTTAAATTCCAAATTAAAAGAATATCAGAGTTCAAAACTCTTTTTAAAATAATTACCTCTAAAACCATCATAACCGCATAGCAAAATTCCATTCCTATAACTCCTGGCCTATAACTTCAAAAGTTTAATAAAGAAAATTATAACATATTGCCCCTTGTACTTCATAAATATGTGTTGGGATGGTCTGTATAATGTTTTATATGTGCCTAGAGAGGCATATACGGTCCGAATTTTCACGTTCGGAAATTGCCTCAGAAACATTATTTACGGTTAAACTTTTTATATCCGATGCCACGAAATATATACTATTATGAAATATCAACTACTTGCATAATGTAGTTTTGACACGATGATTTAAAGCCGTCGTTTGATTTAATTAAATACTAAATCCATTCGTCAAAGAGCTAACGTTTTTACCTAATAATACATTTTACTTGGCTGTTGCTGTTGCGAACGGAAATGTTATTGAAAAACAAGAATTTAAAATGTAATTATTTTAGACTTTAAAATGACATATATCCCTATGTTAGCATATGTTAAAGGTGCCCCCCTCGAGGCTACTTAAAGTTTGTATCATCAATCAACCCGACATAATTTATTTATTTAAAAAAAATGATTTGTATTAAAATAATTTGTAGATGTAAGTAATTGTAAGATTCAATTTATGTGATTCTCACCAACTTTGTAGAGACGAATACAATAGAACTATCGGAACAACTATTCGTAGTTAAATCGCTCCACATGTAAATTTTGAGAAAATCTAGCAAATATTCAGCAGGTAAGTGACACGTTAAAATAGAAAGTATCATGGGTTTGCGCATTCGCTTATTTTAAAGATATCAATTTAGACAGGAAAATGGTACATAAAGGATTTAAAACCTTTTTGTGAACAGGGACGGACTGGGTTCGGAAAATGTGGCGGGCGATTCAAAGGCAAAGGCGCCGATTTTCGAACAAACTGTACCGTATAAGGAAGAGGGAACAAGGAAAACGTCATTAAAGAAAATTAGTATTTATTATTTTTCCAATGTCAAAAAATCGCAAAATGAAATAGTCAAAAATATTATGAAAATGTAATAACAACAAATCTAAAACTGGCATATCCAAATAGACATTACTATTTTTATGAAAAATTAAACGATTCAGGCTCACATTTTAACTTAACAATCAAACTAAAGGAACTGTATTCTTTGGGACGTTGATCCGATACATGTTGCAGTTTAGGACTGCAAGATTATTTCATTATCACAACTACTTACAACAAAACTAAAACTAGAATATCAAAAGAAACAGAATTTTTATGAAAAACAACAATTTAGCCCTGTGTTTTAACTTAAAAACCGAGTTAAAATTAAAAATGTAAAGGAACTGTATTCTTTGGCACATTGATCCAATACAACTTGCAGTTTGAGACTAAGTAGTCAAAAAATGGTTTCAATATCAAAAAGTAATTACAACAAAACATGAAAAGAAAAAGAAACAGTATTTTCATGAAAAACAATGATTCCGCGTCACATTTTAACAACACAAACAAATTTTTACTTGTTGTCGCAAAGTCGCTTATGATATCGTCATTGCTGAGTGACATCAATATGTCCCTTTCAAGATCCATTAACGTAAATGCTTCGACATTCTCCTGAGACAAATTATTTCGTAGACGATTGAGAATGTACTTCAATTTTGAAAATGACCTTTCACATGTCACCTGGCTTATGGAGAGAGTAAGCATATATTTATAAACTTTGAAAAGTTGAACATAGGCATTTGCATATAAGTTATATTTAAATAGAATATTAAAACAACATAATATGCAGTTTTTGTAAAATTTACAGGAAGTTTTTGTGAAATCACAATCTTAATCTTTATCGCAAAAATGACCAGGTAAAGATTCACAAAATTCTTCTGTGAGAGATTTTGATATCTGTGGCCATTTGGCAGCAAAATCTTTTAACTCTTGTCTTAGTTCAGCTTGGTCAATATCTGAAAAAAAAAGGCTTAATTTTTGTACATATAACTTTCAATGCAGAATCTGGTAAGTTTTTTACGTTTGAGAACTCCGCTGGATGGAAACATTGAAAATCCATAAATAGTTGTTTATGATTTGCAAATCAAGATTTAAGACATTCGATCGCTGTATCGTATATTATATATATATATATATATATATATATATATATATATATATATATAAGTGGTTACGCCACTTGTAGATTCATCTGCATTTTTTTCTGTTTCCGTTGCCTTATAGGTGAAAACGTTTCTTCTAATTGGAGGTCTAGGTTTTTTCTGCGAAGCACTCGTTTGTCCTTGCAACGTATTTTTGTGTCTCTCCCAATAAATTATTAAATTCTCTAGACCTAGCTTCTAGTTCTGAAATTGTATGCTCAACCATCCGGTAGCTTTGCAATAAGTCCATCCCTTTTGTTTGTAGATACGAGGACAGAGGGCTAGTATAGCGAAATATATTCAAAAATAAGATAGCGGTTAATATAGTTTCGAATTTAAGAAAATTCGCTAAATAACTGTTTGCTGTGAATCGTGTTTCTGCGTTGAAATTTTCATCGGTGGAAATGCAGTACAATGCTTCGCAGACTAACGTAGATGCCAGTTTCAGTATTGAAAATTCTTACCAAAGCTTTGTCTTTTGCCCACCATCTGGTATCTCCAATTAGGTTAACAAACTTATTGTCCCCTGATATCTTTTTCCAGACGACCATTCTTTTATACGAGTCTCTTACAAAAACTGCACATTTATTTATAAGACCAAATAAATTAATCGCTGGTAGGGTTTTGGTGCTAGCCTCTAACATAATTAAATTTAATACGTGAGCGTAGCACCATACATGTATTTGTTCTGGAGAGGCATCTTTTAAATATTTGTCGAAACCTTTATACTGACCTTGCATGTTTGATGCTCCATCAGTAGAATTACCTACACATTTTTTTATGTCTATATTCAGAGTTTTTAACACACTTTCTACAATTTTAAATAAATTTTCACTCTTCCCAGACTCAGAATTGATGACAGCAATTACTCTTTCGTATTCTTTGTTTTGATAAACGTACCTTGTATTAAATAATTACGAAATTGTAAAATTGAAAAACCCAAAAAATAGTTTTGTACCTTGTATTGTTGTTGTTGTTGTACCGACAACTGAACATTGATCTACTACATTGATGTCTTGGGTGGTATCAATCTGAATTGAAAATATTTCCGATTTTTGAATTTCCTCGCTTAGCTTTTTTTTAATTAATTTTGTTATAGCCTGAATTATTTTATTTGCAGTCGATTTTGATAAGAAAGTTGTGATGTCTCCCCTTCCCGATGAACCCTTGATACGATCCTTATGCATTTGCTTACTTAGTTTAATCGCTTGTTCAATGTGTGACTGTAAAAGAGGATCAAATTTAGAAATTAACAATAATAATTCAAGAAAATTTCCATGATCAATAGTTTCATCTTCTAGGGTAAAAGCCGATTCACTATTTTTTGTTCCTCTTAAGCTGATACCTCTTTTTCCAATAGTTTTTATAACTTCAATAATTCTACTAACGACTTGACGGTTTCTTTCTATTTTTTGTATTTCCTTTTGCCTAACTTCAGAAAACAAAATACCGATTACATCTTTACCAGATGTATGCAAGAGGTATTTTTCAAAATTGGCTACGTGCTCTTTACTTTGTTCATCTTTTTCTACCCTACTGTAAATATGTTTAACATCCCACATGGCCCCCTGAACAAAAGGTGATTCTTCTTTTCCGAAAGCTAGACAAGTCCAACAAAACAATAAACTATTTTTCTCATTCAAATGAAAGCTAACCCACTGCCTTTTATTCTTATTATTTAGCAAATTTTAGGCTGAATTATTTGGCAAATTTTTAGGCTGAATCGGATGACCATGAATAAATAATTTAAGGCTTTCTTGATTAATTGGCTTTCGAAAATAAAATTCTTCCTCAGCAATGTCAATTTCTGAGATAACTGAAAGTGAAGGATTATTTTCAGGGTCATCTATATCAGTTTTAGATTTATTAATATTTACAGTACCAGTAATAATTTCTTTTTCCTCTAATAATTTCAATACAGGTGATTGCCTCAGGTGACTGCCAGATGACTGTAATTCTTCTCTCGTCGATTTACCAGACGTACTACTTACTACTTCAATGATGTTTTCAGCACACTCCATTTGGCTCGGGGATGTTTCAATATCTTCTTGAGACACCAGGCCAGGTACAGAAACAATATTACTAGTGCAAGTAGTGTCACTAGTATTATTATTGTCCTTCGTGTCCTTTTTTTTGTCTCCTACTGTGAATAGCTCCGTTATTTTCATACAACTATTCGCGTCTTCCTCCATTTTTCTTTTCCTCTTCATTTTAAGATTTTCCATCGTTATGTCAAAGCTCATCAATATTCTACATTGCAGCTATACTTCAGTCTGCAGACCTTAAATTATGACAAAATACAAAATCTAACTAAAGTTAAAATGTGTTTACCTTTGTGGTGAAGGACAGATAATCATTCAACTCAACTCCTTGAGTGTATCAAAATATCCCAAAACCGCTCACCACGACAACACTATCACCAAAAGCTTGTTAATTATAAGTGTCTATCAACAAAACGCTTAATAACGCTTATAATAACGAGTTTTGATTTGTCAAATACTATTTACTAGTTAGTTTATATCTGTCTCATTTAAACCATGAATAAAACAAAACAAAAGTCATTCAAACTATAATGACGAAAACAATCTAAGCCAAGGCGAACAATCGGCTATAACTAATTTGATTGGTTAATACTTCGCGCGTTTAATTTTTATTGGTTGATATACCTGGCGTGCCTTCGGTAGATGGTACCAACTAATAATTTATAATTCATTGCTATTGCGGGCGGTACCAAAAATGGTTTGTTATTAATTATATATATATTTTTCACTTATAAAGGTGAGGGGCGCCTTGGTTACTTTAAGGCAAAAAACGCAGCGGGCTGCGCCCGCTAGCCCGCCGGGCCAGTCCGTCCCTGTTTGTGAAGTGACAAAATATTAACATTCTCCTGAGATTTATATTTTTTTATTTTGTGGTATATTATGTTAAAGTATAGCTTTAAGTTTCCTATAAATTTTTTTTAGTAACTGGTTTTTCCTTAAGGCATAAAAGTAAGGCATATAGTTTTTTAGTTTAGTTGAGGCTTGGCAATATATATCCATTTAAAATATATTGCATATCTGAATATTTTTTATGGTTATTTACCATGGTGCTTTTGTTTTGGTGATTTCCAGAGTTGTATATACAAATGATTTAAAATCTAAGTTGTCATAACAAATATTGTTACGATTTATTCCCTTGATTTCGATTTTTCGAATCTTTATCTGAACTTTTTTTGGTAAAGTTTTATGTATCGTTAACTAAAAGTCCAGTGCACTTGATCTAAATTCGCAATATATAAGGATTCCACAGATGTTTTTATGTAATCGCTTTGAGTTCTCGACCTAACCGAATTTGACTTCAACTAGTTATTCCTATAATATAATAATATATAATAAACGTAGTTATCAAGATTAGGTGAATTTCTGATGGGGTGTCTCCTTATCCTTTGCCTAGCCACGCCATTTATTTGAATAATCTTTTTTTTATAAGTTTTTATAATTTACTATATATTATGTTACATTTATCTTATAAACTTGGTCGTACTGAATAAAATTGTACTCCGTATTAGATGTTAATTGGTAGGGTTGTTCCGCGCAGTCATATGTTTTATGTGACTGCGAATCAGTTTTTTAATTGGGGAGCAGTCCTTATTCCTCAGCTTATTTATGTATGTAGGAATATAAGTATTTTTTCCATACAATAGCAAATAATCATGAAAGTTGTCATGTACTAGCTGATGAATAAAAATTGTTTGAATTTGAATTTGAATTTATTGTATGTTGAAATTTAATTAACTTTAAACTTATTTTTAGCATTTCTTTCCATATTTTGAACCATTTTGAACAAATTATTATTTTTCTTTGGTTATATTACAAAACTAATTAAAGCTAGTTATAGTTTTATATTAATTTATTGCTTAGAACTCCTATAATTTAGATTGCATAGCACGAACTAACTCTTTTAATAATTCATGATTTAAACTGATCAGTCTTCTTACATGGCTAAACGGGTCAGCATTATTGCAAGGCACAAAGTTTTGCAAGGCTGTTAGGACTCACCTTGGCATTATTTCTGGTCATAGGACTAGGTTCCAATATTACATCCCGGATTAGAACGATGCTAGCAAATATAATCCCGTGATTGTATATAAAAGAGCTTTGAGCATTTCACGATGGTGCTGTTGTAGATTTTAGGTGAACATTAATCAATTATTTTATAACTATTTTCTTTTCATTCACATTAGCAGTTTTATATTATACAATTTGAAATAATTATAATTTAATAAAATGTTTGGTTTGAATGTCTCCTTGATACGAGAGAAAAATTTAAGAAATTTAATCTTATTAAACAAAAACCACAAATCCGAATCTCGCAAAATGTATATTTATATTACATTATATTTATATAACTAAATTTCCGTTTTTTGAATTTTCTGTTGATTATATAGATATAAATCATCTGACTTTGATTTAAAGTGGGGATAAATATCTTCGAGTTCCCGAACTAAATCCGGAGTAAAAAGGTTTAATTCTGTCAACAATAAAGGAATGCTGTAGAGCAAAAAAAGGAAAATAATATTCAATAATTCTAGAACTTAGTCCTTGCCTGAAAAAAAGATGAAATGATTACCATTTTAACCTAGGTAGTCCTAGGAGGATGATACATTTTTTTTAAACAGTTTTTGAACAAACAGCAAAACACTTCATATTTCTTCTATTTTTTATAAATAAATACATTCTTTTTCATTATACAAAGTAACCTAGAGATATGAAGAAATCCCGAGAAAATATTTGTTGTTTTAAACCGGTTACTTAAAAAAAATCAAATATACATGTCAATTTTCTTTTATCTCCTTATATATGGAATATTTTTTTTCGCTATAGGAGGTAGTCCTAGGTAAAACAAGAGTACCTTGAAAATGCGAATAATTTTTATTTCCTCAGTTTTTTTAAACACAGTAACACGGGGCAATTTTTTTTTATACATAATCAATTTTTAACATTGCATAAGATTAATCTGAGGGATGAAATAATTCTCTAAAAATACGAGTAGATCACATTTTTAATTTTATTTTAAGTTCTAAAACGATATATTTTAATCAATAAACTATTAATATTTTTTTAAGATGGCAAGACACGGTACATTTTTTATAATTATGGGGAAGTACTATGTTTGTCAAAATATTTTTTTTAAATGTGGATTTTACTTACAAAACTTGAACTTGTATGTATTTTAGTACCATTTATTTATATCTAAAATTCTATAGCAAATAAACTGCTGGCCACTTGAAACAGTTCACCTGCATTTTTTGGTAAAATTTAAGTTCGAATACTGTTATAACGAGACGAGATACTGAGGTGCGGTTTTCAGCTGTATCTTGCAAATTTTATTACATATAACCGATGCTAGGCGTAAAACTTACCTAAACTAAAAAGTTATTTATACAGGGTGCTAAACAAGACTCTGCAAATTTTTCAATTTGTTATTTGTTCCGAAAATCTACAAAAACAATTTTTTAGTTCTAATAGTTTTTAATTTTAGATTAGCGTAATCCTTGGTGAAATTGTAAAAAAAAAATTCAAATCTATGATATTTTTTGAGATATGATTTTTTTTTGTCAAACAATTTAATTTATCTACATAATAAGCTGTAACTTTTTATTAGCCATTTGATGTAAAATTTTCTTGCTAGAGGGCCCTTAAATCATATTTTTTTTATAATGTGCACGGACTGCACTACTCAGAAAATATACAGGGTGTGAAAAAAATGTGGCAAGGTTAGTTAAAAACCTAGCAATCCTAAAAATCATGAACGTATATATCAACAACCCGTAGCATAAAAAAAATTAATTTAAAAATTTCTACATAAGTTTTAAGGAGTACCGAGTATTTTCTCTAACGGTTTTTTAATTCTCTCTCTAACTTTATTATTTTAAAAAATACAGGTGTTGGTGTTACAGCCAAAGTTACCAACATCGGATAACACAAGAGACATATAACAGGCTGTCACCTTTTTAGTTTTAAAAATCTCAACTTGAAATTTGAAAGGATAACTCTATAAAAGAAAAATTTTCTATAAAAAAAATTAAGTTACTTCTGCTAAGTTAAAAAACCGTTTGGAGAAAATATCCACTATCAGTTAAAACTTAAATTAAAAATTTTAAATTTTAATTCTTTTTTATGCTACAGGGAGTTGAAATATACGTACATGATCTTTAGGATTGCTAGGTTTTGAACTAACCTTGCAACATTTTCTCACACCCTGTATATGTTTTGCGTAATGCAACCGTGCATATTATAAAAAAAATATGATTTAAGGGCCCTCTAGTAAGACAACTTTACATCAAATGGCTAATAAAAAATTACAGCTTATTATGTAGAAAAATTAAATTTTTTGACAAAAAAGATCATATCTCAAAAAATATTAAAAAGTAAAAGAAAAGTTTGAAATTGTTTTTTACAATTTCACCAAGGATTAGGCTAGTCTAACAATTAGAACTAAGAAATTGTTTTTGTCGATTTTCGGAACAAATAAAAAATTGAAAAATTTGCAGAATCTTGTTTAACTCCCTGTATAAATAACTTTTTAGCTTAAATAAGTTTTACGCTTAACATCGGTTATATGTAATAAAATTTGCAAGATACAACTTAAAACCGCACCTCAGTATCTCGTCTCGTTTTAAAAATATTCGAACTTAAATTTTGGCAAAAAAATGCAGGTGATCTGTTTCAAATGGCTAGCAGTTTATATCGTTTTCTGGCAAATATTAATAACCGAAAAAATATTAATGCTGTGGTCATAGGTAAAACGTAACTTTAATATATATTTTCCTAAAATCAAGTTTTTGTTCCAGGTAAGTATTGTAAATATGTCAAAGACTAAAAACTATTTGATGAGGTAAGTAAGCAAAAATATGTGCAGGAGGCGCAAAAAATACGACAAAAAGAATGTGGCATCAAATTTTCTGAAATAGCTGAGATTAGAGAGCGTAAAAATGTGAGTTAAAAGTCGTTTAAAGTTTTTTTGTACAAGGTGTAGTGGTCAATTAGTCAAAAATTTCAAATGACTACGTATATTACAAAAGAAGTTTAAAAAACTTTTTAAATTAAACTGTTTCAAGAATTTGAACTTCAGTTTATTTTTTGGTTTACGAAACTTTTACTTTTGTACTTTTACTGTTTATTTGTTTCTTACTCGGTATATCGAATCACATATATTTTTGATCGATTAAGAAGTACTTTGTTTGGCCAAACACATTTTTTTTAAAGATGTCCCATATTATATTCTGTTTTTAGAGTTCTGTTTAAAATACCGTTTGTTTTAAACTGGATTGGTTTTAACATTTTGGTCAAGAATATTACTCCGAAAAGAGGATCTAACAAATCGAAGAGAAAAAATCTTTAAATGTATCTCATAATTGTATTGCATTCTGTATAGTTTTGATCCATTGAAAGATTCCCACGTAGACAGGGTTGCCAGTCAGCGATACACAATATCCACACCTGTAATTCAATTCGTTATACATCTATTTTACGCTATTACCCGACTAACCTATTTGTCTATTAAAAGCATAATTTTTGTATTGTATTTGTTCAATCAGATCACGCTACTGGCAACACCGGGCCAAATATTGTTGTGCGTTCTAATATTATAATTCGCAAGCGATGGATGTGACGCATTTACGAAACTGCCTCAAGGACTGTCTAGTAAAAGTATAATCGGTCTTTGACTGCGTCAAAATATTATCACTTGTTTTAAACTGTTCAGGTGTATTCGCATATGTAATTTAAAACATAAAGTTGTTTTTTCCAGTTAGTTTAATATAATACGTTTTCATGGCTACAAATTTAGATAATTATTCTTAACAAATCTTTTCTGAAAGATCAAAATGTATTCAGATTATTTGTCGCAGTTAGAACTAAGATTATTTGTTACAGTTAGAATTATAAACACATTTTTGGTTTTTCGCAACCCAACAAAAATACCCAGTTTTAACTAAGAAATCATGGTTCTTGATTTTAGACCGTGTCAAACCGGAATTACTCTCCGACTTTTCACCTACAATTGCACGATGCATCATCAGGGATCTTCACTGCACGAAATCAAAACACTAAATGAAATTCGTAAGCAGAGTATTATACTGACTTCGTGACTTTGAGCCATTACTCACTTGCAGTGCAATGCATCGGTTCGATTCATTAGTTTACATACATTAACGAAGAGGCACATAATCCAATGAATTGTCGCATATTTCATCCACACACTCTATCAGTTTTATTTATATATAAATTCAACCGCATAAATTCCGACAGACTGGCTAGACAATACACAAAAAAAAATATAATGCGTGCGCAAGGTTCACTTATGCGAGCTTACTTTGATGATTCGCCCAAAAACTCGGAAGTCAGAATGGGGACCCTCCACATTGCACTCTTCCGATATTTGTAAATCGGGGCATCAAGTCAACGCATCAACGGCTAGTAAATAGCGGACTTTACTGAAATGATTGGTTTCCACGGATTCACGTATTGGTGGATTGGGGTCTCTATTGCAATTTTCAGGTAGCTTGATTTTTTTCGTGGACTCTCTAATCTTCCTTTCATAATATCATGAGATTGCTGCAAGAACTTTGACATCCATTATATTAATCATGCGTCCTGTTGTGCAGCAACGGATTGAACAATTCGTTTTTAACTTATACATCTTTCCAACTTCCCTTATATACACTCTTTGCAAAGGATCATCTTCTGGTGATCTTAAGCATTGCAGAATATTTGTGTGCGGGTTAAAAATTGTGCGAATGTTAGGCCTCCTTTCTCTAGTTTTATTTGTGACACCCGTATAAAAGATAAAAGTGCACTTGATGGTCGACTATACTCATCGAGGTCTGGGATTATTGTAATATTTTATCGAATGCGTAAAATCTTTAGTGCAATATCCGTTTATTTGAAAACTTCAGCCAGTTTTTCTGTTTCATTCGAAACTGAGCTTGTGTCACATATTGAAAGATCCCTAAAGACTAATGAACTAAAATTTAAATGCCTATTCCTATGTTCTAGCATTTTATTCTCGTGCGCCAAATTGTTTCAAACTGTGGGCAGTTTAATTCATATCTATATATTAATAGTAAGTTTAAGTGCGACTTAAACAGTAATTTGTCTTAAAATGGAAATTTTAAGTTTGTTTTATTTATTTTTATTTCCAATTTTAAAGAAAAAGAAAATAATAAAACTAAAAGCGGAAAGAAAGGAAATACTTATAAAAAAATAAAATATACTAAAAACAAGAAAAAAGAAAGGCAAAAAAAGTATAAGAATAAAAAAATCACTTATTATTTTTGTAGAAATAAAGAAATTTAGACAAAATATAGTAACTATATATCATTAAATTTTTTTGAGAACTTTCTGAAGACAAAGAAAGATGTTGGCCAATTAGTTAATTGTCATAAAACAATTATTGTCTTAAACAATAAGAGATAGCGGAGATTCTATAGCAGCGCCCGAGGTTTAACGTGCACACAAATATTAGGCAATGCTTAAGATCATCAAAAGATGAAATTCCTTTTCATACACAAGGAGTTTATCCTTCCCTGTCTCTGTAGTAATGCAAATACATATAGGGGAAACTGGACGGACTGTGTCTACTAGATATAAGACGTGTGAAAGATGTATAAGTAAAAAATTGTTCAATACGCTGTCGCTGAACAGTTTGTGGGAGCACTCTCGGGATATTATAAAAGGAAGATTAGAGAGTCTATTGAAATAATCAAGCTGAAAATTACAACAAAGACGCGGGCTACGTGGTACAAATTGTCTGGAAACCACTCATGAGCAGATGTCGGGAATAGTGTTCTTATTTCGGGCAGTGAAGGTGTCTGAAAATGCCTCGTGCAATCGCAGGCGAAAGGTCGGAATGTAATTCCAATTTGACATGGTCTAAACCTAAGAACCATGATTTCTTAGTTGACTTCAATAGTGAAAGCTTTGGTACTCCCTAATTTTAAATTGACTTAAACAATTATTTAAGAAAATAACGTAACTCAACATGTGGACTCATCCACACATTATAGCTTTCGATACATAATATAAAAAATATTTGTTAAGCAAAAATTGAAACGTGTTCTATTTATCTTATATAGTAGAAATTTTTCGGATATGCAGTCACGTCATTTTTTGCATCTTTCTATCAGTAAATTTACTAGAAGAAGTCACGTCTTTTCTTATTTCAACTAAAACTTGTCAGATTGACAAATCCTTAAGTGTCACATTTCAAAACGTTAAAATAGTTTATCTAAGCGTCAAAACAAAGTCAATATTGAAAACGGCGAAAAAAATTGGAAATAGACGACTAAGTGAGCAGAGCCAGATTGTTATTCTTGATATATTAGCTCTCTTTGAGCTAGAAAAACAAGTAGCTGCAGGAGTTGCCTCGGACTTTCAGAATATGGTGGAAAGAACAGCTTCCGCAACGAAAGTAAGTTCAAGGTCGATATTTAATTTAAGAAAAAATGCACTAAAATCGGACAAACGATTCAAAGAATTATCATCAACAAGAAATAAAGAGCATGCCAAGATAACCGACTACTAAAAAATTAAGATCCGGGATACCATTTATCGCATGCCCAAAAAGAACATATTACCATAAAATCTCTCCATCAGAAACTAAATTATGATATGTCCAAACATTTCAGCTATTCTATTAGTTTTCTGCGAAAATGGTAAGAGAAATTGGTTTTCGATAGAAGAGAAGTAACAACCGCAAGTCTCTCGTGGATTTAACAGATGTTTTTAATAAAAGAATTAAATTTTTAAGGGAGTACACAAAAAATATGAACTCACTAGAAAACAATCTTACTCCAGTCTTCCTTGATGTAACATGGATGTTCAGTAAACGGTCTTTTAGAAATACCTGTCCGGATGACACAAAAGCCACAAGCTCTTCAAAAAGCGGTGAAGGTAAGTTTATGGAGCATTTTGACTATATTTGTTTTTTGTTTAATTTAGATTTCTTGTGCATTTACATAAAGAGCATCGGTCGGTTTAAAATTTTTGCTAATTTAAGGTGTTCTTTTAACCCAAATCATAAAAAAGCTAAGTTTGTTAGACAACTTTTTAACGGTATTTGAAAGATAAATATCAAAAAACAGAAATGTTACAAGCTGTTGAAAATGGCTAAAAGTCAGTAAATTTTGCACCATAAAAAATATTTATATTAATTTTTTTGGGATTAAAATAACTTTTCCACATCCCCGCAATAATCAGGATTATAAATATTTAAAGATAGTGTAATTTAACTGATAAACACGACCAGGATTTGATTTTTTGATGTTTAACAAAAATAATTACGTTGTCAAACTCCGTCGTCAACGCCGAAAATGAGAACGAGTTTATCAAGAGCTAGTTTAGTTTTTAAAAACGCACAAAAAGTGGGGACTACCACCATAGTATGATCCGTCAAAATTTCAACTTGTTTCTAATTTGCAGTTCAAATTATTAATTATCATGGACATCGCAAGCGACCACTCTGGGCTAGTAGAAGACATAGCCTAAAAATCCTAGACCAGAAAAAGATTAAGTTTATGGCTATCCGGAAAAAATATTGCCTTTCCAGAGGCAGCAATGAAGGACCAAATATGGGATTTGGTAAAAAAAAATCGAAGTACAGAAAAAAAATATTTTCTTGACGAATATGTAAAACCTTTTGGTCATATGGTTCTCCGCCTCCCACCATACCATTGTCAATATAACCCCATCGAAATAGTTTGGTCAGAGTACAAAAGAAAATGATCAATATATTTTTGCCTTAAAAGAAATATCTTCTGAAGTTTTGACAACGTGGGAAAAGGTTCTTGGCAAAGTAAGCGCTGATCATTGGCAGAAAGGAGTTTCCAGAAGCTTGGGAAGTAGTCAGAGTATGCGATACTTCAGATATAAATAAGTTTTAATAATTTTGCTTCACATTAAGTTTTCTATTGTAACACTATTTCTATCTAAAATTATTTATATTGCATTTAAAATATTTTGGAATGTCTTTTTGCCCTTGTTAATGATACTTCTCCGAATCTTCGATTTTAGTTAATTTTTACTTAAATTAAATATCGATCTTGAACTTTCGTTGTGAAAGGTCTTTTTCCGAACGCTTTTCAATGTCCAAGAAATGTATGCAGCTTTTTGTTGTTTTTCTAGCTAAAAAAAGGATATTTAGAGTAATAGGTTCGTTGCGTTTTAAAATATTAATAAATAGGCATTTTTTACCAACTTTTTTAGCCCAGAAAAGTTTTGGCTTTATTAATATAAAATGCCTTAATATAAAATTTTAGACATAACATATTTTGTACGTTTTTTAATGAATAAATCACATTTCATACTGTTTTTCTTTTCTTTATTTAATTATATATTTATATATAGTTTTTGCTAAATATTTAGCATGTATCCTTCTTAATGTCAGCCACACACCAGCACGATCTTGGACGCGATCACTGCCACGTGGCGTCGAAATGACAGCATAGGATCGCCACCGTGATTGTTGCCGAGAACGCTTTAGTGTGTGCATTCCTTAAGTAACATGATATATTAACCGTTAACAGCTAAGAAATGCGTTCTTTTTGAGCTGTCGTTACGTTACTGCGTATCCGAAATAATTCTACTATAACTGCTCTGCGCCTACAAAACCGGTAAATAGTATAATTCCTTATTTTTACCTAAAATATATTTTTATACTATGTATCGAAAGCTATATGATGAGATATTTAATTTTCATAAATATTTGTTTCCTTCATTTTAAAGTAAGTTATTTTTGTTGATTCGTAAAAAAAACAAAAAAAAAACAGAGCCTAAAATTAGTTTTTTTTATATTAAACAATCTATGTTCACCTTAGTGCTGAAAACAAGTTTAATACGAGAAAAACTCTTTAAACAAAAAAAACCCATGGGTTGATTAAAAATTAGAAAAAAATATGTTAATATTGTTGAATTGTTAATAAAACGAGATACTAGATGTAGTACGTTAAGTAGTTACATATTTTTACGAATACTGGGTTTTTGAAGAATGCTTTTGAAAATAATTTTTTCTCTCGGTTATCCGGTGCGGCGGAGTTTTAATCGTTTTTGCAGTATTTAGGTTTTTCGCACGCCTTGGTTTTAAGAACCTGGTTTATGATAGAGAATAAATGATAAATAATATATATTCCATGCGGGTTTATAATGTAAGTTTCACATGCTACTTTTAAGTTGTCTACATTGCCACATACTTGCCTCTAAAAAATCTTGTTTTTAAAAAGTTTTTTTTTTATTTGCGCTGTTTACTCTTAATTTGCAAAATATACTAATCATATTACGGCAAATTGATTACGAATTTTAGAATACTATCTCTCAAACAATTAACACAAATATTGGTCGACACCATATAGACTCACGGAAATTTGACTAATTTTCTTTTGTTGCACAATAAGGGTAGTTATTTTTGTCATTACACATATAAATAAATTTAAATGTATTTTGGAAATAAAATATTAACCCTCTGAAATAAAATTAACATTTTTAACAGAACTGTAAAAATATCCATAAATCCAAATTTGTAAAACAATTAGCTTGAAAACCCTCTCGCATAGTAAATGTGACCGTCTCATGTGACTAACATGATATGACTTCCATTTTGAGATTTTTATAGAGGAGAGTATGATTCATTAAAATATTTAAAAGCTTTTAGGTCCAACTGGGAATCAGTGATATTTTGACTGGCGTGAAACCCGGAAATGCTATTAGCGGTAACTTTATTATGCATAATTGGGACTGCGAATGTCAATAGCTTTTCGAGATTAGGCAAGGCTTAAATTAAATATTAAATATACTTTACTCTACTTTATCAACGGGAAATCCCCAATTGATTTACGATTAACAATACTAGATTATAATCTAAAATAATAAAACATAGATATAAAACAAGAAGGTCGCTTTTCAGATTTCAGGGTACACATTCCTAAGATGTTTTCGATAAGATATTCTACACTACGGATGTTTAACTTAAACGCGAATGTGCGTAGGAATCTCTTCTGTACACCCTCAATCTCATCCACGCGAATTTGGAAGTAAGAAGATCAGCAGCGTACTCCAGGCTAAACCTAGCCAATAAAATAGTAATTTAAATGTAACACACGAAAAATGCCTGCAACTTAAGGATCTAACTCCCAAAACCCCAAGCAGCCAGCTTTGCAATAAGCAGCCTTTGGTCAATCCTGTCGAACGTCTTTGAGAGCTCAGTATCAATAGTATAGACCTAAAGCTTATTCTCAAAGGCGTTTAATACATAATTTTGATATGACAATAAATTCGTAGCTGTCGATCTGTCCCTACAGAATACATGCTGCTGCTTAACAAATCCATCTACAGTGCCATGATAGGTTGCTAGCCAATTACCCCTATAATTAGTCATATCGCTCCTGTCACCACACTTAAAAATTGACGTTATAAATGAATGCTTCCAAAACTATGGAAAGCACCGTTCTTGAGAGAAAAAAATTGAAAATTCGTTGAAGCAGTCAACTTAAAGCGCATACCCATGCCTTGAGCAATAACGCTGGCACTCCGTCAGGATCATACCAACAGCTCAACTTAACTGATCAATAGATGCGTTAAACCTTCGAGACATGAATGTGTATACTATTTAAAATTACAGGTATATCTAAATTGGCATAGTAATCAGGTATATCCCTGTCAGAAGCTTTATATATCGTAAAAAAGAAGCCGCAAATAAGTTTACAGAATCCCTAAAATTCTCACTGTGTGAGTCATTAAAAAACATAGTACCGGGATACTTTTTTAGCATTGCTTAGAAAAAAGGATCTCGGATTATCTTGTAGGTCAGCTTTCAATGATTGCATCTATTGATTATAACACATCTTTGTCAATGATTTACAAGTTACCTAAATTGCTGAGAACTCCTCGTAATCCAAAATATATTTAGTCTCCTTAAGGGGCTTATGACACCGTATAGGACTAACTTATAGCCAGATCAATGTTATATTTATCTAAATAGGAATTCCAGTCTACAAGCGATATATGATTATTAACAGAAAACATATCTGCACTATTAAAATCGTAATACTCCGATTGTTGGCAATAAATCATCGGCAATTGTGAGGATATAATCAAGTTAAAAAACTGAGGTTTGATTTATGTCCTTAACCCGCTAAACACCATCTTGAATAATCAAGTATGTCAATCAATTAGCCACACTATGTGTGACGGACGTTGCAGGTGCAACCATCTGAGCGCTGTGACCTTCATTGGTCCATGCAGCCTCCAGTATAATCAGCTTTTATTTCACTAGTTGTGTGACAAAAAATTTCATAAGATTCCTTGTTTTGCATGGATGGAATATACATTGCTCCAAAACTAAATTGTTATCTGTCTGGATTCAAATTTTTTATTAACAGAGAACATGATACCACTACCCCTGTGATTAGTGCTGGTGTAATTAGCTCTATCAGTGCGGTAAGTTAAGTAGTCAGGTAGGTTTAGCTCTCAATTCTTGATAAAGGCCTTTCAAATTGTTTCTATGGCTATTGTCATGTCTGCACTAATAATGTCCTTCATATTTAAATCGATGAGCGTTTTCTTGTTTAAAGACCTACGATTATTGCTCTCTGAGATAACTTTAAGTGACCTCGCTTTGTTTGTATTCACTCGTCTAAACCTAATAACTTTAAAACTCCCAGATATAACTACAATCTCGATTAAAATATCCTCGCCCTCGCCAAGCTCATATTGATCTCGTTTCCACTGATTCGGCCGAACTTTCAGATAAAGTATGTACTATTTATTTATTTACACTGCCTCATAGAGCAATAGCCCCTATTACTGGGCAGGTACATATCAAATGGTAAGTTATACAGAGAAAAAAATATATTCAAACCTATCAATTATCAGATGTCTAACACATATAATTATAAATAATTAAAACAAAAAAATTTAAATTTTTTACAGTTGCAATGAAAAATATCGAAATAATCTTTCAAGCGGTAAAGTGAGCACATATTATGCAGTGGTGTAAATTTTAAAACGTTCGTTCTAGACTTTGATAGATGAAATAGTGGTGATGATCGAGTTGGTCTAGGGGGCACGTAAAAGTTAACCTGAGACAGTAGATCAGTAGCAGACATTTTGTTGTTTACTAACTTTACAGAAATGTGAGCAGAAATGGTTTTCATTTGTTAAGGGTGTCTTATTTAAATCTTAAAATATCCTTTGTCGGGAAGTATCAAAAGGTGGTTAAGACCCATCAATTTTAAAACTCAGGAGTTTTAAAAATGTATGCTATACCCTCTCCAATTTGTCAATATGCACTTGATAATTAGGGTGACAAACGGAAGAGGTATAGTCTATTCTACTACTAATTAGCGAATAAAAAAGCGAGCATAAAGTTTCAGGTGATTGAAACTCTTGACTAGATTGTATAAGAAATTTCAAATTTCGATAAGACTTGGTAACAGAAACATTTTAAATGAATAAATGAAAACTTTCTATTAGATATGACTCCTAAGTCTCTTAAGCATTCAATCCGTTTCAGAACAACACCGTCCATACGATACGATACTAAATTCTATTTCTATTGAATAAGAAAACATTACACTTATTGATATTAAGGGACAATTTACTTTTTTCACATCGTTGATTGTGTTACAAGATTAAGGCTCAAGTTTTAGCAATCATCAAGGCAGTCAATTATGCATAGTATTTTTAAATCATCAGCATACAGTAAACAATCATTATTCATATCGATAACGATGCCATTTGTAAAGATGTTAAAAAACAAGGGACCTGGAATTTTGGAACTGGCCGTATCGAACATAATTTACGTTAGTCGAATACTCCCCAGTGCATGAGATAGATATCAATATTTATAGCTCCACTGCCTCACTAACTATAGGCGATGAAGCACCTCGCAGCACGACTTTATTAATCAATGAATCATCAGAAAATAGGTAAAATGGGTTCATGTACCATGACATTTTCTTTATCCTTTTATTTTTCTGTAACAGTAATACGGACACGTTTAGGTTTGTTTTAGTGCGTAACTTTAATTATTAAAGTTCATTTATTTTTATCTATTACTGCTAAAAACTATTGACGTTTTTAATATGCCGAATTCACAAGTTAATTTTTAGATTCATTTATTTATTAGTATTTGTTTCCGCAAGGTAGGTACAGCAAAATGAATAAAAGTGAGCTATTCTGAAAAAAAATATTGCTACATATTACGTAAAAAGATAAAGAAAAATTCATGTTACATAAACCCGCCTTTTACTGATTGCTGCGTCCAATCGTCCAAAGGTTGCTTATGGTCCCTGCGCGATTTATAAGACCGCCTGTGTGTCTACTAGTTTGTGAGGACATTCATTTCTTGAATTTAAAATATCCAAAATACATGTAATAGAGTTATTCTATAAAACTGATAGTTATAACACGACACAACCTATCTCTTCGACGAACCCGGAAGAAGAATAAAGTCGTGTGACGTACGAGGTTCATAACATCCGCTAGAAACACTGATTAGTTTATTGTAATCACGTGCATCCAAAATAATAATCTATTTACACATTTTTAAATAATTCCAATAATTGAAGTATATACGTCTCTTATAATACGCATTGAACTTAAGCGTTTTCTTTTCGCCTGCACTAAACTCTACTTGGTGTATATTTTTTGACACCCACGGGCGCGAGAATCTGTATAATAGTGCACTAAATTTGAGCAAACAAAATTTAAAAAATTCAAATATAAGTTTACTTCAAAAACGTTGATAAAATTCTTTTGTGCAATTTCGGAAGTTTAAAAATGTAGGTCACATCGACTTTGAAGTTCGCAAACGTTAGTTACGTTGAAAATGTAACGTTTAAATGACGTAGAATCATAGATCATGAACGTTACAGACCTACAAAACCTTGTATGAACGTAAAAATAACTCTTGCTACTTGGGACGTTATTCTGATTAGCTATTGTAGAGAACAGCTGAGATTGAACTCGGAATGAGCATTGCGATATCGAAATTAATCGGGCTCAGAAATATCAATTGTACAGCTATACAGTATCGGTTCCTGGTAGCTCGCACCATCATCCGCTGGATATTCACGGGCTTTTTGTTGTGATGTTTTCGCGCCCAAATGCTGTTTTTAACCTCACAAAAATTAGTAATTGTCTAGTTCCCGGTCTTTTTTTTAATCTTAAAGGGTTGAAGTTTTCCAAAAATAGATATCAAGTTTTTTTTTATTTCGCTACGTTTCGGCAGATGTTTTTTGCCATCATCAGGCTAAAATGACACAATTTTATTTGTTCAACAAACATAAAAATACAGATATCACAAAGACAAAATTAACATTCGCTAACCATCTCAGGCCACCGATTTTCTACATCGGATGACGTAACAGTTATCCATGAATGTCAGAAGGGTAAAAAATTGGACCTTTTGGCGAAGATGGAAATAACCAAAGCAAAAAAGAGCCCTGTTTTATGTTGCGTGAATGATATATTTAATTTTGATATAATTTACCTAACAACTAAAAACCCAAAACGAAATATTGTTATAGTCCCGAATAGCAGTAAATCTATTATTCTTGCCTCTCACCTAGAAGATACTGGTTCAAATTTCACCACTGGTATACCTCTTTTTTTAATTTTTCGTTATTGTATTAGTACCTTATTTATTTATAATTTAAGCATAAGGAGTTTTTATACATACATTTGACCACATTTCGTTTCAACCTCTTTCAGTATCCGTCGAACTATGTAATGTGATTGTTTGTTTACTGTTTTAACGTTGTATGTGTGACGTGTTGTTTAATTTTAAAGGTACTATTTATTTATTTAATTTAAAGGCTTTTAGTCAGTAATTAGGATATTTTTTCTGATAGGTCTGATGATGCCCGACCGGGCGAAACACGTGTAACCAGTTTTATTTTATTATAAACTTTGAGTGAGACCGAGACTTAGCGTCTGTTTACTGTTTAAAATGACACAATGTTTGTTTAGACGAAAACATTAAGGACTGTAAATCATATAACAAGAAAAAAATTACTAGTAGGAGTTTTTTTTTGTTTTTTTAAGAAATTGAAAAATTGACAAGGTTTATATTATATTAATTTTTATTATTATTTATATTAATTTATAATTATTTAATTATATAATATTATAGTTTGGTGGGTAACCAAAAGAAAAACATTTTTGTGTTTCTTAAGTATTAGAAAAAACATTTGTTATTATTTTTTAAAGTTCATAAAAAAGTTATCCTCAGATAGACAAGAAATTATTAGTTATTACTATAAACATACCTTCTTGGCAGGTGTGAACCACTTTAAAACATACTTTGTTTTAAATTTATTCATGCAGGATTATGTCATGAATTTTTATTTACATAAAAACACTGTCTGCCTTGTTCGGGTATGAACAGTATATTAGAAAAATGTGTAATTACATACCCAGGGATGCTTTTTATTTCTCTTAAAGTCTGATAAGTGCTTATTAAATTCCTTTGTAGATAAACTACAAAACTCCTTGTGGCATCTTTGTAGATAAATTACAGCACCACTTGCGACTGTAGAATGTGACAGTGCTGCAGGCTGCAGTTCGTGTTGAAAATAAAATATAATATATAGTTTAACTAATTTAAATGATCACCTGTCGGCGTTATTGATGATCATTTGATATGCAATATGGAACATACAATTTAAAATAAAAGCATTGTTGGTAATTGTCTGCACTCCATATAATAAAATCCGCGATAAACGTGCGCCTTTTTTTCCTTGAGGCAAATTTGTCTATCACTCTTTCATTCAAATCAAAATTAGACCGAAACGTTTTCTGTTCAAATGACAAACATGCTAAGGCCTGTTTTGACACATGGTACTCCTTAGCGATGTCTTTATCCGTTTCAGAGTATAAAAAAATCTCTCCGCTTCTACAGTCGTCATCGGCATAGTAACAAGTACTTTTAACAACATAATTGTGAATTAGTGTATGCCAAAATACTGAATTTTTTGCAACTCGGCATTTGGTAACCGAGCATCGAGACAGCAAAATATCTAATTCCTAGACTTTTAGGGAAAGTCGACCCCCGTCTTCAGCAACTAGAAACAAATTAAAAAGACTAAAACACAAAATTTTATTTTAAATGGCAAATCTCTGACAGAATATCAATTTTAATGATAATCTAAAGGTGTTGTTTTTATTGTCTGACAAAGGTGAAAACAAAAATTATATGGACCTTGAGTACGTCACTCTAATTTACTGTATTTTGGGGTGCCCTTTTTCTACTTCGCACTAATACCTTAATGCACTATTGCTTACCACATGTTACAATTATCGTTCCTTCTAAGTTCAATTCGCTCTGCACGAACTTAATTCAATACGCAGCACAGTATTAATATTAGATTTTCGTTAATTTTAAATATTTCAAGACATACCGCATCTATTTTCCAACGTTTCTTTTCTTTCATAGCTATCAAATTATATAATAGCGTCCCGGATGAACCTAAAGACTTATGTTCTTCATCAATTAAGCAAAGATTTAAACAACGGTATGTTAATAATTTTCTTAATAGCTGATTTCAGGTCTTTAATTAGTATTTATTAACACTATTCTCACTTGTTTCCTCTATTTTTCATTTCTAGCGTTCTGTTTCAATTAAGTAATATCTTTTTTTCAATTTGCTTGTATCATCTATTATAAATAATTATAAATCAATTTCGTTAGGTTAGATAAGAGTAGCAGATACTAATGCTAAACCTCGCCTATATATGTAACTGGTTTTTCAATAAGAGACGATTATTATATGAGTTATGTAGAAAAAACGAGGCTAAGGTTGTGAAACTTACTACATTTCAGTTAAATGTAAAGTTGTCTTAAAAAATTGTTTTCATTTATAATAGATAATAGTAATAATTGGTTATAGTAGATATATATAGGTTTTTGCGCCATCTGCATTTAGATAAATTCAGAGACATTGACATTTTGACCTTGAGTCCATTTAACTCTGACTGCGTGAAACTACTTATTCTTAATATATTCCTTATAAACATCACCTTTCCCTTTTGCCGAATAGCCCCGTTTATTTGATTTTGAACTTGTATTTGCACATGACGTCTCTTAACTAACTGATATTCTTCGGCCTGATTGAGCACCGTATTTTTTTCTATTAGTAGTGAATCAGAGAGAGGGGATACAGTCTGATTTAAATAATCTGATGGAGGAACATCGCAGGAAGAATGATATAATTACTACCCTCGAAAGGAAAGTCACTGAATTACGAAATGACTGAGAGCGGCTTAAGGATAGTAATGCTGGTGGCCCTGGCGAACCAGTTCAGCAGTCTGTTCTCTGTCAATTGGGGATATTGTATGAGATTCAGAAGATGCGCATGATCGAAGAATTTTAAAATTCGGTAAAATGAAAGAGTTGGACTCAATAACGTTCATGTAATAGAGCGACTGGAAATCAGTGATTTAAAGTTGTTAAAATTGACCGGGCTGGGGAGGTCCTCGTTTTATGAACGTTATGTTCACTGACTCATATCTGGCATTAAAATACATGAAGAACAAAAGAAAATTCAGCGAATCTTATGTTGCCAGATCTCACCCTAATGCAACGTGATCATAGTAAAATTCAAATTCATTTATTTATTAAGGTAGTAATTACAACATTATTTATATAAATTGATTACATAGCTAGCAGTTGACAAAAGCGCATTGCACAGCGATTATAAAAAACCGATGCCAATAGCCCAAGATAGGGCTAATGTTGTGCAAACGCGTGATATTTAATAAAAATAATTAGATATAAAGTACTAAAAAAACCCTTAAAAAACTACTAATAACATGATTTTAGCCCATTAGAAAAAAAAATATAAATTAATTACTAATAGATCCGCCCGCGCATCAGCATCACTTTAAAAGATTTGTTTTTAACAACTTTTTATGTATAAGTGACAGCAACCAAAAAAAAAACACACAGGAGGCATCCCAAACTACAATATATATACATATATATACATATACATATATGTATTATTATTATTATTATTACCATATATATACACATGTACACACATATATAACATACACATGCACCGATGTTCACTTCATTTCCATTTCATTTATATATCGCGTTGCTCAATCAAAAGTTTACATTTAATATGCTCTTTAAATTTATTATAAGAGAACTCTTTTACATTGTTAGGTAGCTCATTCCAAAGATTAACAGCAAGAAATGAGAATGATTTTTGAAATTTGGAAGTTCGGTGCTTAGGTATGCTAAATTTGTTGATGTTTCTTGTATTGTACGAATGGAGAATATTATTAAAAATTGTTCTCAGATAAGGCGTTTGACCAGTTTTTAAAACTCTATATATAAAATTGTACATATGATATTTTCTACGATTCTTCATATTTAAAGCTGAGATATTATTTAAATATGGAGTTATATGATGTCTAAACGGTATATCGTAAGCAAACCGCATGCAAGAATTCTGTAATTTTTGTATCGTGTTTGCCACTTGCATCGTTAGAGAGTCGCCATAGACAATATCCATATAGTCCAATAAAGACAGTATTAAACTGTCACACAAGTAATATTTTGTTTTGGATGGTAGTAATCGTTTGAGGCCATAGATTTTTCTAAGACGCATATAGGCGAATTGAAGCTTTTTTTTAACATGCAAATCGAACTGTAAGAATGAGTCAAATATAATACCGAGGTTTTTGGCTTCATTCGTTACAGGTATTGTTGTATTTTGGACTTTAAGGTTTAAATTATCTTTAATTGCCTGTTCGTTCATTTTATTTGAACTAAAAATTAGAATATGTGATTTTTGAGCGTTCATTTTAAGATTATGTTCCTCAGCATAGATATATATATATATATATATATATATATATATATATATTATATATATATATATATATATTATTTAAATCGGTATTAAATCGCTCTTGGGATATGTTGAGATTTTCTGTAGGAAAGGACATATATACCTGAGAATCATCCGCATATTGTTGTATTTTGGAATAGGTCAAAGAGCCGTTAATACCCGCTACATAGAGAGAAAACAGAAGTGGACCCAGTATTGAACCCTACGGAACCCCAGCATATGAAATATATTCTAATTTTTTCATAATATCATTCTTTTCAGCTGCAACACATTGCCTTCTATCTTTCAAATGATGTTCTAGAAATTTTACGGAGTTTATTGAAAAACCAAAATAGTGAAGTTTCGCTAACAATAATGTATGATTTATTGTGTCAAAGGCCCTACTAAAGTCCAACATTGCTAAAAGCGTGTTATGTCCATTGTCTCCATTAAACCTTATGATATTGACAATATTTGCAAGAGTGGTGGAGGTACTGTGATGTTTGCGAAATCCTGACTGACAGTCGGGAATTATTTTGTATTCATTTGCGTAACTGTATATCTGGTTATAAATATGTTTTTCTATAATTTTAGATAGAACCGAAAGTATACTAACTGGTCTAAGATCTGAAAAGTTTTTAGGATCAGCAACTTTTGCCAACGGTTTTAATACGGCTTTTTTCCATATGTTGGGAAAGATATTTTCCACTAAACAGCTATTTATTATATTTATTAAAGGATTTAAACAGAAGGGAAGGCACAGTTTTAAATCTCTTATTGATAGCATGTCCTCACCAACCGCATTAGTTTTAATTTCATTTATATATTTTTGTATCTCAGTGAGATTTGTATATTGCAAAAATAAATAGTTCAGCTTCCCAAAAACCAAATCCAAAAAACGATTAAACCATCTTCATTGTTACTATCAAAATGTTGGCGGTGTGCGAGATTTAAGATTTGCGATTAATATTAAGTTGACTGTGTAATTAAAAATATCTTAGAATTAAAAATTGGAAATTTCAGCAAACATACAGAGACAGTAAAAATTGACGTCTACACACCTTTGTCTTCTCTTCAGAGTTCATTTTCGATCTCTTCGGGGTGTCTGTTGTCGTTTTTTATTCTTTATAGGGTCTTTTGGGTTAAGCTTTTATCCCAAGTCAACATATTTACGAAAATTAGAATAATATTAAATTTATTTGGAGCAAATACCACACTAACGTGTTTTTCTGATAAGATTTGATGATGAGTGTGCCGGTACTGCCGGTACCTGTTTTGAGGTTAGCGTATGTCATGCGCAAAGTCTTCGGTAGAGCCAATCAAGTTTGAATCTGTATCATTTTAAACCCGCGAGACTTTTATAGAAATTAAATGAAATTTGATTATACAGGCGGTATACGTATGAAATTGTGTAACTTGCATGATTCAGTCAGATTATGTGATTACTCCGTAATAATACTGCCTGAAATGAAGTATCTTTTCGGGATTTTAATGTGTATCGTTTTGATCACAGTGGGAAAACAAGTGACAAACTTAGGGGTTGCTCTGACAAACTTAAGTCTAGAAAGTTAATAGGGTCCAATAAAAATAACGCTTAAGTTCTTGTTGAGATTAAGTTAGGAAGGACCTTAATTCTTGAAGGGGTGTATTTACCTCCAAATTCTGCCAAAGATAAATATGAACAGCACTGCTTATCAGTACAAGAAGTGATTGTGAACAACCCGTCAGCTGCTGTAACCTTGTTTGGCGACTACTATAACTTACCAGGTAAGTTATAGTTCTCATTTTGTTTAAACAGTGTGTATAGTGTCACGGTGAGCTGCCCTCAGGACTACCCTGCCTGAGGCGCAGCTGAGGTCTTCGACTATCTAAATTTTTTTCAAGTCTACTGTATATCCAATTTCCGTAATATATTCTTGGCCTTGTTCCGAGTATGCATCATAAACATTATTGTTTTAAAATTTCAACTGTCGATTATTTACAGTATGAGGAGTTCTACTAAGATTTCAGAAATAACCGACGTTTTGGCAAGTGTGGATTGGAATGCTTTCTTAAAAAAGATGATGAATTCTTGGCTGTAGAAAGATTTCTATCATGTTGATATATTTTTGTTTCACGTTCAACGTTTACAACAAGGGTACCATGATGCATGTTTAGAACATCTCCTGCAATGCCGCAGGCATTGCTGCACAGCTAACGTTACTTTATACAAATAAGAGTTTGCGAAATGTCATAGCGCACACACGGTAGAATTAAAAGGATTATCCATCCAAAATCCCAAGTTTCTTGGAAGCACGTAAACAAACGAAGGAAATTCAATAGATTTCCAAACTGAATGCATTTTGATGGCGAGGTTGGCCAGAACAGACAGAAAATCGTAATTTTAGTTGCCAAGCATTTTTCTAGGGTGTATGTTAGTTCAGATTACTCCGTTGCTGATTAAAACCTAATTAACATTGTAGATGTCAATAGGTATTCGAAGTTTCTCCGTAGTAGAGGTTTATAATAAAATTTTTGTTCTTCCAGACAAGATTGATTGTGGCCCTAATATTATACCAAATATTTTTATTAAAAACTGTATATGCACCTTGTCAAATAATTTTTAACATGTCTCATTAAACCTCTATGTTTCCAAATCTATGGAAACACAGCTATATAACTCATCTGGCGATGCAGAGGATATAGGGAATTATAGGCGGGTTTGTATTTAATCAGCTTTATCTAAATTATTTGATAATTTAGTATATAATCGACCTAATTGGGCTTGCAAGGATTTAATGCATCATGAACAGTTTTCTAAGGGTAAATCCACAGATAACCAGGTACGAGATGGACCTGTTTGAAGCCTTGGAGTTCTACATTGCTTTTGACAGGATTGTCTTTAAACTACTACCGGCCAAGCTTAATGAGTTAGGATTCTCTTAATCATTAATCGGGTGGTTAGATACCTTTCTTACAGGCCAAACACAGTGTGTCAAGATCAACAACCACATTTTTTCCTTGGTCCTCGTGTCCTCTGGAGTTCCGCAAGGCTCTCACTGCGCCCCAATTCTTTCAATCTGTCTGTCAATGATATTATTTATCAAGTGTACAACTGTAATGTAAGCTTGCTTGCTAACGATTTTAAGTTATACTGATCGCTTGAGCGGGTTGAGGATGATGATGACCCTTCAGAATGATTTGAATGCCCTGTGGGAATGAACAATGGTAAATCATTTATTTTTGAATATAAAAAAGTGCTGTTATATCATTTTTTTCAGGGGTACTAATAGGACTGATACTTATTACAGTAGAAATAATGTTGAATTAGAGCGTGTTCATATAGGCAAAGACCTCGGAGTTTCGTTTGACGAGAGACTGAATTTTCGCAAGAATATCTTTAGGATTGGCCTTAAGGGTATGATGATGCTAGGTTTTGTGTTAAGAAATTGTTCTAAATTTTCTGTTAATGTTATCAAACTCCTCTACTATGCTTTAGGTAGGTCCAATCTTGAGTATGCTTCTATTGTGTGGTCCCCTTTTACCAAGCCCATGCAGATGTTATTCAGAGAATTCTGCCTGGTATCGAGAGTGCCTTTAAAAATGTGTTGTTTTATAAAAATTTCATTGTTTGTTTTTAAACTAGGAGGTTTATTGTTTAGTCTTCATTTATTGTTGAATTAATGTATATTACTGAAATTGTTAAATGGTTGATCCATTTATTTTGTAAAATAAAATAAATATAAAACAGTTTCTGTAAAATTTGTTTAAAAATATAATAAAATATGGTGAGTAAAAAAAGTTTTGCTATTTGTAGAGAGATACTACCAAACTGAGTGAAAGATCTGTAAGAAAAATTATTTTTGATTTTAGAGGTTAGCATATTAGATAGTTTGTATCTGTTTACTTATTTTAATACAATGTGTTTATTTACACTAAAAACAATAACAAAATCTATTTATAATATGTAAGCAGGTACATATTTTCACTTAATATTCTAACCTTCAATATCAAAAATAATAAGCCCTGATTTTTAACTTAATTTGACAATATTTCTCTACAAATAAGCAAAAATGTTTTTACCTCACAATACTTTAACATTTTGTATGACAGATAATACAATTACAAATCATTTTAAGGCTAAAGATAACGTGTTCCCATCTTCATCTTTGAGAGTTTATGAGATTAAATGCAGTCATTGTTATCGTTGGCCAATCAAGCCGAGTATCAGTTAGGATTATTAAATCCATCTGAAAGTAACATAAAAATATTATATTATATTTTTGTAATACCTAAATGCTCAAAATTGGAAGAACTTGAGACGTAGGAACTTAATAAATCTTTTAAAAGTCCTGACGTGCCGTGTGTAAACGATCGGTTAGTTTTCGAGCCTCATTTGATTTTAAGGACAAAATTGACTGCCCTTACATTTGTAATCAGCAAAGCGTTCGAAAGGTTAAGTGGGATTTATTTGTTTAAGACTGGTATAATTCACATCTTGGTAACCGTGCGAAAATCCTAGTTGCTATAGATACACTTGTTTTAACTATGATTTCTGTAGTAATTATGTTTTTGGTAAAGTTACCAAAGGATGTTCGATACCGACCTAAAAGTAATGATCTCGGTACTAACAACCACATGTATAGACTTTAATCTGTTGTAAACTCGTCTTTATTTCATAGGTCTAGTGGCCCTTAACTTTTTGTTAAAAAATATATGATACTATTGTTTTAAGATATTTAAATTTGTTCATAAATTCATTAGTATATTTGTGGCAATGAAAGAATTTTCCGATTGACCCAATTGGATTTTATTATATGCGAATCTTAAGTAAGATTTATTTAAGACCATCTCTTGGTAACTCTACAAAAATGCAAATTTCTATAGATAATCTTATTTTAACAATGGTTCCTATTTAAGAAAAAAACTATTTATTGGGTTTTATGCCACAATATAGAAAATAAGAAAAAAATTAATTTAAAATTTTAATCTGTGGTCTCTGTGGTACCCAAGGAACAATACTGAAAAATATCTACTTTTTGGACTTATATTTAGTTTAATTTACTGTATTTAACAAAAAGTCAATTAATGGAAATTTAAAGTTGTTATTCTTATTGTTAAGCTTTTTTTACTTCAGTATTTTCACGTGGCCTTTTTTTACTTCAGTATTTAATAAATTTAACTATGTGTTATTAAAATTAACTGAGCAAGATGCTACATAATTCTCTTTATTTAACAATGTTCCAAAAAAGGTAAAATAAAAGAAAGTGCCTTAATATTATTAAATAAAAATAATTGTGCATCATCTTGTTCAGTTAATTTTAATAACACATAGTTAAATTTACTATGTAAAAAAGTAAAAAAGGACACCTTAAAATACAATAAATTAAAATAAACATACTCTAAGTATATTTTTTTCACCTTATCTTAGAACTAAAAATAATACTATTAATTTGACATCCTGTCAGAGATTTGCCGTTCCGGTTAAATTTCTAATATAAAGGTTAAGTGATATACTGTTCTTAGTTTTTTATTTTTTATTTTGCTGAAGACGGGCGTAGACTTTCCCCCAAAACGTTCAAAAAAGTAAATACTTTTTAATATGGTTCCTCGGAAATCTTAACAGTGGACCCAGAACTTGAGACAAGCTATTTAAATTCTACAGTAAATTAATATATTTTTTTCTTATTTTCTGTATTGTGACGTAAAACCCAAAAAATAGTTTTCTTCTTAAATTATGATTCCGCCAATACAATTTCGTAATTATTTAATGGTTTCTATATTAATTGTGTTTTTAGTAAAGTTACCAAAGGGTGGATCATACCCACCTAAAAGTAATGATCTCGGTACTAACAACCACATGTTTAGACTTTAATCTGTTGTAACCTCGTCTTTATTTTATAGGTCTGATAATCCCCTGTGGCCCTTAATATTTTTTTATTTGATTCCTTTGACTTTAACTTCTGCACAAAAATCAAGTGTAACATAGGTATTTTGTCCTGTCCGAATTGGTCCATTGTTAACCGGAACGACCCTGGACTATATTGAGACGTTCATTTTTCGTCCTTGGTAGGTCATAATTCGGATCACAAGGCCAAGGGCGTCCAAGAAACGTAAATCGAGGTAACTAGGACGTTCTCACACGTCCTGCGCCGGCTGCACGTTTGTCAGAGGACCAACTATAAAGTCTGATGTGCATCCCTTACTGGACGTAACTTTCTACAGTTGCATAAGGACGCCCGATGGAGCTACATTCAATGGACATTCGAAATCGATCTTAGATATTACCACTTTACGGGTCCTTTACTGGAATTTGTACGTCCATGTAGGTTCAGTGGATGTTCGTAATCGACCCTTTATCTTACGGTTCTTATGGGGCAATTTTGTTAAACGTACATCAAGACGTAATTTTTAACAGCCTCGCAAATAGGACGCTTAAGGAATCCTTCACTAAAATTTGTAATCGCATCCCAATAAAATTTGGGACATTTAGCATTTTAGCATTGATATGTAATTTAAGTTTTCTTCCCGGTTCGAAGTAATTATAAAGCTATTACTTTTTCGTTAATTAATGGATGTCGAGAAATGTGGTGGCTATACCCTGCGAGAGCCAGCGCAGCGTCCTATATTATTTTGGGCGGGACTCTACGCCCGTGAACATTTAATGAGCGTTTGCAATTTTGTTTCTAGTTCCGACGTTTTACGACCGATAAGAGCTGATATAATACTTTCTGTTTCATTAGCGTGACGTATTATTTTTGTATCGGGAGACGTTCAAAGGAGACACCCTTCACTTGATATTGTACATCCTTGAAAGGCCTTTCCTTAGCTAATATGTATCACAAAGATTTTTGTTGGATCGGTTTGTGAAAAGCACAGAGATTGGTGAAAAATCCAATAACATTTCAGAGAACACTTAATGCCAAGAAAACACTTTAAAGATCTCAATTTATTATCAACTCCTGACTCTAACCGAACCACGGACCCTAAAATTACACATACATTGTGAATATTTTGTGTTCAAAAGGTAAGTGTACAATTTAAAATACTTAAATCTAATATGAAGGGTGGCAGGTTTTTTAAAAAGTCTAATCTCCAAATACAGAGGTTTGGAAAATCGCATATTGGTATTTCAAAAATTACGATTGTAAGCATGTGAAAGTAAGTACTTTCCTTGCATATTTTAGAAAGGAAATAATATTACATTTTCTTGCAAGAGATGAAATTATCAAGCGATGTTTCAAATCAAATTCAGCAGAAAACGGCAATATTTGCAAACTTTTATTTAACTTACTATCTTCGTATATCCGTTTTTCCGATTCATATATCTGTTCTCATTCATATCCAGTTCAGCATTTGTAATCCATTTTTAAATCACTTGTTTGCATCCTATTGAACTAGAATTTGGCATACATATGTAGTTTCGGTGACAATGACAATGCAATAATATTTTACCATGGAGTAAAAAAATCGTGAATATCTTATACTGGATGCGTAAAAATGTTAAAATGTTGGGAAGCATTTTTATTATTGATTATAGCAGAAAAAAATCTTTTCTGTACCTATGAAACAATACCGTGACTGTCTGAGGTAACGCACAGCCTAATCCGGAGGATCTAGAGATTCTAAATTTCGAGGAAATATTCATTAAGTAATTAGTGCACTAAGGAGGGATATTACAAAATTCTATCCGTTAAAGGGTAAAATGTATTTTGTATTGAGGAAAAATTTTTTTTAATCACCATTATGGCACTTTGTAAATATAGTCTTCAAAAGAAATAAAATAAAAAGCGTTTCATTATTTTTGGAAATTTTCTAAGGGGGGTAACCAGTGTAGCAAACTAGTACTGGAACTGACTGATTGTCAGACAACGCACAGCCTAAACCGGGGGACCTAAAGATGTGAATTTTGGAAGAAACATTCCTTGGGTACCTTAGGGGTGCACTAAGGAGGGATGTGCAAAAGGAAAAAAAAATAAGTTACGATAAAGACACTTTGTCAATAAAGTCTTTAAAACAAATAAAATGACAGGTGTTTCATTATTTTTTTGTCTGAAGATCTGATAATGACAAAAGCATGTCATAGTTTATAATAAGAAATAACTATAACTTTTTTTTTTTTAATTATGTGCATTTGTTGCATTTACTTCTTTAATGTCTGTAACTGTATAAGTAACAAGACATATAGATGCAGCATTTAAAAGCAAAGGAACCAAAAATACTACAAAGAGGCAAATACAAGTTAGAAGTCAAAAATATGTAAAAAGAGCCAGAGAATGGGCGGAAGTAAAAACAAAGCTAAATAAACATTAAAATAATAAATATATAATAAATAAATCACCGTGCTCTCGTAGAAAATTAAACACGATAAAACTTAAAATCAAGAAAAAAAAGATTGAATTTATTTTAATATAGTAAATAAACTTAAAAATTAAATTTTATGTTTTGCAAATTAAGCTAGGCCTGATCAAACTGGAATTTAAATGCTATTAAACTGAATTATATCTTCATTTGTATGTATGTATTACTGGGTAATGTATTATTACAATTATATTGCTGCGAGAAACATAAGAAATCCCGCCTTGTAAATATAAATTTAAAAAAATATTAGTTCTACTATTAATTCTTGACGGCCATAGGACTTTCTGTTGACGTCCAGTAAACGACTACAGAACGTCCCGTGAAGGTCCACATTTTATGTTGTTTTAATTTTATTAATTATTTTGCCACGAACTCCTAAATATTAGGTCTGTAAAGTCAAAATACGGGATAAAACCTAACGTCTAGAAAACTATCAGTGTTATAAATGTTAAACAATTGAGTAAAAATATTTTAAAAGTAACTTTTTACATATTTGGTTTGTAATAAAAGTATTGATTCTTTATAAAATACTATTTCCCAGTGGTTCGGAAAGGATTAAAAATAGTGTGATTAGTGATAAATAATTCATTGATCCCTTTTTTCTGATTCATTAATTCGTTCATTGTTTCAAGAAAAAAAAGTTACAGTAGGTTTATTTTCAAAATTAAAATAATTGACTTTTTGTCCAAATATATCAGTCTCTTTTTTGTGATAAGCGAAATCCCATGTAGAGATACGATTTCTAGACATACTGTATAAAAATCTCGAATAATAGATCGGGTAATTCTGTCGTATCAGGGAAACAAAAGCATTAGTTTTATGATATACTAGAGATTAAGCTTTTACTAAAGTAACGTTAAATATCAAACCCTTCAATTTTTCCCCAATTTCAGGAAGGCGCTGGAATAAGGAAGTCTCTATAAATTGTTGCCGGAGCGATAGAGTTGTCACAGGACCCAATAAAACCAAAGAATTTTTTAACGCTCCATGCCAGCGTTCGTCAAAGTTAGTTATTTGTCTCAGAAAATGAAGGATAACCAAATATCTTATTTTATATAATTCTTACATACTATACGTCTATCCTGGAAGATCCCTATTGGGATAACCGAAACCGTTTAGCTAAAATGTAAATAAAACACATTATTAATTCATTATTAAATTATTCTAAAATTCGCTATTATATAAATTTTAAAATTATCAGTTTGGCAATAAAAATGTAAAAAATCTCTCAATTTCCGAACCCTTGGGAAATAGTGTTGTATAAAGAATCAAGAGCTTTATTACAAACCAAATATGTAAAAAGTTACTACTTTTAAAATATTTTCACTCAATTGTTTAACATTTTAACACTGATAGTTTTCTAAACGTTAGGTTTTATCCCTCATTTTGACTAATATTTAGGAGTTTGTGGCCAAATAACTTAATAAAATTAAAACAACAAAAATATAAGCCGTCCACGGGACGTTCTGTGGTCGTTTACTGGACGTCCATAGAAAGTTCTAATATTTATCAAGATTTAAATTTACAAGACAGGATTTCTTATATTTATCGCAGCAATATAATTATAATAATATATTAACCAATAATACATACATAAAAAAGAAGATATAAGTCAGTTTAATAGCAGTGCCTAATTTTTATTTAAATTTCAATTTGATCAAGCCTAGCTTAATGTGCAAAACATATTTAATTATTAAGTTTATTTACTTTATTAAAATAGATTGTATCTTTTTTGTTTTCCTAGGTTTTAAGTTTTATCGTGATTAATTTCCTACGAGAGCACGGAGATTTATTTACCATATATTTACTACTTTTTATTATCTTTATTCAGTTGTGTTTTTTTCACTTCCGCCCATTCTCTTGCTCTGTTTACATATTTTTGGCCCCTAAGTTTTATTTCCTTCTTTGTAGTATTTTTGATTCCTTTGCTTTTAAATGCTGCATCTATATGTATTGATATCTACATTTACAGACATTAAAAAAGCAGATGTAATAAATGCACATAGTTAAAGAGAAATAAGTTATAGTTATTTCTTATCATAAACTATAAGACATGCTTTTGTCGTTATCAGATCTGCTAGATGGTAAAAAAGTTATACACCCAAATTACATAATCTTGCAAAGTTTCAGGTCGCTACGACAAAATTTTTTTTCCGTACAGATTTTGCCACCCCTGTTTAACCCGTAGAAGATTTTTTAAAAATAATGAAACACCTGTTATTTTATTTATTTTAAAGACTATATTCACAGTGTCTTTAACGTAACTTAATTTTTTTCTTTATGGAAATCTCTCCTTAGTGCACCTCTAAGGTACCCAGGGAATATTTCTTCCAAATTTCCCGGTCCCCGGTTTAGGCTGTGCGTTGAATGAGTGAGTTGGACCCACTATATATATATATATATATATATATATATATATATATTATATATATAAATATATATATATATATATATATATATATATATATATATATATATATATATATATATATATATATATATATATTATATATATATATATATATATATATATATATATATATATATATATATATATATATATATATATATATATATATATATATATATATATATATATATATATATATATATATATATATATATATATATATATATATATAATTAAAATATAGCAATCTGGTGTTTTCATTTGCTTCCAAAATTTTACTGACAATTACTGTCCTATGTGGACGGGCATTATTGTCAACCAAAAATAATTGCTGCTGAAATGTTCAGCGAATAAAATCACTATGGGTATAAGGCACTGGTTGTGGTAAATGGCTGCCGTAATTGTAGCTCGTGAGTCGAAGAGTCCGGTTCTTTCGTTAAGCATAATCCCCCCAAATATTGTAACGCCACCCCTATCAAAGTATTGACAAGGACTCATCCACACTAAGATTTGTCAGTATGAGTGATAGAGGCTAGTTTATAATTGATCCATATATAGGAACCACTTTTCCACTCTTCCAAGTTCCACTGGTCGTTCTCTCTTGCCTGTTTTTGGCCGAGAATTCGGTGCTTTGGCCTCAGTAAAGTACATTTTGCTCTACGTCTTGCCTTAAAAAATGATCCTCTAGAATGAAATCCTTTCCTACCATGCCCCAAATCTCAAAAAATGGGAAAATTAAAATAGTTTAGATGTAACTTTTATTTATCTTATATTGTTCTTGAAAATACGCCTTTTAATTGAAGTTTTTAATTCTACTTGAAATGTTTAATCTGTTCCTACACGCCGTCATGGTAGTGGTGGCGTTACAATAATTTGAGGGATTTTGCTCAATGGGAGAACTGATCTCTTCATCTCACGAGCCACAATTACCGCAGTCACTTACAGCGCACCCTCTAGCGTTTCTACCGCTCCTTAAATTTGTAATATATATTATTTAAACTAAAATTCAATGGGCTTTAAATTAAAACAAAAACGTATATTTAGAAAAATCTTGAAACATAAAATTAACAGTTAAGTAGTACAAAATTAAAACATTTTTAATTATATCTGAAAAATGAATTGCACAAACAAAAAAGCCTTATATTCTATCAAAAACTAAACAAAAGTAATATAAACTACTACTACTAAAATTACAGGAAACATTTTTTTGTCACTTCTAGTTCTGCAAACTTTTTATTATCTCTTTTAATTCTATTTGATGGTTAATTAACTTTATTTTAAAAAAACCTCTCTCTCAACTTGCTGCAGTTACTGGTGTAGTTAGCAATATTCTTATAGCAACACCAAGGTCAGGGGCAAACTTTAACATAGGTATTAACTTCAGTGCATTGCTGGGGCTTTCTTTTTTGCTCAATAGCTCAGATATGGTAGAAATGTCCTCTGTTACTTGTATCCAATTCTTGCCATATTTTAGTGGTGTTCCTTTAGAATTGAAATAAAAAAGTCGCTGTGATAACTAAGTTGTTTAAATCTAGCATTTAATGCATTTAGTGGTTGATGAAATGTAAAATAAAAATATCGATCTTATATTTTTTTTTGATATCTTCGATCGGTTTATCTCATGCTTCGTATGAGAAGGTGTTTTTTTTTTGTTCCATGGTGTTGTGGTACCGTTGATTCAAAATTAGGCTTAACGCCAATTTCGTCAGCCAATTCTCTAGCATCAATAATAATTTCATTGAATGGTTTATCCGATCGATGATCCTTAAAGAATTTTTTGCAGCTTTGCAAAAGATCAACGTCAGATGCTAAATCAAAATCTTTTATTTTCATCAGCTTACTGATTGGATTAATGCAATTTAATATTTTATACTAAATAACTAATGATCACAAGCAGTTAAACTGTTTAATACAATTTAATATACCCGAGGCTTAATCTCTTATTAAATTATCAAGTTCTTGATTTTCATAAATGCTCAGCAAAGCATCGTCTACACCTCCCATGTGAAAGGCTTAAAAACTAAATGTATTTTTGGACCATATTTAAGTAATTAGTGGCTTTTGCCATATCATTAACCAGTATATTGACAGAGTTGCTACTGCACGGAACGTAGAACACTCACAAATCTAAATTTGTATTTCTTTTATTCTTGCTTTATCGCCCCTCACATTGGATCCATTGTCATATCCCTACCCTCTAATACCTTGCAAATTGAAACCCATATCATTAAAATCCCATATCATTAAAATATTTAATCATAATTTCAAACATTTATTTCCCTGTGGATCTTTCAACTTGAAGAAAGCCCAGAAAGCTTTCATTAATTTTTAATACTAACTCATTGGAATCAGATTTATTGATTGCAACATATGATTACACGAGTTATTTACTCTACCTTACTAATGTCAGGAGTGCGATCTAAAATTATGGATTAATATTTAGCGTTTTTATTTCCTTAATAATATAGACTTTTATACATTGATACAGGAGGTCTTTTATTTCGTTTTTTATTTTATGTTTTTCTCGAGATATTGAGCTTATTCAAGAGAGCTTGATCGTAATTTTTGGATATTTTGTTGTCTTTCAAAGTGTTATTAAGGTGGCTCCAAGTTTTGAAATTCTCTTTTGAAAAGGAACTGATAACACATCAGAAAATTTTGTAGCAACAGCAATATACACTATCTGTGTTATCCTCTGTTGTGTAGTTCTTCTAGTTCGAGCTACATAAGAAATAATTGGTAAACTTCGTTCTTGTTAACACTTTATTCATATATTGAATGAATCTAAAAAATACATTTACTAATGCTACCTAGACTAAAAAATACATTTACTAATGCTACCTAAACTATTACTACGCATTATAAAAGGCGAGAAAGCTGTGTTGGATATTTGTTGCAATAAGTTATTGCTTTAATTATGTCCCTTACAACTTGCTCTCCATTACCTATATTCTTTTATAGTAATTTATGCTAAAATTTCAGCCAGTATCGTCAGAAGGAAATTTATAATTGTACCAGGGTTTAGTTGGACCTTGCTTTATCAAAAAAACTTCTTTCAGGATCTCCTAAAATAGTTGGCTACAATGCGGGATCTGTGTTTAAAGTTTGTAGAGTGCCTTCGTTGATCTCCATAAGGTTGGTGTTTTCATCTGGTGGCGAAGTTGTGCCATTTTCCGTTGGTTTAGGAATATCGTCCATTTGCTGATCATCATTCTCTAAAGATTCTATGTTCTTGTTTTTAACCGAAGTTGATGGTAAATCAGCAGAATCGTATTTTTTTTGGTACTAGCAGTAACTGTACTGGTAACCAGATAGTTTTCTATGTCAGTTAGCGTCAGACATTTTAAACAGAAACATACGTCAACGTAAATAATGGAACTGTAAACAGGCTAATTTTATTCCGCAAAAAATCCACTTTAGAAATTGTATACAGGGTGTCCAATGTATAATTTTGTGGGATAACTTCGTTAATAATAAAGATAGAGTAAGCGCAGTACCATGCTACTTTCTTGTAAAACGAAAGATGGTATAAACACAATTTTTGCAGCTCTCTTAGTTATTGATATAAAGGTGATTTTGTAAAAATAACCCAATTCTATTTTCTTACATATCTCAAAAATGTGTGATTTTATAAAAAAGTCTGATACAGACATGTTTCGGATATTTTTTCGTTACACGATGACAAACTCAGATTATGAATACAAAGTTTCGTCTCCGCGGCACCATCATTAACTTAATTTTATTAAACACGAACATGGATTTTCTATTTCATTTTTCTGAAGCTTAAGATACCTTAAATACAATGATATATTACGCCCAAAAAAATGTATAATAAAGAAAATTCCCGTAAGGAGTAATTTGTTGGAGAAAGATGGGTATACAGATCTTTTTGAATATGAGTAATAAAACCAACAACGATTTTTGGGCAAAAAAATGCCCCGAATCGAAAAGTTGCATTCATAAGCTCAGTTCGTCATCGTATAAAGAACAAAAAACCGACAGACTTCTGTACTAGACTTTTTTTTATAAAATTATAATTTTTTATGTTTTATGAGGAAATAGATTTGGGCTATTTTTACAAAATCCCGTGTATATCAAAAACTAAAAGAACTGGGAAAATTTTAAAATTAATAATTTACAGATATAATAAAATACAAAACAGATGTTAATTTAAAAAAAAATATTTTTCAAGCTCTTAAATGACGTTACTTTTACCACTGGGTAAAAAATGGCTTAGTTCTGTTCTGTAAATTCTTATCGGTTAAAAAGTATGCTCAATTTAGTAATTAATTTTAAATTTATACTAATTAAAAAAAAACTATCAAATTAAACAGCTTTAATATATTTATAGGCGCACTTACCTTTTAAAATCACAAACTGTAAAACTATTAAATATTTTGATATAAACGCAAAGAACTTACCTTATCAGATCAACACCAACGTGTTAGTAAGAAAAATGTTTTCAGCGATGATTTCATTTTGAATAAAAAACATTTTTCAGTTGAATTGATTTATTAAACCGTCCAGTATAAACTAAATAGTGGCACTTTTAACAAGCATGTTTTTCCCTATATATTTAAAAAATATATCATTATCACTAAAAGAGAACTTTGGAATAAAATTACAATTTGCTGATTATATGCCAATTTCGTCAAAAAATTGCATCTTGCGTTCAACAAAAGATAAATAAAAATTCTCGGAAACATACCCTCTAATCCTTTGCCAAACGTTTAACAATTAGACTCATCCTATAAAATAAGTAAAAAAGTCACAACGGGAAATTTGGGGTAACAATTAATTTTTTAAATTCTATAAGCGAGTTGCGTATCCTGTATAATTGAAAATATTTTTAACGGTCACAGTCCAAGAGAATATTCTTGAAGATTTGGGCATAATTTCACTGTTTACTGCATTCAATTTTCAAAAATCGCATATTAAGCAAGTAGATATGAACAACACTTTATTGTACTTGTGTTGTAATTAAACGTGGTTTACCCCTGAATTTATATATGGCTACACAATTTCAAATCAATAGGCTATGTCTAATTGGCTCAAAATTATATTACATTTTTCTCAACAATTCAAAAATTCTTAAGAATTGCATAGATTTGCACGGTCACAGCTGCGATCAAGATATCTGCCCCTCTTCAACCAGCGTAGAGCTAGAACAAGCTCGTTTGAAAAAAATGAAAATATTTTTATTAGTTACGAACCTGCATTTTCAAAATTCGTATGACTTTTTACCATTATGTTATAAACTTGATTTGTGGTAATAAAGTAAGATCTTTTCAGTGGAGTGGACCGACCGGAATTGAAATTTTTTTAATTAGGTTTACTGATTGCTAAAAATAGAAAAGTTCTTCATTTTCCTAATATGCATATGCTGCTTATATGTTTTTTATTTAACTTTATTTTGAGGTCATTTATAACAAACTGGATTTTCAACATTTTAGTTAAGAAAAAAATTATGCTAATTTTATATCACAAATTCATATTAATATTAAAGTATGTTTGTTAATAAAACATACCCAAGAAACTTAATCCGATTAGTATCATCCCTTAATCTGTAGATAAAATAAAATGTATTATATTTGTATTTTTACAGTCTCCTCTTGTTTCAGAATTTGCATTAGTTCAGAGGGGCTAACAAAGACTACTTACTAATAGCATCTTATACTTAAAAGATAGAAAGAGGAACATAAAAGATCATAAGTTCATAACTTTAGTATTAAATTACATTTTAAGCTCATGACTAAAAATCTAGGATGATCTGATTTATTGTTATATAGTTAAATGTACCGTAATTGCGCTATCATTCCCTTTCCTTTCTAAAAGGAGTGACCTTCTATAAAAGGTCCTGCAAAGGACTTTAACCAGAACTTACCTCGAGCATTTTTCTAATCACCGTAAATAAATTTTAATACAATTTGTTATATTAAGCACGTATTACTAAATCACTACGTGCGGAACTAAACTATGGTTATGCCACAGAACATATAGCTAATTAGCTACATTTTCTGTGGTTATACTTTACAATATTTCCTGATAAAAGGAAAAATTCGAAACAAGGGAAGTTCTGGGTAAATCCAACATTGTTTAGATATAATTAGGAATAGAAATTAAGAAAAAAAAAACATGAAAATATTAATAAATAATTTTTAATATAAAATAAAAATTTAATAAAAATAAAATTAAAATATAAACTTTTTCACACCGATAAAACTAACAAACCAAATTGAATAAACAGCACCATCAAAATCCAATAATAAGAAAATTAATTAACTTTTTAATTCTTAAAAGGTTTAATAAATAATAAATTTATTTTTTACTAATAAGCCAATATAAAAAATGACTTGTTATTATCCAAACTCGCTTGTACGAATAAAGTTAAAATATTTAAATGATGAAAGAATTATATCCCTGAGACCGAAAAATACCGGTATAGGTATAAAATAGTCCTGCTGCGCATGCGCAGAAATGAATGACATAGTTCTCTTCAGAACAATCTTATGCTGCTGATTCTATTTTTCGTCATTTGAATATCATACTTTACTTTCATCAGAACTTAAGTTACGACTATTTTTCATTAGTTTGGCGGCCACGCAAAATTTTAAAACTTAGTTCTGTGCATACTCAAAATCCTTTTTATATTTTGAAGTGGCAAGTTATTCCAGTAGACAACAAAAAAATTGGTAATTATAGATTTTATTTGTCATTTCCTAACTTATATATATATATATATATATATATATATATATATATATATATATATATATATATATATAACTAACTTCCCTACATATATATATATATATATATATATATATATATATATATATATATATATATATAGTTAATATATATAATTTTCTTGGGTATAGGTCCGAAAAAAGAAAGTAATTGTGACTGAGGTTTTGGTAGTGTCACATATATTGTCAATTTTAAAAAATATCATTTTTGACGTTTCGGCAGGAACACCCTTGCCTTTCTCAAAAAATGTTTATCCTAAAACCAAAAAACAAAATACATTTCACACTGATTTGGATGAAACGTAATTAATCATTTAAAAATAAAATCTTAATAAAGAACAAATTTCACTTATTTTTTACGAACATACGAAAATAACAAAAAAGACGACAACAACACGATATGTTGATTTGGATCCAAATCAGTGTGATAACTTTTTTGTTATTTTCGTATGTTCGTAAAAAATAAGTGAAATTTGTTCTTTATTAAGATTTTATTTTTAAATGATTAATTACGTTTCATGGTAAGTTAAAGGTGATAGGTTTTTATTTGTGAAATGTAGGGTTTTGTTTTTTGGTTTTAGGATAAACATTTTTTGAGAAAGGCAAGGGTGTTCCTGCCGAAACGTCAAAAATGATATTTTTTTAAAATTGACAATATATGTGACACTACCAAAACCTCAGTCACAATTACTTTCTTTTTTCGGACCTATACCCAAGAAAATTATATATATTAACAATATAAAAGAAAGGTCAAGAAACTCTTACCAAATCAATATATATATATATATATATATATATATATATATATATATATATATATATATATATATATATATATATATATATATATATATATATATATATATATATATATATATATATATATATATATATATATATATATATATATATATATATATATATATATATATATATAGGAAACTGACAAATGAAATCTATAATTACCAATTTTTTTGTTGACTACTGGAATAAATTGCCACTTCAAAATATAAAAAGGATTTTGAGTATGCACAGAACTAAGTTTTAAAATATTGCGTGGTCGTCAAACTAATGAAAAATAGTCGTAACTTAAGTTCTGATGAAAGTAACGTATGATATTCAAATGACGAAAAATCTAATCAGCAGCATCAGATTGTTCTGAAGAGAACTTATGTCATTTATTTCTGCGCATGACCGGTATTTTTCGGTCTCATTGAAAGGGATATAATTCTTCCATCATTTAAATATTTTAACTTTATTCGTACAAGCGAGTTTGGATAATAACAAGTCATTTTTTATATTGGCTTATTAGTAAAAAATAAATTTATTATTTTAATATTGAAACCTGTATTAAGAATTAAAAAGTTAATTAATTTTCTTATTATTGGATTTTGATGGTGCCTAAGTTTATTCAATTTGGTTTGTTAGTTTTATCGGTGTGAGAAAAAGGAACGATTCTGTTTTTATATTTTAATTTTATTGTTTATTAAATTTTTATTTTATATTAAAAATTATTTATTAATATTTTCATGTTTTTTTTTCTTAATTTCTATTCCTAATTATATCTAAAAAATGTTGGATTTATCCAGAACCTCCCTAGTTTCGAATTTTTCCTTTTATCAGGAAATATTGTAAAGTATAACCACAGAAAATATAGCTAATTAGCTATATGTTCTGTGGCATAACCATAGTTTAGTTCCGCACGTAGTGATTTAGTAATACGTGTTTAATATAACAAATTATAGAACTTCACTCCTTTTAGAAAGGAAAGGGAATGATAGCGGAATTACGGTACATTTAATTATATAACAATAAACCAGATCATCCTAGATTTTTAGTCATTAGTTTAAAATGCAATTTAATACTAAAGTTATGAACTTATGATCTTTTATGTTCCTCTTTCTATCTTTTAAGTATAAGATGCTATTAGAAAGTAGTCTTTGTTAGCCCCTAGGAACTAATGCAAATTCTGAAACAAGAGGAGACTGTATAAATACAAATATAATACATTTTATTTTATCTACAGATTAAGGGATGATACTAATCGGATAAAGTTTCTAGGGTATGTTTGATTAACATAACATATTTTAATATTAACATGAATTTGTGATATAAAATTAGCATAATTTTTTTCTTAACTAAAATGCCGAAAATCCAGTTTCTGATATCTTGATCGCAGCCGTGACCGTGCAAATCTATGCAATTCTTAAGAATTTTTGAACTGTTGAGAAAAATGTAATATAATTTTGAGCCAATTAGATATAGCCTATTGATTTGAAATTGTGTAGCCATATATAAAATCAAGGGTAAACCACGTTTAATTACAACAAAACAAGTACAATAAAGTGTCGTTCATATCTACTTGCTTAATATGCGATTTTTGAAAATTTAATGCAGTAAACAGTGAAATTATGCCCAAATCTTCAAGATCAATTATACAGGATACGCAACTCGCTTATAGAATTTAAAAAATTAATTATTACCCAAAATTTCCCGTTGTGACTTTTTTACTTATTTTATAGGATGAGTCTAATTGTTAAACGTTTGGCAAAGGATTAGAGGGTATGTTTCCGAGAATTTTTATTTATCTTTTGTTGAACGCAAGATGCAATTTTTTGAAGAAATTGGCATATAACCAGCAAATTGTAATTTAATTCCAAAGTTCTCTTTTAGTGATAATGGTATATTTTTTAAATATCTATGTAAAAAAGCATGCTTGTTAAAAGTGCCACTAGTTAGTTTATACTGGACGGTTTAATAAATCAATTCAACTGAAAAATGTTTTTTATTCAAAATGAAACCATCGCTGAATTTTTCTTACTAACACGTTGGTGGTGATCTGATAAGGTAACTTCTTTGCGTTTATATCAAAATATTTAATAGTTTTACAGTTAGCGATTTTTAAAGGTGAGTACGGTGTAGTATTAAAGCTGTTTAATTTGATAGTTTTTTTAATTAGTATAAATTTAAAATTAATTACTAAATTGAGCATATTTTTTAACCGATAAGAATTTACAGAACAGAACTAAGCCATTTTTTACCGAGTGGTAAAATTAACGTCATTTTAGAGCTTGAAAAATATTTTTTTTAAATTAACGTCTGTTTTGTATTTAATTGTATCTGTAAATTATTTATTTTAATATTTTCACAGTTCTTTTAGTTTTTGATATACACGGGTATTTGTAAAAATAACCCAAATCTATTTCCTCATAAAACATAAAAAATTATAATTTTATAAAAAAAAGTCTAGTAGAGAAGTCTGTCGGTTTTTTGTTCGCTATACGATGACGAACTGAGCTGCAACTTTTCGATTCGGGGCATCATTATTAAATACGGACCTGTTATTTTTATTTCATTTTTTTGCCCAAAAATCTTTGTTGGTTTTTTCATTACTCATTCATATTCAAAAAGATCTGTATACCCATCTCTCTCCAACAAATTACTCCTTATGGGAATTTTCTTTATTATACATTTTTTGGGCGTAATATATCATTATATTTAAGGTATTATTATAAGCTTCAGAAAAATGAAATAGAAAAACCATGTCCGTGTTTAATAAAATGAAGTTAATGATGGTGCCGCGGAGACGAAACTTTGTATTCATAATCTGAGTTTGTCATCGTATAACGAAGAAATAACCGAAACATGTCTGTATTAGACTTTTTTTAAGAAATTACACATTTTTGAGTTATGTAAGAAAATAGAATTGGGCTATTTTTACAAAATCACCTTTATATCAATAACTAAGAGAGCTGCAAAAATTGTGTTTATACCATCTTTCGCTTTACAAGAAAGTAGCATGCTACCGCGCTTACTCTATCTTTATTATTACCGAAGTTATCCCACAAAATTATATATTGGACACCCTGTATACAATTTCTAAAGTGGATATTTACAACTTTATTCATTATGCTTTCGAAACCGCCGCGCCGTTTCGATGGCTTAATGATTTTTTTGCGCATCGACGGAATAAAATTAGCCTGTTTACAGTTACATTATTTACGTTAACGTATGTTTCTGTTTAAAAAGTCTGACGCTAACTGACATAGAAAACTATCTGGTTACCAGTACAAAAGGCAAAGGCAAGTAAAGAAGGTCTAAAGGCACAAACACGTCTGTTGTTGCTAGTACCAAAAAAAAAATACGATTCTGCTGATTTACCATCAACTTCGGTTACAAACAAGAACATAGAATCTTCAGAGAATGATGATCAGCAAATGGACGATATTCCTAAACCAACGGAAAATGGCACAACTTCGCCACCAGATGAAAACACCAACCTTATGGAGATCAACGAAGGCACTCTACAAGCTTTAAACACAGATCCCGCATTGTGGCCAACAATTTTAGGAGATGCTGAAAGAAGTTTTTTTGGTAAAGCAAGGTCCAACTAAACCATTGTACAATTATAAATTTCCTTCTGACGATACTGTCTAAAATTTTAGCATAAATTACTATAAAAGAATATTAAGTAATAGAGAGCAAGTTGTAAGGGACATAATTAAGGCAATAACTTATTGCAACAAATATCCAACGCAGCTTTCTCGCTTTTTATAATGCGTAGTAATAGTTTAAGGGATTATCAATTTTATGTTTAAGTATTTAATTAGGTTAGTCTAGGTAGCATTAGTAAATATATTTTTTAGATGTATTCAATATATAAATAAAGTGTTAACAAAAACGAAGTTTACCAATTATTTCTTATGTAGAACTAGAAGAACTACATAACAGAGGATAACACAGATAGTGTATATTGCTGTTGCTACAAAATTTTCTGACGTGTTATCAGTTCCTTTTCAAAAGAGAATTTCAGAAGTTGGAGCCACATTAATAACACTTTAAAAGACAACGAAATATCCAAAAATTACGTTCAAGCTCTCAGGTTAGAACTAAGTCGAAGGCTAAAGTGTTCAAAAACTATAGATCCGACTGCTTAAAAAATTATAAATGCCGAAACAAACATTGGTACCAGTAGCTTTTAAGAATTATAGCATTCAATGAAATTCTCGGTATAAGTTGCATTGTTTTTCAAGGGACAAACGATAAGTTGTTCTAGCATAATAACAGCAACTTTTTAAAAATAGTTGAGCTGTTATCTGAATTTGATCGAAGAGTTGAATAAGCTGAATATCTCGAGAAAAATATAAAATAAAAAACGAAATAAAAGACCTCCTGTATCAATGTTTAAAAGTCTATATTATTAACGATATAAAAACGCTAAATAATAATCCATAATTTTAGATTGCACTCCTGATATTAGTAAGGTAGAGTAAATAACTCTTGTAATCATATATTGCAATCAATAAATCTGATTCCAATGAGTTTGTATCAAAAACTAATGAAAGCTTTCTGGGCTTTCTTCAAGTTGAAAGATCCACAGGAAAACAAATGTTTGAAATTATGATTAAATATTTTAATGATATGGGTTTCAATTTGCAACGTATTAGAGGGTAGGGATATGACAATGGATCCAATATGAGGGGCGATAAAGCAGGAATAAAAGAAATAAAAATTTAGATTTGTGAGTATTCTACGGTCCGTGCAGTAGCAACTCTCTCAATATACTGGTTAATGATATAGCAAAAGCCGCTAATTACTTAAATATGGTCCAAAAATACATTTATTTTTTAAGCCTTTTACCTGGGAGGTGTAGACGATGCTTTGCTAAGCATTTATGAAAATCAAGAACTTGATAATTCAATAAGAGATGAAGCCTCGGGTATATTAAATTATATTAAACAGTTTAAATGCTTGTATTCATTAGTTATTAAGTATAAAATATTAAATTGCATTAATCCAATCAGTAAGCTGATGAAAATAAAAGATTTTGATTTAGCATCTGCCGTTAATCTTTTGCAAAGCTGCAAAAAATTCTTTAAGGATCATCGATCGGATAAATCATTCAATGAAATTATTGTTGATGCTAGAGAATTGGCTGACGAAATTGTTAAGCCTAATTTTTAATCAACCGGTACCACAACACCATGGAACAAAAAAAAAACCTTCTCATACGAAGCATGAGATAAACCGATCGAAGATCTCAAAAAAAAATATAAGATCGATATTTTTATTTTGCATTTCATCAACCACTAAATGCAATGAATGCTAGATTTAAACAACTTAATTACCACAGCGACTTTTTCATTTCAATTCTAAAGGAACAACACCACTAAAATATGGCAAAAATTGGGTACAATTAACAGAGGACATTTCTACCATATCTGAGCTATTGAGCAAAAAAGAAAGCCCCGGCAATGCACTAAAGTTAATACCTATGTTAAAGTTTGTCCCTGACCTTGGTGTTGCCATAAGAATATTGCTAAGTACATCAGTAACTGCGCGCAAAATCGTCTTAACAGTTTAGCGATTGAGCATGAAATCTGCGATCAAATAGAATTAAAAGAGATAATAAAAAGTTTGATCTAGAAGTGACAAAAATGTTTCCTGTAATTTTAGTAGTAGTAGTTTATATTACTTTTCTTTAGTTTTTGATAGAATATAAGGCTTTTTTGTTTGTGCAATTCATTTTTCAGATATAATTAAAAATGTTTTAATTTTGTACTACTTAACTGTTAATTTTATGTTTCATGATTTTTCTAAATATACGTTTTTTTTTTAATTTAAAACCCATTGAATTTTAGTTTAAATAATATATATTACAAATTTATGGAGCGGCAAAAACGCTAGAGCGGGCACTGTAAGTGGCTCGTGAGATGAAGAGATCAGTTCTCCCATTGAGCTAAATCCCTCAAAATATTGTAACGCCACCACTACCATGATGGCGTGTAGGAACAGATTATACATTTCAAGTAGAAATAAAAACCTCAATTAAAAGGCGTATTTTCAAGAACAATATAAGATAAATAAAAGTTACATCTAAACTATGTTAATTTTCCCATTTTTTTTTAGATTTGATGCATGGTAGCAAAGGATTTCATTCTAAAGGATCATCTTTTAAGGCAAGATGTGGAGCAAAATGTACTTTACTGAGGCAAAGGCAACGAATTCTCCGCCAAAAACAGGCAAGAGAGAACGACCAGTGGAACTTGGAAGAGTGGAAAAGTGATTCCTATATTTATAGATCAATTAAAAACTAGCCTCTATCACTCATACTGACAAACCTTAGTTTGGATGAGTCCTTGTCAATACTTTGATAGGGGTGGCGTTACAATATTTGGGGGGATTATGCTTAACGAAAGAATCGGACTCTTCGACTCACGAGCCACAATTACGGCAGCCATTTACCACAACCAGTGCCTTATACCCATAGTGATTTTATTCGCTGAACATTTCAGCAGCAATTATTTTTGGTTGACAATAATGCCCGTCCGCATAGGACAGTAATTGTCAGTGAAATTTTGGAAGCAAATGAAATCACCAGATTGCTATAACCACTAAAGTCAACAGATATAGACCATGTTTGGTCGCGCCAAAGAGACGAAAAGTAACTATTTATCAATTGATGAGGGCCATTACTTAAAGAGAAATGAGACTAACTTTACAATTAATTTTATATATGCCACTATGAGAGAGCCTACTATAATTAGGAATGCTTTTGATTGTCATATTTTTTTTGTTGTGATGTTTTCTTTTTTTATTTTTTAAAAAAACCTTTTCCAGTTTTCACTGATTTATTGAGCCACCCTGTGTAAACTAACTAATGATATTCCTACGAATCATGCTTTTCTACTTGTGGTATTATAAAAATGTACCATTATCGCCAAAACAGAGATTAATAAATAAACCACAACTTGTCGATTAACAAAACAAAAACAAACGGCAAACAAAAAATCTCGAAAACGTCCCGATATCAATGTTCAGCAATTAGAATCACCCTATAAAATAAGTGGAAAAGTCACTCCGGAAAATTTGGGATAATATTACATTTTTTAAGTTTTACAAGCGTTTTGCGTTACGCGTTGTATAATGACGAATTGATTTTTTTTAACTGTCCCATTCCAAGAGGCATATTCGTGAAGGTTTGGGCATCATTTTATTGTTGCCGTATTCAGTTTTGTCAAGTAATAGTAGAGATAATGATATCGAATTTTGAATAAAAAATGGCATAAGCATATATAATTTTGAAAGACGGTCAAGTTTCACCGACTATAACTCAATTTCAGATCAGCTTCTAATTGTTACTTTTAAATTTAGTGCGCACGTAAAGCTCCGATAACAATATAGAAATTTTCGTCCCGACGGAACTCGGTCATTCTTGCATGAGTTCGCCCATCCAAGTACAAGCAGCGCTCGGCGATGCTTGACCTCGGTTATCGCCCCGTCCGAGATCCAGATTCCAAGAGTAGAGCATCTGTTTAAATCGTTCAGCACAATGACAATTAGAAGGCAGCAGGCTACGGGCTACATCATGCATGGAAAACAATCATAACAGTGAATCACGTGTGGGTAAGAAGAGGTCGGGTAGACACGCCTTAAGTCTGCTCATGGGGGCTCATTTGGTGTTTTGATCTCGTGCAGTGAAGATCCCTGAAGATGCTTCTTCCAACGCAGGCGAAACGTCAGAAGGCAATTCCAATTTGACACGGTCTAAACTCATGAACCATAATTTCTTAAAAGAAATCGGCATAATATATGAATGGATCTTCTATTCTTAAATTATGCCGATGGTACATATGCGCATTCGGGGAATTACGAGCAAAGATTAATCTTTATATAGGCGATTTTCTACTAGTACTGGCGAGTTACTATAGCGATTATTTGATATTCGATACTTTCCCGATTGGTGTCAGTATTTTGTGCCGAATCAAAGAGCCTATAAGTGTATTTGGCGAATACCCGCATGTGTGGACCCGATTTTACATATCCGAAGAAAGAAATAAAGGTAAAAGGAATATTATTAGTATTTTCTAAAGATAGGCTTATATTCTGAAACCTTTTTCTCATAAAAAACAAGTTCACACTTTCAATCTAATTTTCAATATTTTTTGTTTATTAGAACTCAAAAAGTCTTACTTAAATTATTAGTTTAGTGTTTATTAGTTAGTAGTATTTCGGTTTTCATTGTCACTCATTCTTAGCTATATGTTCTACAAAAATATTAACTTAATACCTAACGCTAATATTTGCAATACTGAAGATAGCACGTAATATTGAGATATAGCAGTAATCTACAGAAGACCATACCATTCGTAAAATATCAGGTTGATATTTTTTTAAGTTCAAACATCCCTAATCTAATTTTAACAACTTTTATCTATTATATATATATATATTATTATATAAAGGATTTAAAAATAATACCACTAAATGCATTAGATGCTAGATTTAAACAACTTAGTTACCACAGCGACTTTTTCATTTCAATTGTAAAGGAACACCACTAAAATATGGCAAGGATTGCGTAGAATTAACAGAGGACATTTCTAACATATCTGAGCTATTGAGCAAAAAAGAAGGCCCCGGCAATGCACTAAAGTTAATACCTATGTTAAAGTTTGCCCCTGACCTTGGTGTTGCTATAAGAATATTGCTAACTATACTAGTAACTGCAGCAAGTTGAGAGAAAACATTTTTTTAAAATAAAGTTAATTAAAAACTTTTTACTTTCCACTTCCGTGCAAAATCGTCTTAATAGTTTGGCCATTGAGCATAAGATCTGCGATCAAATAAAATTAAAAGAGATAATAAAAAGTTTGCAGAACTAGAAGTGACAAAAATGTTTCCTGTAATTTTAGTAGTAGTAGTTTATATTACTATACCATAGCAATACCAAAAAATTAACCATTTTTGGTTTATCCTAAACTCTTTAAATCTCAAAACATAAAAGGGTAATAACATAGCCTTTCGCTAGCTCATTTAAATATTTATATGATGCTAAAATTATAAAAATTAATGATAAAATATATGGACAGGATAGGAAAAGTACGCCTGGGAGTCGTTATCTTTTAAAACGTCGTAAATCATCTCTTTTAGACTCTACCTGCTGCCCTGGTACATAAAAAAAAACATTAACGTCTTTCCGCTTTCCTGAATATTTCGCATTTTTCTGACATGTAGATAGCTAAGGTGCTTTTCACATTGTATTCGTTGCACTATAGAGATAAAGGAATAATACAGAGTCCCTATATTTTAAAAGGTATTATAACATCAGACATAATATATTAATGGAATACATGGATAATACTTTGTATAATATATGCTATAATATAATATGTATATATGTATTAATCTTGTATGTCTTGTCAAATAGCTTATCTTATTTCATCTTTGTAGAACGTCCGATATGACGAAGCAAGTAAAATTATTCAAATGCATGACATGATTGCAGCCTTTGTAGTTGTGTTGTGGTTTCCATCGGTTAAAATATCTATTAAAAAAAATTCTTTACAATAGCATCGTTAATCAGTATTATTTATTTGTCCTATTTTTTACATTTTTTCCACGCTCAAATTTGTACTTAAGTTTTCCAGCGAACGATACCTCAAAAATGTGGTATATTTAAAAGTCCCATCTTCTTTATCTAAATGTCTATATTAAGTTCACTTCTTTGTCAGGAGCCATTTCGCAATCCGCAAACTGCATGTTCGTCACGGAGCATCGGCTCTATAGAACTAAAGTTACAAGAAATTGAAGTTTCCGCTAGAACGAATTACCCAATCCAATCCAATTTTAAAATATCCGCTTTCTGTGTGACGCTGTCAAGTATCTATGTTTGTTCTAAAAGGTATACGTTTCTCGAGTTGTTTGTTAGGGAGATCTTTACGGAAGATATAGATTTTTAAAACTTTTATATTTAAAATTATGTTTCCTTTTCCTATAATTAATGTTTTACTGTCTTAGTTTTAGAGTGTCCTGGAGATCAAATATACATGCTTATTAATATTTATAGGTAAAAGATGTTCTTAAGCGAGCCGGGCTATTTTTCTTTTATATTTGACCCTTGATTTTTTTTAAATATTTAGTCAGTGGTGCAACAGATGCTTAAAATTAAAAACATAGCCAACAGCTTTTTTACACCTCTAGGATCACCCTGTATAGTTTAAGAATATTTTGTATACCAAAAATTGCAACATTTTAAAGTTAAACATTTTAAATTTGTTTCTAAGGAGCAGCTTAACTCCCTGAGATTAAACCGGTTTTTAAAAAAGCTAAGAATTATAGCAATAATTACTTAAAAAATAAAATCTCTCTCTCCCTCTCTCTCTCTCTCTCTCTCTCTCTCTCTCTCTCTCTTATCGGGATATACGCGGAAAACTAAGAACAGAGACATATTCTGACCCGGGGACTTCTAGTATTTCCAAAACACATGTAAAAACCGCACAAAAAGCAAGAAAGTGCACCCAATATAAGAAAATAATCTGTTTATGAACATTCGTTGAATGAACTATTACATGTTCTAGTATTTCTGTCTTCTGTCAAATTTCAATGTAATGGACTTGCAGTATATATGTGCATACACTAAATGGGAGAAAAGCACCACTGTGCCCACCAGCGCCTATTGGTCTCCTGAATCTGGTAGTGGTTATCTAATTTCCTTTAAAATTTAATATCATTATTTAAATGCTGCTCTCTTTGCTAAGCATCACAGCGTTTAGGTTATATTTTTGCTAAGTGGTACTAATTAAATCAGTATTTGAATAAAAACATGAGGGAATAGAAAACGAGATATAAGGAAAAAATAAAAAACGAATTTTGTTGAGAAATAGTTATTTGGGAATTTTCCGTATCATAATTCATGATCAGAATTTCATCAAAAAGTCCTTAGTACGTTTTAATTAGACAGTTTGAACCAAATTTTAGTTTAGCCTGTCAGCAATAGCTTCATCGTGCAAAATAAACTTTGTTCAAACAGCGAAAATGGTGAACTATAAACCTCAAATAACAATTTAACAAGCAGTCCCTTTGATCCCTTTCTCGATTTAACGAAAATCATATATCTCTGGTAAAATCGCTTTAATCTCATTTGCTTGAGTAGTTTGGGTCTACTAAATAGCTTTATTTTCACTGGCATAAAATATCCGGTATCCGCATTGTAGTTTGGCAGTGGCGGCTTCTATACATAAACCTGTGCGGGTCGCACTCGACCGAAAAACCGCAAATCGTAAGGGTAGCTTGCCACAAGCCTTTTAACGGCGGCTACTAATTAAAGACTTTAAGTATATTGTTGCCAAGAAGGATGTTTGTTATAAACGGAGAGAATACTATATGTTACTTAAAGACCTATTCTATTAAAAATAATTAAAATTAAAGGCATATTGCGAGTATCAAAATAAGATACATAATGTAGCGGGTGTATAACTAAGAAGGGAAGCCGGCGATATCTTGAAATCTAGAAGACTAACGAGAAAAAGTTTATTTATAAAAATGTGAAATTCTAAAAATTGTTTGTATAACTTACTATACATCAAAAGTCATTTGTTTTCAAAGTGTTAGGGCCCAAACCGTTTTTCTTAGAGCAAAACGCACTTTCATATCTTATTTGTAAATTATCTACCTTTTAACACCAACTTCCTGTCAAATTCCTGTAATTGCAAACAAATCATCCTAAGAGATTTCTGCAAATCTTAACGTGTTTGGGTCCCTAGATGCCGCAAAACATGTTTTCTCAATTCTGTCGTCCTGTTTGGCGGTTTGTCTGCCTGTTGTTCAACCTGAAAAAAAAACACTAATTAGATGATTTTCAAATTGTGTATTAAATATGACATAGAGATAAACTTGCACAATTGAACGAATTCAAGATGGTGTAATTAAACAGCGTTCAAATCAAATGTGTGAACAAAATTAAACTTCCAAGTTTTACATATATTCACGTTTTAGTGCCATAAAACATGTTTTTCTCAGTTTCATCGGACTGTCTGTCGATAAGTCGGTGTGCCTGTCGGTTCGCGGCATAGCTATGACACTTGTTTACCCAAATGTGTTTGGCACAAAGTTAAGTGCTTGAATATGGAAATGAACTGATAATATTTTGGTACGAATCCAAGATAAGAAAACAAAATGGCGACCTGATAAAATATTTAAAAAATCAAGCTGAAAAAAGTTCAATATAGAAACTGGTAAAATTGGAATACGATTCAAGATGAAAATATCTTCTTACTCAATAGATCTCAAACATGAAGGAACAAAATTGCGGTCTTAAAAAAAAAGTGTTATTTATAATTCAATGAATTGAATTATGTCCAAAAAATCAAGAGTGGCATAGGTAGAAACTGTTTAATTCGAATCCCATATGGTGGAAGAAAATGGCGCTCAATAAAAACGTTTGAAAAGAAGTGTTAATAAATGACTATCTGTAGAACTAAATTGGATAACACTTCTCTATTCCTAATAAAAGAAAAAAGGAAAGGAAATTTACCGATTTCTAACCTTAATAACTCGAAAACAAATGAATTTCGATGAATACTGGGTTATACAAAATATTATTAGAATTTTTATTGAAGTCAGAAAATTAAATAATATACATGTGTATACAGCAACCGGAAGCCATATTTTATTGACTTTGTAAAAAAATAGCGTTCTTCACATGTTTTATACCAAAGACATAAGTCTAGCGGCTTCTACCGGTCCAATCGGAATAAAAAAAACCATTCATTTGTTTTCACATTTCCGACAAAATTGTGGTAGTTTCAGACGCTATGTCCAACACATAACCTAAGAATTATTTTAGAAAGTTTTTCTTAATGTTATTTGTGTTTAATTGAATTTGATAAAATTTGTGAAGAGGAACTTCTATATATAGTCACTAATAGAACGGTAAAAAACTGCAAATGAAGTGAAAAGTGAATCGTTCTTGGGCAAACCGGGCAAAAAAAATTATTTTATTTATTGTAATTTAAATTTTAAAAGCATAGCTTAGTAGATTAAAAGGTTTTTTTTGAGAGTGAAGCCCATAAAAATATATTTCAGTTTGGGGGAACTTTTAGCAGAAAAAAACCAGTAGCTAAACTATTTCAATTATTGTGGTATTTATGCCCCATTTAGTGTCTTGTCAAATACCAGAAAATCCAAGGCAGATATAATAATATATCTATCATACATTAAATTATTAACAAAATGAATATACCAGCAAATTTATTGCATTTAAATAAAAAAATAAGTACATATTAATAGATCAGTAGAACAAAGCTGACTTGAACTCTCAAATTATAGTTTCCGAGTAGTTTTCGTGTTTTGCTGTGATTCCTGGCGTAGTTACATCAAAAATTTTTGGGTAATAGGTAGGACAAAACATTTGAAAACAATAATCGTGCCTATCTAAATGTTTTTCTATATTTTTTTTATTTCATATATCGAGCATTTTGATGCAAAAGTGCTCGGGAAAGCGGCAAAAACAAATTTTATATAGGCAGGTTTTTTTACAAATTAGGAATGAGGTAATTTTGTAATACATAATTATCCTGTACAGAAACCGCACAAAGTGCAAATAGTAAGTTTATTTCACTGCCAATTTGTAGAAAATATAACGCAAAAAACTGCTCTAGTAAAATTGTTTTTTTTGTCGCTTATGATCAGTTTGTGGCAGTAAGGGTTCGGTATACTCACGGTACACGAGGTCATAATGAAAATAAGTGAAAAGCTACATTAGACGTTTTTAACAGGTAAATAATTGAAATAAAAATAAATAAATACAAAATTGTCATATTTTATTTTATTTTAAAATTATGTACCATAAGATAGCTTAATAATAGGTTCCTGGAGCTGGGGCTGTATTAAGATGATGACTGAAAGCATGAGGTCCTTCAGGAAGAGGTGCTGTGTGAACAGCACCGGGAGTGGCAGCTACATACCTAAAATATTAATTATTATTAGATTTTGTATATTAAGTCATTTCTTTTTTGTTTCAGAAAAATATATTAAATGACGTAGAAAAAAAATCATGTTAGGTTTGCAGTGTTAGTTTTAAAAACATCATCACGTCTTTTATTTTATGGTATTTAAGAATTCAATTATTTCTACAGAAAATTGGATTTATTCAATGTTTGAGGTACTGTCTTCGCTATAACTTATTTTAACAAAGTAAGCATATTACTATACTAGGAATACAGAATTAAGAACTTTAATGCACACTATTATCTAACAAACACTAAATCTAATCTATTTTTAAAATAATTTTAAAGCTTTTTGAAACTTTTGAACATAACCTTAAGTGATAAACATGTTGAGTAATATTTAGGAATATATTATATAAGAAAATTACTCTTACAATCAGAGCCAAATAAAAATCAAAGCAGCTATCATATAACCCTATGAATCACTTAAGGTAAACTGATATTAGTAAATAATTTAAAATATTTTTTTAAGTAATTTTTATTAAAATAGTATTATCTACTTTTCTTACCCAGATCGGATGGCTGGTGCGGCTACAATTGGTGCAGAATAAGCAATGGGTGCAGAATAGGTTAAGGGAGCAGAGTAAGCCAGAGGGCTAGCCAATCCTAATCCGGAGCTGTAAACTTCAGGGACTATGACACCTGCTGATGCTACAGCGGCGAAAGCAAAAATAACGGCAACGGTGGACTGAAACGAAAAATAAAAAAAAAAGAAAATTACTTTTAGACTACAAATCTTTCCTATTTTAAAACACATTTTGTATTAAATAAAATTTTTAAAAATGATAATTTTTACCCAAAGCTAGAGTACAACGTAATGACAAATCAAACTAATATAATAAATAATAAAATAATTTTATTTGGTAATAGACCTATAAATTAATTAACCATACATTAGAAATGAAAATAAAAAAACTTTAAAACAAAAACAATATGAAGAAGAAGCGTGATTATATTCTTACAAAATGCTTTAGGGTAATTACTAACTTCCAAATAATTTTATTTGGTAATAGACCTATAAATTAATTAACCATACATTAGAAATGAAAATAAAAAACTTTAAAACAAAAACAATATGAAGAAGCATGATTATATTCCTATAAAATGCTTTAAGGTAATTACTAACTACTTACTTTCATGATTAGGATTGGAATACCTTTTTCGACAACGAAAAACTGTATATGCTTCCATTATAACAAAATTTTGTTTATATAGCAGTTTTTCATTGCCAAAAAATCAGGTGGGTTCGTTGATAGTAACCGACCTTCCAGACTTTATAAATCTGTGTACATTTAATAACATAAAAAAAAACAAAACGGGATCACTGAATAACCTGTTATAAACGGAACCGACCTTAAGACAGATGTGTTTTCGTTAAGGCGTGGTCACTTAAATATTATCAATAAGATTAATATCAATAGTAATATTACATTTGTTCGGCTTATATTTCAGTACGTAATATTACAATATTTTATTGACTTTGAATAGGGCAAACTTTTCACATTTCCCCTTTTTTCTGCTTACAATACAATACAAAAATAGACAATTTTATCGAACCTCAAAACAATTATATCTACCATATTCGTGCTTGCCTGAATTTTTTTAAGCTCACTTTAGTAATACAAAGCTGTTTGCACTTATTTAAAAAGAGTTTCATAGCAAATTCATTCACATCTAACAAAAAGCATAAAGAAAAGACGTGCTAAAAAGTTTATGCGAGAATGATACCTTAATGCTCTGTCGCCAGAATGGGGAAAATTTTAAGTCACTGTATCATAGTATAACAGCTAAATAGATCCTGGAGGGCGGTTCATATAGCAATTGATCTAAGTTAAAATCGACACTTTTGATGATAAATATTGGTGTAATTGCCCTGCGCCTAAATTTTCGTACACAGGCAGTATATCCCCTCTTATAATGGGTGCTAAAAGAAAACAGGCGAAATCGCGTTTAAAAAGGGTATATATATATATATATATATATATATATATATATATATATATATATATATATTTATTGGACTTCTTTCTTGGGTATAGGTTTATTTGCAAAATCAAACAATGGGATTAACTTGACGTTTCGCCTATCATAGTAGGCTTTCTCAAAAATTGCTTATTGCTTTATTTTTTTTGTTATATATGGCTTTCCTTTCCTATCTATAATTAATTTAAAAAACATTTAGTGGTCTAATTATAAAAAGACATTTACAATTTTTCTAAAACTGATTTAAAATTTTATACTATTGACAATAATTATTACAAAATTAATAAAATAAGGTTACATACCTCTAAAAACACATGTTGATTATTTATTTGTATTTGAATGATAGGTAGCAAGTTAGTGGTTTGCCAGGCAACTCATGGCACAGTTTTAGGTAAAAAAGTGTTCTTATCGTAGTACGTTTTTTTGAGGAATTTAAAGATAATTTTTTGCTATTTTTCAATTTAAACCTTAGAGTAGAATCAGACATTCACAATGATATACTACATTTTAAAAATAATGGCTTAGACGAAGTTAAAAGTATACTAAAATATTAAATTGTTGTATATTTGACTTAAATTTTTTATGTCTTGTTTGTCATTTACTGCATTTTTTTCTTGTTTTATGTGAATCATTTCTTTGATAATTAATTTCTGATACAGGTTATCTTCATCAATGATTTTGGTTTCAGAAATATTAAATTCGTATTTTGTGCTTTTTTCATGTTTATGTAATGCAGTGGATGCATTCTTTGTATACTTATGCCCTTTTATTCTATTTTCTAAAAGTTGGGTTGTCATACCAATATATTTCATAGGGCAGTTTAAACAAGGAATTTCATATACGAGAGTGGATTTTTTATTTTTGGGAATTTTAGTTTTTAATTTTGTAAATAGGGAGCCTATTAGGTTCTGGGCTTTATGACACACAATTATGTTATATTTTCCTAAGATATGTTTTAATTTTTCAGATAATTGAGATGTGTATGGCATTGCAATATATTTTTTTTGCGTATTATCTTGTCTTACGTTTTCGTTATAATATATGTACTCCTTTGTTTGATAATTTTTTTATCAGTTTTTCTGGGAAATGATTTGCATTCAAGGTCTCTTCAACTTTATTAAGGGCTTCAGGACGGTATTCTGGTGACATTAAAGATATGGCACGGTCAACTAGACCAATCACAACACTTCTTTTTTGTTTGTATGGATGGTGGGAATTGAAATTAAGATATCGTCCAGACCAAGTTTCTTTTGTAAACCATTTAGTTTTTAAGTTATTTTCTTATTGTCTTATTATAGTAAGGTCGAGAAAATTTATTTTGTTTTCTGTTTCACTTTCAAGAGTTTCCGATGAAAATTATTGAATGCGAAAAGTAGTTCTTCTATTTTATTTTCTGGAACTGATGCTAAACAATCATCCACATATCTCTTAAAAAAAGTAATATTAAAATTCAATTTTTCAAGAACTTCCTCTTCTAGGTATTCTATAACTATTTGTGCGATTGTAGAGGAAATAGGTGAGCCCATAGCACATCCATCAAGTTCTTGATAAAATTGGTTTTTGTATTGAAAATAATTATTTGACATTATAAGATGTAAGGCTTCTAAGAATTCAGGCTGAGTTAGAGTTGTAAATTTTTTTAAAATATTCCATTTGCCTTTTATAGCACTAACTATGAGTTCATTTGGTATATTAGTGTACAAAGAAATTACATCTAGTGATATTAACTTTGAATTTGGTGGTATTGTTAATATATCTAGAAAATGTTTAAATGTAAATGAGTCTTTTATGTAATAAGTGTTTTGGTAGTGCATATTTTCCCCTAAACTACACCGGCCCAAACAGTTAATGGACCGAAACTTCACTGGCCCAAACCGTGGAAATCCCGACAGATTGGAATGTGTGGAATGCGCCGCTAGCCCGACACTTTAAATACCAAATTGGCGAGCTACGCTACTGGCTAAAAATTCTTTAAATAGGCCTGCTGTGTTGTCAAGTTTTATTGAGGTTAGGAAGAGGTTATTGCTTATTTGCATTGAGATGATTTTAAACCTTCTACCCTTGTCTATACATAAACAAGGCTTCTACTTTTAAAGTAAGTATGTTTATTTTAGAATAGTGTGAATATGGTATAAAGTTGCAACCATTTCAGTTTTTGAACTCTTACACTCAGATAATCTTATTTGTTAGTATATAGAATTGAGTCCCCATCTTTTATTAATGTGGATGTTGTTCCCTACCTAAAAATAAAACAAAGTTGTGCACTAAAGACCATATAAAAATCCACAAAAGCCTTGATGCTTGAACATATATCTTTTAATTAATTTGTTCTGTGAGCTTTTTGAGACACATAATTTCAACTTTTTTTTTATAGTTTTTTAATTTTCTATCCTGATCCTAAGCAAATACCGATCTAAAAATTAGTTTTTATCAGACACATATTGATTAGTATTTTATAAGATTGTTAATGATTTTCCCTAAGCTTGTTATTCATGCAGGTACTTTATTAATTATAATTTGTTTTAGGACCAATGCAAGTCTTCTTGATGTTTGATATAGGTATCGTAGACAAGGCTTAGGAGGCTAGTTCGGCTCATATGTGCATTGCAGATAGTAGTGACGTGTATATTATAGTACTCTTTGTTGTTGATCTGAGTGTCATATAGCTTTAATTAGAGCCCGTTCCATCAATGTAATAATGGGCTTCTTTGTTATATAGAAGCTTGAAATTCTGCACCTTTGAATTTACTAAATATGCTTGTCGCATAAAGTGGTTCATTTACAATTACTGTTGCTAAGAAAGTGTGTAGTTTGAGAACTAAAAAAGATGCACTATATGTTAAATGTAGTATCAACTTTATTTTTAATTTTATCTTTAATAAATTTTTTTATTGCTGTAAAGTGTATCACATATTTTGTATATTGATTAAAGATATATAGCTAAAGTGGATTAGAAATTTGAATATTTTTTCCCCATATTTTAAAAATATTCACTGTGGCCTATTTATATATTTTCTCCAGTTGGTATACACAATTCAGTAATAAGTTAATTTAGTTTCAATAAAAAAATACTGATATTCAGTTTCCAATGATCATTTTTGAAGCTTAGTTTGCATTGGTTTTGATTAAAATTCTACAAATCATATCACTTTTTTGCAATATGAATAATTTAAGTCTGTGACTACAAATAATTTCATAAGAAATTAATTACTGCTACCGCTTTTTTTGACTAAATATGATAGGTGGATTTTGAAGCTACATTTAAGGTGTGAACGAACTATTTTTAACAAATTGAAGAAGTTATCAAAATAACTGGCTTTTAAAGCTAAAGAAGCAAGCTTTCAAGTTTTTATGAATTTTTATGAGTCCAGTCTGGAGTTACCCTAAACCTGGATGTAACAATAATAAATAAATAAATAAAACAAAACTTTCTAAATTAATATCGGTCACTGAAAAAAATGACATACAAATAAATACATCCTCATGGTTAGACAACATCTCTGACACAGATATTCCTAACGATGTCGCAGAAGTTCTTGCTTTAGGCGAAAACTTCTCGCTTCCTGTTCAGAACGAAAAAAGCTTACCTTTAACAGAATATATATCCTGCGTAGAAACGGCTATACAAGATAAACCAAATGAAATAAAAGATAGCATAAGGTCAGACGTAGTAAATATAATTACCAATCATAAAATAAAAATTAAACATAAAAAAAATAAAATTACCAATTTTCAAAAACGAATACAGAAACAACATAATAAAACAATGCAATTCATTAAAGATAATCCTCAAATAACCATACTTAAACCAGATAAATGCAGTAAAACCGTTATAATGAATACTACTGATTATAACACAAAAATAAATCAGCTCTTAAAATAAACCAGTATTTATAAACTTTTAAAGAATAACCCAACTAACATTTTTCAAAACAAAAATAATACTTTTGTAAAAAAACTCTTATACAAAAATCTATTAACTGACGCGGAAGCTAAAAATTTGTCAATTCATAATGCAGTCACGCCTAAAATATATGGCCTACCCAAATTGCATAAACCTAACATTCCCCTCAGGCCTATAGTTTCATGTATTCAATCTCCTTTCTACAAGCTCTCAAAGTATTTGTCAAAATGTTTGTCAAATATCACAGGTAAAAACACTTATTACATAAAAGACTCATTTATATTCAAACATTTTCTAGATACATTAACAATACCACCAAATTCAAAGTTAATATCACTAGATGTAATTTCTTTGTATACTAATATATCAAATAAACTCATAGTTAGTGCTATAAAAGGCAAATGAATATTGAATTCTTAGAAGCCTTACATCTTATAATGTCAAATAATTATTTTCAATACAAAAAAAAACTTGATGGATGTGCTATGGGCTCACCTGTTTACTCTTCAATCGCACAAATAGTTATGGAATACCTAGAAGAGGAAGTTCTTGAAAAATTGAATTTTAATATTACTTTTTTTAAGAGATATGTGGATGATTGTTTAGCATCAGTTCCAGAAAATAAAATAGAAGAACTACTTTTCGCATTCAATAATTTCCATCCGAAACTTGGTCTGGACGATATCTTAATTTCAATTCCCACCATCCAAACAAACAAAAAAGAAGTGTTGTGATTGGTCTAGTTGACCGTGCCATATCTTTAACGTGACCAGAATACCGTCCTGAAGCCCTTAATAAAGTTGAAGAGACCTTGAATGCAAATCATTTCCCAGAAAAACTGATAAAAAAAATTAAAGGACGTACATATATTATAACAATCATAACGGAAACGTAAGAGAAGATAATACGCAAAAAAAAATATATTGCAATGCCATACACATCTCAATTATCTGAATAATTAAAACATATCTTAGGAAAATATAACATAATTGTGTGTCATAAAGCCCAGAACCTGATAGGCTCCCTATTTACAAAATTAAAAACTAAAATTCCTAAAAATAAAAAATCCAATCTCGTATATGAAATTCCTTGTTTAAACTGCCCTATGAAATATATTGGTATGACAACCCAATTTTTAGAAAATAGAATAAAAGGGTATAAGTATACAAAGAATGCATCCACTGCATTACACAAACTTAAAAAAAAAGCACAAAACACGAATTTAATTTTTCTGAAACCAAAATCATTGATGAAGATAACCGGTAGCAGAAATTATCAAAGAAATGATTCACATAAAAAGGAAAAAAATGCAGTAAATGACAAACAAGACATAAAAAATGTAAGCCAAATATACCACAATTTGATATTTTAGTATAGTTTTAACTTCGTCTAAGCCATTAATTTTAAAATGTAGTATATCATTGTGAATGTCTGATTCTACTCTAACTCCTTTTTACCTAAAACTGTGCCATGAGTTGCCTGGCAAACCACTAACTTGCTACCTATCATTCAAATATAAATAAATAATCAACATGTGTTTTTCGAGGTAAGTAACCTTATTTTATTAATTTTGTAATAATGATTGTCAATAGTATAAAATTTTAAATCAGTTTTAGAAAAATTGTAAATGTCTTTTTATAATTAGACCACTAAATGTTTTTTAAATTAATTGGAGATAGGAAAGGAAAGCCATATATAACAAAAAAAAATAAAGGAATGAGCAATTTTTGAGAAAGCCTATTATGATAGGCGAAACGTCAAGTTAATCCCATTATTTGATTTTGCAAATAAACCTATATCCAAGAAAGAAGTCCAGTTAATATATACCGGGTTTAAGATATATATATATATATATATATATATATATATATATATATATATATATATATATATATATATATATATATATATATATATATATATATATATATATATTGATGACTTGATCTAGTTACCTATGATTTGAAAAAGTTGGTAATGCTGCTATGGCTACAGCGAAAAATGTAAGTAAATTAATACAGAGAGTTTGAAAGTTTGCAAAAGCGGAGTAGACTAGGGAGCGAGAAGCTATGAAACAAAAATGTTAATGCGGCTTTGAAAACAAAACATTGTTTACAATTTTGACATTTGTCTCCATTATTAGGCACGTTTTAACTGAAGTATACTTAAGTAGAAATAATTATAGTTGTTTGATAAAAAATTTAAACTTTGAATTCTAAATATGACAGGTTACAGAAAAGTGAAAAAATCGATATGATCTTGACTTTTGGTGAATGTAGGCAGCATTCAGTTGAAACTGCGGAATTGTACGCCCAGAGGTATCCGGATCGTCGACATCCGTCCAGACATTATTTCACAAATTAAGAAATCATGGTTCTTGGGATTAGACCGTGTCAAAATGGAATCACTTTCCGACGTTTCGCCTTCGATTGCATGAGACATCTTCAGGGATCTTTACTTCACGAGATCGGCACACTGAATTGAACTGAACACAGTGATTGTGAAAGTGATAACAATAATATGTTTTATTATTTTAGGAGAGGGAGTTAAAATAATATTAGAGTGTGTAGTATCCGAATGTTCGGACGAAAATGGTCTATTATAAAATCTCCACGAGCCACACCTTTTCAATTTAAAAAATCGAGCAAACATAAAAATGCTAATTTTGCTGATTTTAAAATCCCATAAAAACCTTCTCAAGGTCAACCAAGGCCAACTTGTATCTTTCCCGTACTACTTCGTCACATATGAGGCAATTTTGGGGATTGATAGCATCTTAGTTTGAAAAATCAAAAATATTCCATCTGTCAAAAATTCACAAAGAGGGTGTCATTATCTTCAGAAAGCCGTTTTCTATCCAAATAAGCAAAAACATATAGGGTGTCCCATTTAAAAATCGAAAGTTGAGGTCATTTCCGGTCAAACCGGAAGTAGCTCGAAACAAAGGAAGATGTCAAAAAATTCAAATTTGTGTCTCTTTTACGCATACCAAATTTCAAAAAGTTATCTCGGAAAACAAGAAAATAATAAGGGTGAGCAACTTCTGAGGGACAACAGGTATATATCCCTTTTCGAAAGGTACACGATTTCGTCTGTTTTCTTTTAACACCCATCATAAGAGGAGTTATATTGCCTCTGTACGAAAACTTACACCCATATTTATCAACAAAAGTGTTGATTTTAACTTAGATCAATTGCTGTATGAACTGCCCTCCAGGATCTATTTAGCTGTTATAACATAATACAGTGCCTTAAAATCCTCCCCATTCTAGCAACAAAGCATTATGGGAGGTATTATACTTTTTAGCACGTCTTTCCTTTACGCGATTAGTTAGATGTGAATGAATTTGCTGTGACGCTCCTTTTAAATAAATGCAAACAGCTTTGTATTACTATAATTGGCCTAAAATTCGGGCAAGCAAGAGTATCGTAGATACATATTTTTTGAGCTTTCGATAAAATTGCTTATTTTCCAAACTGGTATAAAGTATTGTAAATAGAAAACTAGTTAACAACAAGTACAATTTTATCTTCTAGCATGCCATAATGACATCATTTTGATGGTAATTTTTAGTGTCAAGATGACACATTATTTCGGACTGACTACTCTTAAGGATTCATTATGATCCTAAGACCGTAATGGATTCATTATAGTCGTTAAACAACGAACTTAGCAACGACAAAAAAGACTGCCTTTCGGGAATATTTTTTAACAAAATTTGCACAATGTTTGCTCTTAATGATCTCTACTTCGATTCTTATGTATAACATAAATTACTTGTGTGTATAAAATATAGAATTTCAATCTAGACACAGCTTCAGGGCAACATTTCTATTTCTGTAAAATAAACCTTAAATTACTAAAAAGTATTTGAAAATGTTTCGTAAAACGGAGAATTCTAATTTAATTAATAAAAATAGGTAATTTTGCCTTTACGCAGAACTCGAATAGAATTCCACTACGTACAGATAAGACAATTTATAGATTTATTATTATTACAAAAATTCTAAGTTATAATACTTTAGGAGCTTCCTCCTAGAGTATTGTAATCGTGAAAAAATCACCCTCTTAAATTTTTTCAGACCTTTAAGTTTCAGGGTCCCTAGATGCCGAAAAACATGTTTTTACAATTCCGTCGGATTGTCTGACTGTTGGTCTGTCGGTCGGTCTGTTTGCGGCATAGCTGAAAAGTTACTTACTCCATCGACTTCAAATTTTTGTAAAAAATGAAGGGTCGTATGGGGATAGTATGGTAACATTTTGGTAAAGTAAATTAAAGATCTGTAAAAATCTCGGAGAGTGATTTTTTGCGATTTCAATACTTCCCTCTTACGAGAGAAATTTTCCCGAATACTGTCCCCAAATAAATAACTTCCAACAATTTTTTGTGCAGTAGTACCTATTACTGTTAAATTTTCTTCCGAATCAAAGATCGTGAATATAAAATCACAGAATATATATCTAAAATCTATATTTTTTGTGATAGAATATAGTTAGATGTTTTAAAACAGCCGCTGAATTTGTTACGATCCTATTGGTTGTTCAAAATGTGGGTGTATGACTGGCCGGTTTCAAAAATACATGAAGGGTTTCTAGACGCTTGTCATTATTAGAGTGAGATATCTCTTCCCTGCTTTGACGTAATCCGTTCTACTGGAGGTGCTCTTTGTGTATACTAATGCTAATGTAATATACAGTCATATTATTTATGTATATATGCATATATGTATGTTTTAAAAAAATGAAAATCTAAAACTGGACGTAATAACAAAAGCGAATGATAAAGGAACCGATCTTAAGTTAAAAACTAAGGTTAACAAATATAGGTATAAAAGGTATAAAAAATAAAAAAATCGTTATCTCTAAGGAACAAACATTTCAAAACGAAACTTGCGAAACTATTAAATGAGGCCTCTCTACTACGCACTGTATAAGACTTCATACTAGGAGAGTGAGAAATTGAAATACCGATATATCTACTTTCTTTATAAGACCGCACTGTAGTTGGTTAATGTAATTTCGAACCTAATTTAAGGCTGTTAGTGGAAGCAATGACAAATACCGAGTATTTCTGTGACGAGGCTATATACTATATATGAGATAAATGTAGATTACGAGAAAAAAACCTGCGATATGATTTATAATATGTTGTAATAAAATTAGTGTCAAGTTTTATTACACATTTTCTAAACTCTTTTTGAATGGGTAAAAATAAAATAGGGAATTATTGCGATAAAAGGGAAACAGCACTATATATTTTGACTAGACTCCCATAAGGATTCTAATGTTTTTTCGGTTTATTTATGTACTTACACGACAGAAAATAATCTAGACGGTGAAGTATTACCTCTACGATCTACATATACTGTATTATAACTACAAGAAAACAATGTATTTCCCTGAAATTCGCAATATATTTAGCAGCGGATTTAAATAGGTAAACTACTATAATTATTATTGGCTGCCAAATTTCCCCAACAGAGCTCTAAGTAGCTAAGAATAATTCAAGGATATTGTACGTACCATAGACAAGGCCCATGGTGGAAATCGGAATCCCACTCGAACCCCCCTCACCGCTAGAATTAGGCAGCAGTTTCAAGATGATCAAAGAGTGGGACCACCCAGAAATCAGTACTGAATGGACCAGCGAAGACGAAATTTGCCTCCTTAGCAACCATGCTACCGTCAGAACAACTGACCACGTACAAAGCACCAATATATTTTTCCCGGCAATATAGTTCATCCAGCCCCAGCAAAATGAACGGCACTATAACACACGGCGACAAGTAAGTCAACAGTATTACCAGTCGAGCAGCCAGCACTACTCCAATAACAGGCAGGTACGGAGCCAGGTTAAAAAATATTCGGAATAATCCAGTATGCCACATCCATCGAGAGCCAGGCCATTTTGCAGCAATATATAGAACTAGACAGCAATAACCAAACAGGACAGGATGGCGAAAGTAGAATCCTCAACCATCCTCACACAGGGCAAAGACTGGCATCTTATACATCATAACAACTTTAAACAGTGATACGCCATCTTCGACTCGGGGGCCCAAATCAATGTAATTCAAGAGTCATGTGCGGAAAAAATACTTGGTAGACTCAGTAACAAAATACTCAGCATGGCAGAGAACTCGAACTGCTTCTACAAATAGAAGGAAGTTTTAAATTTATGTACCAGTATCGAAGCCAAACATCCCCTCATTTGAGAAGAGAGCAAAGCAGTCATGGATAGTCAGAAAAACCAACTGCTACTAAATAAACATTATCTAGTTCCCCTAAGAAGAGAAATAAAGTCAATAGCTGTCATATCTGGAATGAACGGGCCACCAAAAGAACAGCAAATATGCAAGACTCGCAACAATAAAAAGAGCCAGAATGAAGTGAACTGAAAGTTGTTTACCAACTTGTTGCGACATACAGCATATAACAATAAGAAAACGATTAACAGAAATGCACGAGAACATTCCAGAAGGAGTGACAATTGTGTTTAGGGCTACAAACATCTGCAAAGCCTTATTGCAAGAATGGAAACCAATGGAGACGTGTCATTATTCTTTCACTAAATTATTTGATACAACTCGGACTGGTTAGCAAAAAGACAACTCACAATAAAAAGGGCATTTGAAGACAAGAAAGAAGCAGAATGTCTAACAACCTATCAAGATCGATACAACCTGGATAGATTAGCAACTGACAATAATATGACACATTTACGAAAACAAAAACAAGTTTAAGGATACATTCCAAATCAAAGTGTACAGTAAAAATATACAGGGGTACTACTTCAGCATGCCTAGAGAAAGATAAAGCAGAAAAAGAATCACGTTCCTGGAAACTCAATCTACAAGAAGCGGATGAAAAAGATCAAGTAACTCCAAAAGATCACGATCTAAGCAACATCCCAGATAAGAAAATTTGGTAAGAACTGTCAGGCCTTTTAAAAATACAATACCGCTTTTGCCAAATCATCAAAAATCATGGGCCGAACTAACTTTGCAGAGCATAAAATAGATGTAGGTGAAGCACAGCCAGGCCTACCGTGTCTCCCAGAAAGAGAGAGACATATTAGATAATCAAATTCAAGAAATGCTTAATAAAGTAATTACACTGACACACACAATTCTGTGTCGATTACCCTTAAATCAAAGACGTATCGAAGTTTACCGATAGTCCACATTGACGACATCCTGGGAAGTTCTAAGTGATTTAGTACGCTTGATATGTTCTTAGGCTACTGACAGGTTTCGTCTAGAGAAAATTGAAAATTCCAAGCAATATACAACTTTTGTTGCTCAAGAGCATGGGTCATTCAAATTCAACGTACTCAACTTCGGTTTATACAACGCATCCGCCACATTTCAAGAAATTGCTGACAAGGTCTTTTTTGACATAAAACTTAAAGAAGTGTTGATATACTTAAATGAATATCTTATTTTCAAATATTTTAGAGGAAAGAAACTAAGAAAAGTCTTCGAACGCCTGCAACAGGAAAATTTAACCTTAAAACCAAGCAAATGCGGATACCTGATAAAAAAACAAATAAAAATCCTGGGTTACAAACTAAATGTAGAAGTAATACCAAGAAAAATAAAAGATGTGCAAAGCTTCTTATGCCTATGTCATTTTTACATTTTTTATTTAACATTTTCATCAATATCCAGACCACTACATGATATGTCTTGAAAAGACCTAAAATTCAAGAGGGTTTTAAAGAAGAAGAGGCATTTGAAACTGTGAAAATTTAGAAGAAAAACTACAATGTTCATGTGGAATCGGAGCAGTACTAAAATAATGAAGCTATATCAATATTATGTATATCTAGCATACATCAGCAGAAACCTATAAAATGAAAAAAGAATTTCTTTATAAGGGAGCTGGAACTGCTCAGTAGAGTATGGTCTCTAGTTTACCTACGGAGCAGTGAGATCATCAAGCACTTTGTTGGTTAAATTTAGTCTAAGAAACTAAGTCGATGACTAGCAAGATGGATCCTCAGAAGAATTTAAATATAAAATGGAATACAAAAAAGGTGCAAAGACGTCTGTTGTATGTCTCGAAATCCAGTCCTATCACCAGAAGACGGAAAAAATGGGTAGAAGAGCTTTTAACATTTAGCTTGAGAAGTGAAGAAATAATACCAGTCCAGGAGACAGATCCCAAAATAAAACAAGAATCAAAAGTGCGCAAAAATTATAGAATTATCAACAACACCCTGTTCGAAGTAAACAACACAAGTTAAGGCCTAGAAAATATTTTAGCGTTTCTAAAAGTTATGAGAGATTTTTTTGGACCGGGATGATCAAAGGTACAGAAAGACATGCTAAAAGATGCAGAGATTGCCAAGCAAGAAAAAGACACTTATACAGAAAAACGCTGGATTTGCTACAAGCAATCGAAGTGAGGATGATAGTAGTTGCAACTTGATTTAAGGTTCGCTATAACTGCAGCACTACCAAATAGAAAATCTGAACCAGAAAAAGTCTTTCTAATACACGGCATTCCAAGAACTCTCTTGAGTGACAGAAGGAGAACTTTTAGATCTGAACGGCCTAACCGAAAGACTGAATAAAACTATAATAGATATGTTATCTATGAATTGCAACACACAACAGACAGTTTGAAGCAGTTATAAGTTTTTATAAGTTTTGCCTATTACACAGCAATTTAAGATTTATCCCGTTTATCATAACTTTTGCAAGAGAGCAAACTGTACTCATCAAGTAAAAAAGTTAGGAACGAGAAAAGAAGTTGAAGGTACGATACATGTAACCAGAATACTACCATACAACAACCCAAGGACGTCTGAAGCCACTAACGAAACTTAAGACGAGGGGAAAATGCAGAACAAAGAAGGAAATTCAAATCAAGCACCAAGCACAAGTTCAGGTAGATTAAAAGAAGATGAAGGAAAGGACTAAAATCAATAAGCATTTTGAATAAGTTAGAAGAAGAAAAATGTGTAGGCATAAGTCAAATATGGGCAAATTAGCAATTTTTCGAAGAAGAAAGAAAAGTAGAAAGCGTTAAAGAAGAAGTAACGAGAAGAGAGAAAATAAAATATGGGAAAAAGGCGGATAATTTGTATAAACTTCACAAGAAACTAAGATTATTGCTTTTTGATTGCAGGAAATTTGTGTATTTATAAAAAAGATACATATAAGTGGACATAAGAAAAGAAGACTCATTCAGAGTAGCCAATGTACGATAAACGAACAAAGTTCGGAAGCGCTAAGCAGAGAAGAGAAAAAAAATGTTATGAGAAAAGCCCTAGTATAAATTTTTGTCAAATTACAACAGAAATGGAAAAGACTAAACGACCACAATTTCCAGAAGACTTTTCAGAAAAAAAAATCTTATTCATAGAGAAAAGAAGAAAAAGTTTTTCTAATACACGGTATTCCAAGAACTGTCTTGAGTGACAGAGGGAAATTTTTAAGTCGGAACTAATGCGAGAAGTAAAACGAATTATGAGAGTTAGGAGTCTGATAAAAACAGCTTATTATCTATGTTGCAATGGCCTAACCGAAAGACTGAATAAAACTATAATAGATATGTTATCTATATCTTGAAGCACACAACAGACAAATTAGTGCAGTTACAGATCATTTATAACTTTTGCTTATAAGACAGCAACTTAAGAAATTACTACAGTTAGCCCATTTATCATAACTTTTGCAAAAGAGCCAACACTTCCCTCTGAAGCTATTCTCAGGACGCATACGAAATTGTAAGAAAATCAGAAGAAGTAAGTTATGAAGTAAGAAAGTTGAGAATGCGAAAATAACTTGAAGATATGATACTGTAAGCAGAATACTACCATATATAATTAATAAACTTATTTAAAAATTTAAGAACAAGGCATCTAAAAATCTTATTAGTTTTAGTTGTCCATCCGGGAGTTTGTTCATTCAGCCGGTGGGGTGTTCTTCAGACCTTGATATTATGTTTAAGTCTAATATAAAAATATAGTATAAAAGAACATTTAGGTTTGTTTCATTTTATACCACAAAAAAAAACCGTTATATTTTATTTTTATTTTTATCTTTATAATTTAGGAGCAAACAAAATGATATATTAATATGGAAAGTAAATATTAATTATATTATTAAATTATTATTTATTTTGTTCGGCCACGCACATTTTGGCCCTCGCTGTGATGACCGTCGGCTGCGGCGTTGATCGGAAAACGATGAGATTCGTGGAAGACGGTACCGCGCAATATTATTATGCTTTATTGATCACTCGACGTTATTTATTAATCTAACAAAAATTCTATCGCTTTAGCCGTTAACAGGGCCATAGCAATTATAGGTCTTGACAATAGGAAAAAAGCTTTGCGTTATTTTATGATTAAAAAATAACGGAGATTATTTTAAATCTACGTTTAGATCTAAATTTTAATATACAAAGTATTGTTACTTACCTTTTTTTAAGACAAACTTTATTTTTTACATTGTTCTGAACTAATAAAGGTACAGAGTGTCCCAAAATTGAGCGTTTTGTCAATGTTTCTGACAAATAAAACCCTTCATCAGTGCTACTTTATGATGAGGAACGAAACATCGTGTCAAAAATCTAATCACGTCATATTATTGACAAAAAGAAATGGCAATGAGAATGAATTTTTAAATAACTTCCGGAGTAGAACAAAAATATAAATAAAGATATAAATAAATTTTACATTTCCATTACCACATTTTTGGCTTGAAGATAACGCAGATAATTGAATTTTTGATCCGACGCGGGCTTTCCGTTCCTCGGCAATCATTATTAATTAGCATTGATGATATTTTTTTAGTCCGCAATATCGAAAAAATGTTAAGTGTGATACGCTATTGGATTTAGAATTATAATGACTGTTTATTAAGAAGAACTCAACATTTTTGACTATTTAAAATGCACAGTTTATTATGATTGTTCGGAGATGAATCGCCGATTCGTGAACTTAATAACATATTTTGGTAGAGGCAATACGGTGGCTGGATGATATGACACTTATTTGAAAATATCTTTTTAAAAAAATTCCGTAAAAAATTAAAACTATTTTCAAAAATTTATTTTTTTTTCAGATATCTTGGGAAGTACTATAAATATCTTCAATTTCAAAACGGCATTTGATTGAGCAGAAAATTGCGCAACTTTGCCATAATTTAAACTCTTCCATATATTGTATAGCTTCTCCCAATTGTCACCCTAGATATTGGGGTACGCTGTACACCAGGTGAGGGATTTTCCCTGTAAAGTAGCTTTTTTTTAATTAAAAATCAAAGAAAAATGTTGTTCATAAAAGGTTTTATTTTTTTACAATGACTAGAGTATAGATAATTAAAGCAAAGTTGAAATATAATGACTATTTCAAAATTTTCAAACAAAACATGTAATTTACAAATAATACATAATCAAAACAAAAGATAAATAAATATGCAATGTTTGCATCAAAATAATTATGAACATTTAGAAAATACGTGAAAATAAACTTACATTTAACTACTAAATAGGTACTAACCATAAATATTGAATACATTCAATTTACACAACTGGTATTTTTTTTCATACTACAACACGAAAGTTATATTTAGTTATTTAATTATAAATTTTAGCGCGCGCTATACCTGTAGATTTTTACATATTAACATAGTATATTTTTGATAATGCCATTTTGCTGCTATTACTTAAATAATTATGCGAAACGTCCAAATTTCTGCTTGAGACATTTTTTCCTTAAGTTCTTTTCGTGAGTTAAACACATGCTAACAAGTACCCGTGATTTCGTTCGCGTATGATGCTAACGAAAGGGATATATATTGGTACTTACATCACCTTATTTTTTCATAAATTTTAGAAACCACGTTGTTGCTTTTTCGTTCAATTTTTGTCAACAGGTGCTTGAGAGATTTTTGTTTATATAAATTATTTCCAATTTTTTGGAACACCCTGTATACATTTAAAATGACGTATACCTGATCAAGCGTTGTTTTGAAAAATTAACAGTACAACTCTCTCACGAACTTGCTAAAAACTTTAGCTCAGTGTTTTAAATATATAAATTTTACAACAAATATTAAAAAGCCCTTTTTATATTTTATATTTTCTGAAAATTCCCTCAAAATTGTCTTTGTGCTTTTTAATTAGTGTAAGTACTTTTTAATTTAAAAAAAAAGTCTTAAATTTTCTGATAATTATGTTATTAGAGAGCCCTGAAGAAGAATTTATCAGGCGCCATAAGGTCATGGCCCAGGTAATTTATTTTAAAAAGAGTAATAATCAAGGGAAGAAAGTTTCAATACTCAAAGATTCATAAACATCAGATTCCTGCGATGTTACATTTGCAAGATTATTAGGACCCTGCATTTATTATTTATTTGAATTTAATTTTAGCAAGGACATTCGAAAAACAAGATACAAAATAAAAAACACTTACCTGTCCAAAATATAGGAACGGCATTTTTCTTCAGTAATTGTCTTTCGCCACTTGAATACATATCGTGTTTAGAAAAATGATTTTCACAATAAACGTTTATTTATCAAAGAATTCTCGTCCGTTAAAAATATTCCAACATTGCCACAGTTCTGTATCCATTGACAAAGAATGTCAGTCCTCGTCAAGTAAAATTTAAAAAAGCTCACCTAATTATTTTTCTTTTTTCTTTTATTGTTGCATCCAATATACGCACCCTCTATTTTTCTGGCAGACATAATTGCTTTAATTAACAGTTTCACAAAAATGAAACGTCCTCCAGCTTCGTAGAGTTAAAAATTCACGAGTTTGACTCGAAGACAAGCAAAAAACAATAACCACTATGACGTAAACAATACAGGTAAGCGATTCGTACTCCTCCGCCGACTATCCGATCTATCCGCTGTTTCGCTGTAAACGACTGGCAGCGCGCGGCGCGAAGGAAATGTCGGACACCTATTCTGGCGGCGACGATGTCGCCAGCTACATGTCGGACACCTTTTGTGCCACGAATTCGCCCATAAGGTTGCGCATCTTCCTTTTTCCTTCAATCAACGTTATTAATTATTTCAATCACTGACAAGAATTCTTACGTCATATTTAATTTTCACATTTCCTGACCTATCTCATATCTCGTGCATCTAATTTTTTCGATGGAAAAATTGGAATTATTTTTTAAGAAAGTTTTTAAGAAATTTGTTTAAGAAACAGCATTTGCGAAAGTGGAGAAATCTTCCTTCCTTTTTGACTCGTATTTTTAAAACCATTAACGCTCATGCTATTTGTTAAAAAAATTACTTAGAAATTCGCTTTTCCGAATTTTTTCGGAAAAATTAGATGCAGGAGGGATATCACCACCGAATATGTCTTCATTGATTGTAAGGTACTTTACATTACATTATAATATATGTAACAGAAAGCAAACGCCTTTATGGGCTGGTTCCAGCTATCTTTTTGAAATTTTACGGGTAATCCCGTGAAATATTAAGTAATGGGGTAGAGGAAAAGATACAGTGTACAATAATTTTTCTACTCGTTCAAAATATTTTAACGAAGACATTATTTTAAACAATCGATACAACTGTATGGGCGTGAGATTTCTCGCATTGCCACAACAACGCCTCAAATAGCCGAAAAAAAAAATTCTAAGCAATCCTGCTTATGATTTCTTGTCAGTAAAAGGTATAACTCTTTGTTTTCTGGAAATCCTATAAAACAAAAATAGATTGTATTGCAATTCTATAGATGGTTAAAAAATGCAACTTATTGATAACGGTTTTCCCATTAAGAGTAACGACTTTACAATTGTTAAATAAAATTTCCAGAGATATTCTATTTAAATAAATAGTCCTATATAAAAACCAAAATACCATTAAAAATCCTAAAATCTACACAAATAAAGTAATAAAAATAGTAAAATCTACTTAATCACCGAAATATAAAACACACACAAAATTGGCAACCTCAGTATAAAAACGCTTCGTTGTGCAAGCACGCGACAAAGTATACATTCCGTTCAAAGTCCACCTCTGAAAACCAGCTAGTCGTAAGGCGGAGCGAAGGGGGATTGATTTCACGCGTTAAGCGGAGTGATTCTTCCTGTCTTCTTTATGTTCGTCATATGATAAATGTTGGTGTTACTACGGAGGGCAACTTATTCATTAAAGTAAAGCATGGAATAAACTTGAGTTAAATTTTATTAGGAAAGTGGTATTTGTTTAAATTTCTCTAAAACTCAACTAAAAATATAATTAAAATTTGATTTTTTAATTATAAAAAAAACTAAATTTTTTGAATATCACAAGCAGATTTTGGTTTTTTTTTTGGCATAAACTTTTTAAAATACAATGCACGGTTGTAATATCGATCGATCTCCGATAATCTAAAATGAAAAAAAAAAAACAAATATTAAACATATAATTAAATCTATTCCTGAAATTTGAATAACTCAAATTCATATATGTCAGACTAATGGCAAGCGCGTTCTTGGTTTTTATTCCTCGTTTCCATGACTACATAGTCAATGTGCTGCTTTCCAAAGAATATAGTCTGCGTAAAATGAGTATACGGGGTGCCTCATATAAGCACAGTATGATACAAACAATAACAAACAGCGGAAGATGAATTTTGAAAAACTGAGTCCTAATTATTGTGTCTTATTTTGGTTTACTTAAAATAGTCAAGCAAAACGAAAATTGCAATAGCAAATTTAAGATCTCGAGTTGTTTCAATAGATAATATAGACTCCAGAAAACTACACTGCTAAATACCGTAAAGACAAGAGCATCTATCTAGTCCCAATTTAACAAAATTTGCAAAACAAGAGGCTATAAAGTTTTTCCTTCAACTTCCATGGAAGAATTAAATAATATATTAAAAGACTGGGCCTGCAACATAGAATAAATAATGGCGATGATTACAAAGAACTTATACTTAATAAAAACTACGTAGAATAGTGTAGCTAAACAGGTCCAAGAAATGTATTTTAAAAAGTGGAAAATCTCCTTCGACCCTTTCAAAGACATTTTATTTCAAAGTTCAAGCCAAGCAAGGGATGCCAAAAGACAGCAATTGCATGTGCGTAGTGATAAAAGAGAGGAAAGTGCAGTTCTGCTTAAACAAGATTAGTACCTACCTATCATTTTAGAAAAACGACACACATGTGGGATTGCAAATAAAATTTCATCGTATAGCTTTCGTTGACCTGGTATGGAAAGGGGGAGAAGAGGCTAGTTGCCTTACTTCGCATTTGAAACAAGAACTTTATCCCGATAGGTCTCCAACAGAAAGAATTGAATACAACCCTGTGTTTACAAAACCAATACAAGGAGGTTCAAAAATGCGCAGAAAGCAAATGGGTTGTCAGGAACCAACAAACATCCGAAATATTCTTGTGCGTTTGTACAATAAAATAATGGAGAAAGACACCTTAACACACCCATATATTTTTTTAACCGCAAATACTTTCCGGAAATTAAGCAACCAATGGTTTTAAAAAACACCCATAGGCATAAATTTTATTTTCTACATGGATGAAGGACTCCGCCGATAGAATAGATCTTGACACACATTCGTCCAAAATTACTAATCATTCCAACAGATTGACGGCTGTTCAAGAACAACATTTAATAAAAATAACCCGACTGAGCACCACTCAAATGTAATAAAAAATCTAAGAAAAGAAAATTCCGACCACGATAAAATGATGTAGCCACGGGAAAAAAATTTAGGCACAACAGTGAAATATCCCAGCAATCGCATTACATTAACATGAACAAGATTTAGCCCAATTTCCATCGACAATATCACCTGCTAATGTATGTAATAAGGATTATTAATGAATACACGAAAATTTGCAACGCACCAATACGTTATGAACATTGTAATTGCTAAATCAACTATTCTATTAATAAAAATTAATATGTTAATTTATTGTAAATATATTTATTAAAATAAAATTTAGTTTCCAGTTATGTTTGCAATATATCTAGCAATATATAGTTATGTTTGAAATAATCTAATAAAATATAACGTGTGCTAAACAAATTTCTTTCCAGAAAAACTTCAAAAATAGTCGAAAAATCGGCTTATTGACTATGTGCGCTCTTTTATTAAGAAAATGAAAGCTCAACATTTTTTCGTTTTTTTCCGGAAATTTTATTTGCACTTGTTATACAACTACTGAAAAAAATAATTTTTAAAAAGTCCCTATATATCAATGCCACATAGGTGAAATCTGTCCATGTCCCAAAATGAATAATATTTTTAGGAGATGTTATCTAGGTGGCCTAATGAAATATAGGATATCAATCCTTGTCCGACTACAGAATTTATTCAAGCCATGTACGGTTGCGCAATATGATCACTGATCGATTCAATAATAAGACTCCTTTAGTTACATGATACGTCTTGAGCAGCTCGCGCTCCTTATTTTTACTACAACTGCAATGGAGTATAATATAATATAGCTACTAGAAATTAACAATATGCATACATATTATTTCGACAGATTGAATAATCTTAACTATTATAAATTAGGGTTGATGTAGAACGCAGAACATTAATTTAATGTATGATAATATGTGTGATTAAAAATCGAATTATTTATCCTCATACTATAATACGTAACAACATTAACAATAATCTAAAGAAGCAAAGACATGACCGGATTAATGTCTTATTGGACCTGGGGATGTAGGTATTTAGAGGCCCTCAAGCTGTGCGAGGATAAGGTCCTCGGCTTGGGGGCCCCTGAGACGCGCGGTGTTTTGCCAGGCCGCCCTTTACAGACTATCCCCTCGTTTAATCCTGGCCTTAGCCAACGAAACGATTTCCATGTGCTCACAACAACCAAAAATACTATTTAATAAACGATTTGAAAGTCAATTTATATTTTGACTTGGGATTATACATTTTTTATATTTCCTCTTGTTCCTTTTATTTTGCTTTGGAACAAAACTTAGAAACCACATGATCTTTCTTCTGCTAATAAAATACATAATATCGATAAATTATAACAAACCGATTTAATTAAATTTGTAGAAAACGAAAACAAATAAAATACATTGTAAACCAACAAAAGTGATCTCTTTTAATAGTATAATACTGTACTCATTGCCGTTAGAAGTAATTAACTGCAACAGTTTGTTTTGGTTTAATAAATGAGTGACAAAACAAGATATTATTTGTCAACGGTGCTAACTCGTAGTTTTGATCTATTTCCGAAAATTCAATTTAAGCTAAACGCCATAGTAACATCAGTAATGGAAAGAGATTTTATTGAACAGGTAAGTATATTAATTACTAAAAATTTTTGCGCTTCGTAAAGAAAAAGAAATTGACCAATGAAAAAAATGTATAAAACCGATGGTAACAAAATTTTAATATTAACGCAATGTGCATAAAGTGTTCTTTATTAATTTTACGAAAACAGGATAATTAGTAAGTAAACTTTGCAGTGTTTGGCAAAGAGTTCAAAGGATTGCAAAAACCAAAAATGCCAAAACACGATTATACATCAAGTGTTAATTCAGGATTTCTTTCTTTAATTTTACCTATTCAAGCTACAAGAAGATCCATTTAGAGAAGTGATAAATCCTTAATATTATTGGAAAGGCTGATCTCAAATCTGCAGTTATTTTTTCTTTTTTTTGTTCTGTTCTTTGCATATTGCAGTCATTACTTTAACATGATTTGGAGGATAACACTTCGGGAAGCCATATTGGCAGAGACATGTTCTTTAGTAGAAAATTAACAAGCGTATTAGAATGTTGTTGGTGTAATTTGCAGTTGAAAAGAAGGTGGTTTAAATCACCGTATTCACCACAAATACATAGTGGATTTTGACAAGGTGGCTTGGGAATCACCCATGGTTTAGTTTTATCCGGCTTATTGTAGAAACCTCTCCTCTAGATATAGAGTTACCTTAGTACCAATGTTTGGTTGGGATCGTGTTATTTACTTTAAAATAAAAAGTGTTACTTTCATTGCCGTATCTTTGCCATTCCTGATTCCATTTACTTTTTATATTGTTCAGAATTACAAGATGATAATCAGTGATTGTTAATGGGTTTTCATGAAAAGTGTTATTTAAATGAGCTGTCTTTGCAATTTGGTCGGCTTTTTCGTTACTATATATTACTGAGTGTGATTTTGTCCATAAAAACCTGACTGTGCAATTAATCTGACTTGCTTCCCGCACAAAGTCTAATACTCCCATTACTTATTTGTTTGGGTAGAAGAAGCTTTTGCAATAAAAATTTGATACGCCTTTTAAAACAGATTGCGAGTCTGAACAGATAAGAATATTTTTATAGTTATTGGCTAGAGCTCCTTTGATTGCATAATAGATAAATAAAAAATGTATATGTAAAAATACTTAAGTTTGTATTTTTTTGTTTATATATATGTATATATATATATATATATATATATATATATATATATATATATATATATATATATATATATATATATATATATATATATATATATATATATATATATATATATATATATATATATATATATATATATATATATATATATATATATATATATATATATATATATATATATATATATATATATATATATTTGGTAAGAGTTTCTTGACCTTCCTTTTATATTGTTAATATATATAATTTTCTTGGGTATAGGTCCGAAAAAAGAAAGTAATTGTGACTGAGGTTTTGGTAGTGTCACATATATTGTCAATTTTAAAAAAATATCATTTTTGACGTTTCGGCAGGAACACCCTTGCCTTTCTCAAAAAATTTTTATCCTAAAACCAAAAACAAAACCCTACATTTCACAATAAAAACCTATCACTTTTAACTTACCATGAAACATAATTAATCAATTTAAAATTAAAATCTTAAAGAACACATTTCACTTATTTTTACGAACATAACGAAAATAACAAAAAAGACGACAACATATCGTTTGCTGCTCGCTCTTGGGCGATATCACACTGATTTGGATTTTATTATTTTTAAAGAAAATAACCCTTCGTTGGTATGGAAGGGAGGGGCAGTATTTACTTTAGATATATTATACCGAAATAGATTCTATTTAACACATCTATATCCTTTTTGTCATTTATGGCATGTTTGTTTTTTTTTATTTCTATTGACTCATAGATTTCCCTTTTCTTTTTATGTAAGTCAGTTTTTAAAATCTTTGTTCGGTCAAAATCGAAAGTATGATTATTTTGTTGTGTGTGTTTAGATAATGCAGTTTGGTTTTTCTTATCGTACTTGTTGCCATATAATCTTGACTGTAGATATTGTTGTGTCTGCCCAATATAAACACCGTCACAATCCTTGCATCCAAAAAACAAATCAGTCAAATAAAACAACAAAAAAAATTACTTGACACTACCATACATACAGGGGCTATCCGAACAATTTAATAATTTATTCTCTAAATATAACGTACAAGTTGCCCATAGGGGATATAATTTGCTAAATCAACATTACCCAAAACTTAAGACAAAAAATTCAAAATTTCAAATAACACATATAGTATATCAGGTACCATGCAAGTACATTTTGTAAAAATATTTTTATTCACAGAAGACGTCTTAAAATCGGGGTATCAGATAAGATTTTTTTTCAGTAGAACTCCCTATAAATTATAATATATCTAGTTCTAACGATCAATTATAACCAATTTTATGTAACATAACGATCATACTATTTATCAAAATTCAACTGTTTTCCATGCCGCTGTTAAACAAGGAACTAATATTTTATGTATTTGTTGCACTAATATAGAAAGCCCCTTCAGAGGGTTATATTTACAAAACGGCTCATACGATTTTGACGTACCCATGGTATCTTTTGTTCAGAAGATCAAGAACTACAACATATTACACAAAATATAGCTTTTTGCTTAGTCATTTACTATGGTATAAAATATTTTAAGATATAGTGGGCGATTCAGAAATAAGTACTGAAAATTGAGAATTCGATTCTTCGTTTAATTTTAGATATAAAAGTTCATATATAGACTTTTGTCAAAAAAGTGCATATTTTTCAAGATTCATGGTGTCAAATTTTTATTTTTTATTTTAGTTTCTTTTTATTGATATTCTACATTTATAAATTGAAATTCATACATTACGGGACTTGCCCAATGTAAAGATAAATGATTTAAAATTGATACATACCTTTTATAGGACCTATTCATCACACGTTTTAATGCCCCAAACTAACGACACTGAACTTATCAGTTAGCTTCGCCAAATTCTTAAAATACTTTTTTGTCTCTTGCACTTTTTTTAGATGTAGCATTGTTTAAGAGTTATTTAAATAATACCCTTCTTTGCAATTCTTGTTTTTAGTGGCCTCGAGTCTAATGAGTGGTAGGGTTGGTTGGCTTAGGTCAACAACAAGTCATAGACTTTGAAGGTCTAAATCAGTTTAATTCTCTACGTTTCGGTCTATATTAGACCATCTTCAGGAGACTAAAAAATACTTAGGATAATAAGCATATAAGTAAATACATGTACGCATACAGAATTAAGAAGTACAAGAATTAACAAAACTATAGAAAATATAACAATAACAACACACCAGTTAAAATATCTCAAAATTTTCTTTTTTTTGGAACATAAATTATTATGAGTATTATTTACAAAATATGTGAGATTCTTTATGATACATTAATTTTAAAAACAAAGGACATTATTTCAGATGAACACATCTGTTTTTAATGTTCTTATCTAAGGGAATATAAAAAAAAACAAAAATTTAATATACTTATTTTTCAGGCTACTCAAGAAGTGTTAAATGTTAATATCCAATATAATATTGTTTTTAATATTGATATGGTATTAACTGCCGAATATCTGATAAAACTCGATTCTTATTAAAGGAAATACAATAAATAAAAAAAACTACTATATTTATTTTTCGGGATAATCAAGAGGTGTTAAATATTAATATCCAATATTATATACCAGGTGTTATTTAGATTTAATTAGGCTGATATAGGACAGGCTTAATTTTTTAGTTTGAACTATTTTACTAAGTAAGCTTTTTCAGCCTGTCAATAATACTAGTTTCTTCAAAGTTAAAAGGGTGTTGAAAACTTTGAAAATGTTCAGCTAAAGCTGTTTTTGATTTATTATTAAAAAGATTTATAGGTCTTACGCTTCTTTTATGTTCTAATATATGTCTTTTTAAGTATCTGCTGATTTGGCCTATGCAGGGTGTTCCTTAATGACATGCTAATATTTAGGGGGATGATTCTTGGACCTATTTAAAAAAAAAAACACTTCATATGAACGTATGTCCTAAACGTCTTAACTTTTGAGATACAGAGTAGTAAAATTTTCGAAAAAAAAAACTTTATTTTATAATAACTAAGCTATTATAGATATCTTTATGAAATTTGACATACGTTACATTTTTTGATGTATATATACTTTTTTTATTTGGACCAGTGGCGTTCATACGAGTTTTGCATTGAATATTTTTGAAGAAAAAAATGGTAAGCCACTGATTTCTCTTAAAATAAAAATAATTTTTAAACTCTTCATTTACCCCTAAGCCATTTTGATCTCTTGATTATCCTTCGTCCGACACATGGTTCTTGGTTAAAAAAAATCAAAGTCATTTTACTTAGATTAGGCTCAAATGGCTAAAAATCTGATCCGGTGACTGTTGTGTGGAAATTGTTTTTTTAAAATATTAAGTTCGTTAATCATCCCTTGTTAATTAATTCAAGAAAAGTAAAAAAAACTTTCGAGTGCCAATAATTATTACATGTCGCCGAAAAACGAGTTTTATTTTATTTTATGAAAGTAAGTTCATATAAAACGGATGAAATTTATTAATTATTAACAACAATAACATTGATTATAAAAATTGTTGGAAGTGGCCACCTTCACTTAATAAACATGCCTCTGCCCGTCTGCGCATGGAATTGCGCACTCTTTTAAATATTCCCGACGTATTCCGTATAGTTTCACACTAGGCAACTATTCGTTCTCTTAAATCTTCTAACGTGTTAACGGGAGTTTTGTACACTAGAGTTTTAAAGTGGTCCCATAAAAAGAAATCCAGACTAATTGCTGAGGTCCTCCGCGACCTATCCAATGATTTGTATAAACTCTGTCTAAATGACTTCTGACGATCACACTGAAATGATCAGGAGCTTCAACGTGCATGTACCATTTGCGATTCCTTAACGCAATCGGCACATCTTCAAGTAACCCAGGTAGTTCTTCTTCGAGAAAATGTAAATAAGACCGTCCGTCAAGGCATGATGGTAGAAAAAATGGGCCTATTAGATGATCACTAAAAATTCCTGCCCATATATTAACCGAAAATTGGTCTCTAAAATGGGTTTCGTTTAGGGCATGAGGGTTTTCTTCCGCCCACACATGATTGTTGTGAAAATCTTAAATTGCATTCCGAGAAAAATTTGCTTCACCTGTGAATAAAATTTCTGAGTCAAACTGCAGATTTAGTGTAATATTCTGAAGATACCACTGGCAGAAATGCATACGCTGTGGAAAGTTTCTGGGGAGTAATGCTTGTACTCTTAGAGTATAGTATGTATATAACAAATAATCAATCCAAATATGCCAAACAATTTGGTGACAAATATTTAAAACTCTAGCGATCTTCCTTGTACTCGTCTCAGGTTGTTGATCGATTTCTGACTTTCTTACGGTACCGCTTCCTCAATTTCAGGTGTTCTGACAGTTCGAGGTCTACCTTATGAAGTACCTTTATTGAAACTACAAGTTTCGCTAAGTCGGCGATTAATATTCGAAAACATTCGGCTGTCTGGCAAGGCATGATTTCGATATCTTTCATGATAAATGCGTCTGGCATTTGTTGCATTACCATCTGCAAGGCCATACACGTAATTTATTGCCGCCATTTCCGTATTCGTATAATTTACCATATTATTATTATTTACTGATTACGATATACTTTAATAAAACACTAAAAAGTTGGTTTTAAACCCCAACAACTTAAGTCAGCAGCTATTACTTTGACGTTGACGTATGTAAAAACGTAATTTATTCCAGGATAACTAGATTTGTATTTATAATATAATATATAATTTGAGCCTGAAGTAAAATGGCTTTCATTTTTTAACCGAAAACCATGTGCCCGACGAAAGAAAATCATTCAAAAATATTCAATACAAAACCCGTATAGACGCATAAAAAATATTTGTATATCAAAAATGCCTCTTGATGATTAGAAGACGTGTATCAAATTTCATAAAGATATCTACAGTAGCTTCAGGGTTATTTTAAAAAAAAATTTTACCACCCTGTATCTGAAAAGTTAAGACGTTTAGGACATACGTTCATATGAAGTTTTTTTCTCAAAATAGATCCAAGAATCACCCTCTTAAATATTAGGATGTCATTAAGGAACACCCTTATGCATGGAATTTTATAAATAACGTTAGTTTCTAATTCTTTTGTGTTTTTTTGTTTATGGAAAAAGTTATTTAGTGAATTTTCGTTTTTTACATGCTATCATAATTTTATCACTGCATAGTTCTCTTTTAATCTTCTCTGAAAGGTTTTTACTATATGGTATTTTAAACCAAGTTTTTTGTTCGTTTTGTTTATTTTGTGTTTTGATAATGACTGTTATCATATAGAAAAAGAAAAAATCTTACTTCCATACTGCACTTTCTAAAAATAAATAAAATATTTTTATTAAAATAATTAAAACACCAAATAAAGCCTTAATTATAAAGTAGCCTATGAAAACAATTGGTTAAACTCTTCATGCGACAATTAAATCAATAATGGACTGATAGTTAAATTCAGGGCTGCTTACATTGGATCATCTAGATGAAAAAGTATTAAATTGAACAAAAATTTGAAATAATTTAAGTCATCCGATAGAGCTAAACGTTGTTATACAGGTTTAAACAAAAAAAAGGTTACATAATTTTCCTTTATCTTTTTTCAAAATTTTGAGAAAAAAGGTGGTTTTTGCAATTTTGTTGAAAAAATATCAAATTTGACAAGTAAGATAAATCGCGTGACTAACTTTTTTATTATATTTTGCGTTATTTTTTTAAGCATAAACTTTCTGCAAACTTACCAGGCTGACCAAGGTCAGCTATTTTAAAAAATGTCTCATATGATGAACACTTTAAAGCGAAGGCATTAAGAATCAGTTTGAGTTTCAAATGTCCGCAACGCATGCTTAGAACAGTAAAAATAAAAGTGACTTTCACTCTGCACAATACTTTCAGAAATTTTTCTTTGACAATTTGTCATTTCAGTTTTTTTAACTTTACTTTCATTTGAATGAATGATGTGAATTAATTACCGGAAGGACAGAAGGACTGCATCAACAAACGCAGATGTAATATGTACTAATATAATAATGCCTTCCAAAACTCGCCATCTACTATAGCACCTTTAGCAATAGGTAGAGATTAATTTATCAGTTGCATTCGCTTGATATCGACAGTGGGACCGACATTGATAACAACTAATACCGATTCAGTGACACTGAGACAAAGACGCTGAGAGGAGGCTGAACTAATAAATCATGATATAACAACCCACATATTTTCCTGCCAATTATACAAGCTATATTTTTAATATAAATCATTGACGAAAAGCTGTCGCATTTGCAGAAATATTGTATTACTTAGAAAACTCGGTATAAAAAAGCAAATATATCATTATAAATTTGCAGAGGCTGTACATTATATTTCTATTTCGGATTCAGTTTCTTTTAATATTCTCTATCACACTCAATGATGCCATAAAATTGGTTTCACTTTTCCTAAGGTAATTTCAAAAGGAAAAGTAATTTTTAATAATTAAGGCATGGTAGGTTGTTAGAAATCTATCGATAATAATCGTAAAACTTTCTAAGTGCTCATAAAACGGTTTATAGATAGGCTTATAGGGAAGCTTAAAATAAAAATACTTTTTACTGAGTAAAAAAATTTTTCCAGCTATCTAGACCAACTCACCAATTTAACTCCAGGTCATGCTTAATCATCTACAGTTAAAATTGTATATCAACCTGGCTTTTCCGCCTACATCTGGTAGAAGTGCACCTAATGATCACAATAGATGTTTTAGTCCCAGGGCTTTTTTCAATGGGCATTTTAATTCCAGAGTACACTATATGTTCAGGTAACGCAGTAGGAGGCACTTCTGATGTTTTTAAGATGTCATTTAACTTATGCAAAAACTGGTTATGAAGTGATATTTGAAATAAATAAATGAATAAATAAATTTCGTTTATTAACCAAAATAATAATGGTTTACAAAAAATGTGTGCGTGATGTACAATTTTCCATATAGGATTGTGCGTACATCTCACATAGAGATTGGAAATTAATAAAATTTAAGAAAACCATATTAAGTTTTTACTATTAAGTGTTGATACCAAATAGAGATTATGGAACATTAAAATTGTTTAATTTGATTCTCTATTAACCATTTTACCACCTTGTTCTTTACCTTATTAAAAGGTTTATTTCTGATATTAAAAGGCAAAATGTTATATATTCTGGAAGTATAGTATACTGACTTTTGAGTAGATGTAAAAGGAACACGAGTAAAATAAGCTGACTGGTAGAATGGTCAACTTGAGCAATGGGTATTTTTTTATTTAGTAATAAACTGACAACAGATTTAATATACAGCTGAGTGAGTGTTAAAACTTTGGATTCCTGAAAAGAGTGCTTCAGTAGGGTATTGCATATTTTTAAACAAAATGATTTTAATTAATTTCTTTTGAGTAATTATTAATGGATTAGAGATCGTAGAACATACTGATCCCCAACAGCTTACATAGTAGTTAAGCACTGACTCAACCAATGATTGATACACATAAAACAAGTATTTTCTAGGTAACCATTGTCCCATTTGATAAAATTTATAATACATTTTTCTTATTTTAATCGTTAAGTAGTCTATGTGGTTATGCCATTTAAGATGCGGATCAAAATATACACCTAAATATTTAATTTTTTGTTTAGAGTTGATTTTCAATTGACAGTTACACATATTCGCATCACCACACTGTAAATCATGTATTGTTATAGATTCTTCTCTTTATTTGGATAATTTTTGTTAGTTAATGTAAGGCACATAAAATAAGATTTATCTACGTTAAGGGTCAATAAACTCGCATTCAACAATACTTTTACTGTGCTCAGGGCTTCTTCCGCCCTCCTAAAGGCAATGTCCCACGTCTCACCCTGAAAGAGAAAGACCGTATCGTCAGCATAACACACAGTAGTACCCATTGGCAATATATGAATCAAAGAGTCTATATAAATTGTAAAAAGAAGTGGTCCCAGCACTGTGCCCTGCGACACACTGTACTTCACCGAGCAGGCCTCGCTAAGTGTTTCCCCTATTTTTATTTGTTGGGCCCTGTTTTGCAGGTAGGATTCAAATAATTTATTAGGTATACCCCTTATACCAATATTGTATAGTCTGCTCAGTAACATACTGTGTGACACAGTGTCAAGGGCTTTTCTGAGATCTAAAAATACCAATAGGCAGTTTTTACCCTTATCAAAACAGCGTGAAACGTGATTCACAACCCTCAGCACCGCATCTTCAGTATTCATGCCCTGCCTGAAACCATATTGTGAATTTGATAAAATATTTTTATTTATTAAATACGAGTTTAATCTAAGCCTAATGCATTTCTCTACAACTTTACAAATGTTGCTTATCAGTGCGATTGGTCTATAGTTTCCTAATTCTGTTTTTGAGCCTGACTTATGTAAAGGTATTATGACAGTTTTTTTAAGAGTTTGTAGGAAATGTCCACTGCTGAAAATAAGATTTATTAAATATATTAAGGGTTTTATCAAAAATCTATGAGTCAGCTTTACTACCTCAACAAAGATACCATCGGAGCCAACCCTCTGTATATTTTTTAAGGAAGCTATTACCCCTAGTCCCCTCAGAAATAGGAGACAGGAAAAGTGAACCATATATATTATTTCGGTGGTCGGTAGGAAAAACCGTATCCGGCGGTCTTGTTATCCTTTCCGCCAGCAGTTTACCTACACCAGAAAAGAAAGAGTTGAAAGTATCGGCGATAAGTATCTCATTGGTGATACTTGTGCCATTCTCATCAGTTATATTATTAATTTTATTATTGGTTTTATTTTCATTATTTGAACCTTTTATTAATTCCCATGTTTTTTTCGAATCGGATTTATGTTGAGAAAATTTTTGCTTATAATAGTTTACCTTTGCCTCCTTTATTAACTTTGATAGTTGTTTCCGGTACTCTCTAAATTGATTGAGTGCTAGAATATTATTTGGATTTCTTGCTGAGATTTTTTTAAGTTTGTCACGGTGCCTTATAGAGACAAGCAGAGCAGGTGTTATCCATGGTTTGATTAGTCTTTTCCTACATACAATGTATTGGCTTTTTGTTGATCTATCAGTATAAACTGCAAGCTTATTTATAAACATGTCTACACACTCATCGACATTCACACAAGTAATAACATCTTCCCACCGTTCACCCTCTAACAATTCACACAAACAGTTGAAATTTAGGTCCTTAACAAATTTCCTAGGCTTTGCTCATTCATCATGCTCATTAAGAGGTATATTAAGCAATATTGGATCAGACATGTGGAACTGTGTGTTCCAATTCTAGTTGCTTTGTTAACTACGCTATGAAAACCTATTTCAATCAGGCAATTTATACATGTTCCGACAATATCACTTTTACTATCTAATAGGTTTATATTAATGTCTCCAGAGAAAATTTTAACATCACAGCAGGTGCCCAATTTTTTTTAACACAATAGCTAAAGTATATATAAAATATTCAGGTTCTAATGAGGGAGATCTATATATTCTGAGAGCCCTATTGATACATTTTCTTTCTTTATTATTATCCGAAGAAATTTGTATGTGTTAACCTCAATTACTTCTGAATTTATCAAAAGATCACTTTTAACGTATACAATGCAACCATCACTCTTGTTTTTAGCGCTTTTATTGTACAACAATGTATAACCATCGATATTGAAATTATTTGTGTTGCTGACAATATTGGTTTCTGTCAACGCCACTAAGTCAAAAGTAACATTAAAACACTGTAAATATGTTACCAGCTCGTCATAATTTTTATTCAAGCTTCTTATATTAATATGTATTACATTTAGTTGATTAGTATTATTGGATTCAATAATATTGTTAATAATATCAGTACTATCACATACTATAACCCTGTAATTAGCATAATCATCACATAACTCGTTTGGAGCCATTCTGTTTGCGTAATACCTCCCAAATATAACATCAATGTAGCGCACTAGAGTAAGAGTTAAGAAAAAGATTACCATTAAGTGTCGTTTAACAGCTCTTTTATATGTTCTGTGCCTTTTATCCAAATTGCACTTTTTCCCTTTCGTAGTCTTGCATATATATATATATATATATATATATATATATATGTCCATTTTTACACCATACATACCTGTAACCTTTTGATTTAAGTACTTGTGATTCCCTAAACAATTGGTAAATTATTGAAGTCATTTGCTCGTTTATGAATATGTTATCACTTCTTGAGTTGAGTCCACATCTATCAGAAGTTATTTTACCTTTTACTGCTCTTTGCTTTAGAATATTTTATTTGTTTTCTACATCGTTTAGGCATACCACCACAACTGCTTTTTCGTTTTTAGTTTTCTGAATTTTGACATTCTTAACTTGATCTTATGACATTGTAGGGCTAATGTAATATAGCACTTTGTCAACCTTCTTCCTAACCAATTCCAACTCTTCATCTGGCTTCTCACAAATTCCAGAGATTACTATATTATTTTTTATTTTTTGACTTTCTTCGTTATTCACGTACTTTTTTATTTGACCGAGTTCGCGTTTGAGAATTTGATTTTCCTTTATTATTTCTTCCAATATCTCTCCCACGATCTTATTACGGGTTTTTTTCCTCTTCATACATATCGTTGAGAAAAGTTAACGAATTTCTCATATCTTGAATTGAGTTAGACTGTTTCAAATCCAAAATTAGGCTTTTTAAACATTCGATATCATTCTGCAAAATGTTAGTAGAGACAACTCCACAGTGATAACTAGTCGTTTTTCAGATGCAATAGCAAACTCTTGTTGTCGTCGTTGCGATTATTTCTGTTTTTTTTGTAGGGATCATTTATGCAATAGTTCATGTCGGCGCTATCTTGGTTTGGAAAAACTCTACAACAAAGCATCTTATTGTTCAGAAAATAAAATTATTTCCGATCTAACAAAGTGGTTTAGAAGAATAGAGCGATTATTGGGGATATTACATAAATACTAAAATACATATTTGTCTTTATTTCGTTTCGTCCTCAAACTTTGATTAATTTTAAGAAGAGGTTTGTTCAAATCAATTCGGGACCGCGGGAGCGGAAGACGGCATGATCACGATGCGGGACAACAAAAACTACTTAAACCAATGCAGGACCGCAGGAACGGTTGCGATGTGGCAACGAAAAGGTGTTCTGCATTTACTTAGTAGGAGCTGTAAATGTTTGTTCTCATACATAATTATTATTCAACCTAATCAGATGAAGAGCTCTTTTGTTATAATCAATAGCAGAAGATGAACAGAATATACCTAATCTTTGATAGCTAGGTACATAACCTTTTGCGTACCACTTTTTTCAAGCCTTTTTCTCATTTCAACCCATATTTTGTCTTTTTTTCGTATACTCTTTATATTTAGTACCCAAAAGATTATAAATTATTTATTGTTCTTTAACCAGTTCCATAATTCTCTCCATTAACACCTTTGTAGAAATATAAATAATAAATCAATCTCGCAGCAAAGGCGTGCTTGATCGAATCAAAACGCGAAAAGGAGGGTCTAGCTGCATTTTCACGTAGACATACATCGTGTTGGTTAAGCCTAGTCTAGATCTACATATTTTTTCCTAAAAACGTTTAAAAAACTAAATAAAATCTGTATAAAAACTGTTTGCAAACATATATTTAAATACATTTATACAAAGTATAGCGTGTATTTTGTTTTCAGCCGAAAACAAAATACAAGCTATACTTTGTATAAATTTAGAGTGCTTTCATTTAACGTTATAGAATTCGTTCCATCGCTGGAACCGTTCCCGCTCGCGCTCCCGCGATTCAGCTTTAATTTGCGCTAACCTTAACACAGATTAGGTAACAAAAGCAAATAGGTTCACAGGAACTTTCAGTTCTAGAGTTAAGTTCTATTTAAACGTGACGTGATCACGGTTTTCGAGACCAAAGCAAAAGTGGATATTGTGAATGGGTATTAGGACCAGTAACAGTAATAATGTGCTTATAGTATATACGCCGCTGCTTACTTTCTTGCGTCCTTCAGATCTAAGGGATACGGTAGGATGCATATTTTATTTATGAAATCTTTTTTTTAAGTTGCTTGTACTTGTTTTAAAAGATAAATTTGTTTTGCACATATTATACGTATACAATAAATTCAATAAAGTTTAATTTTTTTAATTTTTAATACACCCATGTTGCTAAAACACCAAGTAACAACAAAAAATCACTAATAATAGAATAGAAATATTATTCTATTGTCTAAGAAATTATGGTCCTTGTCACTCTTGGGATTAGACCCTGTCAAAATAGAATCACTTTCCACAATGTATCAGTGTTTCGATCTCATAAAGTAAACATCACTGAAGATTCCTGGCCCAATCCAAGGCAAACATCCCAAGAACTATGATTTTATAAATTCTATGTTTTCTACCTGTTACTGATTCCAATTTCTCATCCTCCTAACCTATTAACTCTTTTGCTACCTGATACTGGTGCAATTATTAATATTTCCAATTTCCAATCTATGTTTTTGGCACTGCACTTCGCAACTTGCCAGATTGCTCTTCGTCCGGGGCTTATTTAGAGCTGGGGCGACCCTTTCAAATAAACCTTATTCCGGTTTGGAAACGTTATCGGTGGGATGTCCGGATGGCGAGCTCTGAGATCCCGGTCACCCCGTGTATTTGAATGTCTTTAAATTTGTCTTTCTTTATAAACCCTTCTAATGCATCTTGGCTTCCACTAGATGCCCCTTGAGAGTACTACTGGTCTCACGAGATGACCTTTTCTTTTAAGCTATCCCCTTACCCCTCCCACTCCCGCCACATAGCTGCCATTACGCTAATATGCTTTGTAAAATTGCGGCAGACGAACGGGATAGAATGCAGGAACAACTAGGCCTTACACGTTCACAGCGTTTGCTCCCTTTCTAGCGGGGTCGTTAGTTTCCACACTGAGCGGTTGAGTCTCCCGTTTCCCCTCGAAATAAAGCAGCAGAACCGAACACGTGGAACCACTTATGTTAATAACACAGAGGTCTGCCTTCGACGAGACGAACCGGAAGACTGGCAATTATTAATATCTAAATATGTTTATGTTATGATAAATTAAATATGATACGTGATCCGACACGTTAAAGTATAAATTATATAAATTGTAACCGCTTATCATGTAAGTCTACGCCAAAATAACGGCTTCTAATATCGGTTCTCGTCACCGCGCTGCTTTGTTGCTCTATGTCATCTCTACATTCATAAGCGCCAATACGTTGTAACATTTGTATTTTACGGTTCTACACGCATGGTGTCAAAGTTTCAGGTTCGACCTAGTAGCTTCTTATAGATTTAGACATATGATCACTTAAAATTACTGCATATAAATCGTTAAATGAATTTTATAATAATATATAATTAATAAAATCAGATGTGAAGAAAAATATACACTATATATAGGGTCAATTAGGGTTTGTAATATAATAAATATTAAAAATTCTGTGAATTTTTGATTTAGTGAAAATTGCTATACTTTAATTAACAAAAATTTTTTTAAACTTAAATTAAAATATTGAAAGCATTCTTAACAAAAAAAAACGTTATACAGGGTATATCATTACACTGTTTACAAATGCTGCAATAGTGTGTGATTATATCTTTAAGGCATTGGCGGCTCGTCAGGGGAAGCGGGTGAAGCGCCACTTACATTTTCCAATCAATTTACTTAAAAATAAAAATATTTTAAAAATATTAAGCATTTTATAATCTACATTTTTATTGTAAAATGGTATATTAGTATGTTTTATATAAATTCACATTATTTAATTAATTATACCATTATTTTCTAACAAAACTAGTGCGTTATATATTCAAAAAGTAATAATGACTTAAAAACGTAGCGCTCTGAACACCTTTTCATAAGACCGACCCCGTTGAGGAATCACAATCAGCTGTAACAAATTCCGCAGGCTGCAGGCGCTTGTTACCGAATTAAATGTATTATGTAAATTAGTGCGTTCGGATCACCGGAGGCGGAAGGTACATAACTGTTTTTAAGAACAAAAAAATATATTTAAAATCTTATAAATTCATATTATTTCCTCTAAGTATTAAAAAACGCTCCAAAGCTATGGATATTTATCATCATAAAAAGGTTAAAGAAACAGCAATTTTGGGCGTGGCACTCCGAAAAATGATTGCCTGCGGCGCTGTTCACCTAGTTAGGCTGCACTTCACCCGTTCTTAAATCCACGCGCCACCACTGGTTTACGGGCATTTAAAAATAATTGTAATTTAAATTCATACCTCTAAGTGTGTCTACTGTAATATAATAATAATTTTCCTTTATAAATCCGGTAGATGACCTGAGTTGTTTTGGCATATAAACGAGTATTGTAATAACACCTAACGGACGTGTATCGTATAATATTTTATTTTATATTGTCTTTATAATCTCTTAAAATCCATGAAATGTTATATTTATTAAAATTTAAGAAATATTAGTTGGCAATCTAACAATCGTATCCCTTTAACGATGTGATGGTCATTGTTTTCCATAGCTAGATATGGTTGTCCTTTTCTTGCCATTGTCAAATAAATGAAACCCAGTATTTTAATTCTTATATTTTTAAGTGTGTAAGTAAATGTCAAAGTCAAACCTGACAAATAATTGCTTCCGAAAAACAATAATATGGTACTGTTACTAGACACCACATTCCCGTATTAGATACTGTAATGTCACATGTTATCAGATACTGTAATGTTCGATTTACCGGCCGCAAATCAGTACAGGGTTAGTAGATTTACAAGAGAGTATTTGAATATTATGAAAGAAAACTGTAAAATATAAAACATTCTATTATTATACGTTTTTTTTTCAAAAACAATAAAATAAACCAAGCATCTATAGTTGACATCACAAGTATTAACGCAGCGAAATTCTGAATTATTGCATTGGTGAGTTCTGGATTAAGGGTGAGGCTATGGAGGCTAGAGCTTAAGGCCCCGTCGTAGACAGTGGCCGTGTGAAATTTTACAGGGATAGAGCCCACATGCGGCGGGACCCGGCGAGGTATTAGCAAGAGAGGGAATAGTACCTTATCAGGGAGGTACAAAACGACAGATTCAAATCCCTATGAACCCATCAGCGAAGTACAAATCAGAGGACCTTTCTTATGTCATTAGTTATTTCTGTAAAATCTTCTTGCATAACATCTTTTATTTACCAATTTCTTCTATTAAACTTGTTTTTTTTTAATGGACACCCTTTATTTGTTTCTCTATTTTGATTTATTAGTACATTATAAAATTAACTGTGTCAGGACCTAGCTGTCTAGATATAGTTTCGACTTTAATGCACATTTTGGCTTTATTTGACGATTTTTAAAAACTGCTCATTGTTGTGTGTATCAAATTACTGGCAAAAAATATCTTTTTGGCTAATTCGATAACCGACCCACCGAAAACTAAAATAGAATTCTTAAAAATTTCGTTTAAGTTATATTTAAATCACTACACTAGATTGTAAAATAAGAATTAAATAAAAAATAGATTTGCATGCCAGAATGACATACATAATATATGGTTTTTACTTAGAATGGCCCAACGAATAAAAATATGCAAACATATATAGAATGTCATAGTTTAAAATCAAAAGTTAGTAGCAGAAAATCGGAAATCAAGGAGATATGACAACGCCGTTTTAGTACCAAAAATGTAAATTTAACTCTTATTTAACCAACCAATCATGTATCTTGGCTAAGAAAAAAGTTATGAGGATTAGCCACTGACTTGTGGCACCAGGAATAGGAAGATTTTAAATTGCAAAGCACTGGCTATGTTTTATTTAGGAATGTATGCTTTTCTAATACAATTAATTTCCAAGTTTATTTTATTTTGTTTTGGGGAAATTATACTTTTGATCAAGCTTACAGATCTTATTTTAATATATTTTATGATGAGCAAATGATATTTGCAAAATTAAAAAACTGGAATTTTAATTGTTTTACGTTAATTTTTATTTTGGCAGCAACCATAACTAATCCAAAATGAAAATGAAATGCACTTTATTAAATTTGAACTCATTTTGATGGTTTTAAATAGATTTTATTTAAATTGTTTGTTCTTAAAGGTTACGTTTTGCAATCTAAAGAACCATGTGTGTCACAGCTTAAGTAAAAGTTTTTTCAGGAATAATAGTTTCTTAAAAAATTGAAAATAAAACAATAAACAGGTAAACTCATCAAATAATTACAAATAAATATTCCGTCTCATAATTGTATTGTCGCGTCTCACCTTCGCACTAGTATACCGTTTATAGTTTATAGTTTTTTAAACATATCATTTACCATTATCATATCTCTGCTTATGAGAAATGTATACAGGGTATATTAAATGGAACGCTGCTTATAGCGGATCTGGGAATAAGATTTCTCTGAAATCTATAAATATGTCCTCAAAGATTTTTTATAGGCTACGTTTTATGTAAAAACGAATTGGCGCCCTAAAGAGGTGGCTCAGCCCTAACCAACTTTTCTTTCCAAATTGGAAGACACCACCTGGGGCACCTTTTTGGAAAGCTTATTGAAAAATTTTGACATCTCTCAAACCATGTGTCAGAAATTTAATAAAAACTAATTTATAAAAAATTTAATGAATAATTAGGTGCATCAAAATTGTAATGTCACCTTTTTAACGTAACAGTTGGTGAAAATGTGCCCTATTAACCAGTTGGCACAGACCCAACAGAGGCGCGGTGGTAGAACTCTTCTCTTAGTCTTCCCAAAACTTCTAGCGTGATTAAAATTATCTCTGTCATAATCCTTGTCTTCAAATCTTTCAGATTTCTAGGTCTGGTGACATAGACCCTTGTTTTTAAATCGCCCTATAAAAAATCTGAGGGTGTAATATCTGGGGTCTGAGCGGCCACTCTATAGATCCTCGCAGTCCTATCCACCTACTTTGAAATTCAACATTTAAGAATTATTTTACATTTCTTGTAAAGTGGGGTGGGGCTCCATACTGCTGAAAAAATATCCTTTAATCTAAATTTCTATTATAAGGTAATATTCTTTAGAGCTCTGGTATTAAAAATGTTTGAAGGATATTGTATTTAAATTTTCTTTAAATATTTTTATTGTCTCCTAAAAATAATGGACCAATTATTCTGTTGCCCATTATTCCAGCCCAAACATTCAATTTCCTTTGGCAATGAGAGTGGCAATAATCAATCCAATGAGGATTTTCGTCGGCATAATATCGGCAATTTGAAGATTAACCTAAAATGGAAATTAATTAATAATAGGTTTAGAGATTCAGATTTTGCCCAGGGATTGTTTCGAATAAGGGTTACTTACTTTTAAAACATTAATACGTTTTTGCTTTATTTTCAAAATTACTTGACCCTCTAAAGTAAATGTTGCATCTACAGAAAAAAGTATCCAATTGCGGCCATCATAAATTCTACCCTTCATTAAATCATTCTCCAAAAACTCTTGTACTGGATGCGTTTTGAATGGTTTTATGCCAGTAGATTTTATGTTCTTCAACACCGTTTGATGATTAATATTGTGGAGTGGAGATAGATGCCTTGCTGGTGCAATTGGGGTTTCTTGATACCTCAATAGGATATCCAATTTAATTTCATCTTATATTCTTGGGTCTTCATCGAACATGTCTTACATGCGCCACTTCTCTAAATTGCTTTTCAATTTTGCTCACTGTACCTCGGGACAGATGTTGCAAATCGTGATGACTCATGAAACAATGCAGCAAATTCTTCTTGGTTTCTTGATTGCGAAGCTAGAATATTTACTGTGTTTATTATGCACAGACATAATTATCGTATAATATTGACGTTTTTCAGTTTAGCTACAATTTTATCTTGTACATTTTAGCTTTATTAAAGAAAATAAGATATAGTATAAGGCAGACTAATGTTCTGCAAGAAATATCTATGAAAGAGAAAGGCGGCAATCCTGGCAACGTCTCACCGATTTAGCGTTTGGTACTAGACGCATGTGTGTATCTATAAATGTTTCTTTTAGTAATACAACGATACTATCATATTAAAAAAATACATTACATACGTTCTGCACTTTCAAGCAATTTAATATTTATTGTTTTCATTTTAATCAAAAAGTTATGTTTTTATTATCTCCAAAGAATATCTAATGATTGCATGAATATACATTTATTTTATTATATTATCGCTAGATATTTTTCCTGCGGTGCCCTTGTCCTAAATTAGTGATATTTTGTAACAAATTAATGAAGTTAGATATTTTGACAAGTAGATATAATTTAATTATAAGGGTTTAGCGTGATAGAATTCCGAAAAAAGGACATTTGAGAAACTTAGGCGAACACAATGAGCAAAGCTTTCATGAAATGTTACCAACAGTATAACGTTTCATACTAATTTAAAAGATCTATTATAAACTTAAAAATTAAATAGAAAGAAAGTTCAGCTCCCCTGAGAAATCGTCGCAATTCCCAAAGTGCAATAAAATTATTTCCAACTTTCTGGGAACTAACGGCCTTTTTCTGGTTTGTTTTGACTTGGCTATTGGGTAACGTTAGATCTATTTGAAGTTACCATAAAGCAAGCCTCGTTTGGTATTCAAGTCTGGTGAAAAAGTTGCCGTATACCCTACACTAGTACCAATTCGTTGTTATTATAAACGTTAAATTCTATGCGAATACTAGCAATATGGAAGGAACATAAATTTCCTCCTGCTTCTGTTGTTGCACTTCGTATATAGATTAAATATTTCATCAAATTATATAGAGGGAAAAATGTTGCTTTCTTTCTTAACTCACTAAAAGTAAAGTATTATTTCCTAAATATTTTCGATAAAATAAGTAAACCTGGATTTGGGCTAGAAAATATTTTTATAGAAAGATTTAAAATGTCGTTTATTTGAGAAGAAAGGAAGGTTGACACAATTTGCTTTGGTTAAATTATGACAAAGGCAAGTTATGACGTTTTTAAAAATAACAAGAATTTCTCATTAACCTTCTATAAATTCCACAACAATAAAAGATTTGCTTCAGTCGTTACCTTGAAAAATAGTGAGATTTGGTTTATAGAACCGGCGGACTGCATATAAAAATGGCCTATTGTATAAAAAAGGCAGATCAAACAGTCTTTCAGTTTCTACAATTTTTGTCTACATTACTTTCATCGTAAAAAGAAAGTATTGTAATCGTCAAAAAATCTCCCTCCAAGATTTTTTCAGATCTTTACGTTTCAGGGTCCCTAGATGCTGAAAAACGTAGATGCTGAAAAACGTGTTTTCTCAATTCTATCGGTTGATCAGTCTGCCCGATTGACTTCAAATTTTGGTCGAATATTGAGGGTCCAAGGGAATGACTTGGTAATATTTTGGTAAAAATGCAACGTGACGAAACAAAATGGCCGTCAAGTGAAATGTTAAAAAAAATTATTACTAAAAAACTGCTTATCCAATGTATCTCAAATTTTGCACAAAAATGAAGTATAGTAGGAAGAAACTGGTAAAATTTTGGTACGAATCCAAGATGGCGAAACAAAAAGGCGGCTTAATAAAATCAGCTTGCGAGAACTGATTCTTAGATAGATGTCAAATATTGTGCAAGAATTAAGTGTGATATAGACATGAACAGAAATGTTTATAAAAACTCCTACACTAAGGCTGGGAGCTCTTAAAGTATTACATTTACAATATATACGTTACTGCAATTTCAATTTTTGAAAATCCCTGTATTTCTTTATATTCTGTGGCACGGTGGTAGTGTGGCAGATAGTATACAGTTTGGTGAGTGGAACAGACTTTCAGTTCAAGTTCCAGTTTTTTTTAGTTGATTTAATAATATAACCTTATCTGCACAAGCTGTACTCTATCTAACTGTATAATCCAGCTTACCTAACCGAACCTAGAGTTTGAAGCAGACATACACATATCTCAAACATTTCTAAAAGGAAAACTTCCGGTTTGTTAAAATTTGATTTTATTTTATAACAATTTCTACATACACTGTATTGCACACCCGAGTGTCCTATACACTGACTATATACACCACATCAGGGTATCCAAAACACATAAAAAGGAAAATCTCCGCACTGTGTTTTATGTTTTGCGGTCATTTAAATTTTTGATGAAGGTGCTGAGTGAGTTTTTATTTGTTCTCGTACAGTAAAGCAAATTGAATAATTTAATAGAGTCTCATAAAGAGGAAGAAATGACCTTTTAGTGAAAAAAAATTATTCGTAAGTAACAAAAATATAAGGTTGTGAAATTAACGGCTTGATGCAGCCAGTGTACACCTCAAGATACTATGAAATTACTTTTTTAGTTAATTACACTTTATAGACCAAATACCAAGGCAATATATTGAAGCATTTCAAAATTTTCGCGAAAACTCTCAGGTAAACATTTTTTAAATATGCTTGTACTATGGGACGACCCCGACACTACTTTTGAATACTTCTTAAAAAAAATTCATCCAAATTGATCAAAGCATCCGGAATTGTCCAGGTATAATCACTGTATTTACAAAAAAAGAAATAAAGTCGATTAAAAGGACATTGATAAGCTCCTCCTTTTTTAAATCAGTTAAAAAATACATGACATATAATTGATAATCTTTACCTTTGAAGATCAGTTCCACTTTCCATTTAACTTTATCTTCTTAATAGTTATTAATTAAATTAAAAAAATTAATTTAAATTAGTGTGAAACGTTATACGATTGGTAATATTTCATGAAAAGTTATTCTCATTGTGTTGAGCCCTGAGTTTCTCAAATGTTCTTTTTTCGGCATTCTATCGCGTTAAACCCGTATAATTAAATTACATCTACTTGTCATAATATGTAACTTCATTAATTGGTTATAAAAATTCACTATTTTAGGACACGGGCACCCGCAGGAAAAATATGCAGTGATAATATAATAAATTAAATGTGTATTCACGCAATCATTAGATATAATTTGGAGGTAATAAGAACATGACTTTTTGTTTAAAATGAATACGTTAAATATTTAATTTCCTGAAAGTGCAGAACGTAGGTAATGCATATTTTTGATAAGACAGTATCGTTGTATTACCAAAAGAAAAATTTATACATACACACATACGTCGAGTGTCCCTTTCATGGATATTTTTTTTTTCAGAATATTAGTCTGCCTTATACTATGTTTTTTTTTGCTTAATAAAAATAAAATACACTGGACAAAATTGTAGTTAAACTGAAAAATGTTAGTATTATTAGCTTTGCAGTCAAGAAGAAGTTTCTGCGTTGTTTCATGAAAGTCATCCCGATTTGCCACCTTTATTGCGAAGTACAGTCAGCAAAATTGATAAGCAATTCAGAGAATTGGAAAGAAGACCCCAAGAGTATCAGATCGATTGGATTTCCTATCTCCACACCACAATATTAGTCATAAAACGGTGTTAAAGATCACAAAATCTAGTGACATAAAAGCATTCAAAATGCAGCCAGTACATAAGTTATTGGAGGATGACTTAGATAAAAGGATATAATTTTACAAAGTTATTGTAGCCGCAATGGGCAACCGACAAATTGATTTAGATTCAATATTTTTTTCTGATGAAGCAAAATTTATTGTAGACGGTCAAGTAATTTTAAAAATTCAGCAAAAATGAATTTATGTTTTAAAGAGAATTAACCCTTACTCGAAGTAATCACTGGGCAAAATCTGCATTTTAAAACTTACTTTTAATTAATTTCCATTTTAGGTTAATCGTCAAAATTGCCGATATTATGCCGACGAAAATCTTCATTGGACTGTTGATTACCACTCTTAGCGCCAAGGGATATCGAATGCTTGGACTGGAGTAATGGGCAACAGAATAATTGGCCATTCTTCTTTGAAGACAATAAAAATGTATTTATTAAATTTTCTTCAAATATTTTTAATACCACAAGTCCAAAGGATATTCCAAATAATTGAATTCTATCAAAGGATATTTTTTCAGCAGAATGAATCCCCGCCACACTTTGCAAGAAATGTAAGAGAATTCAATGTTGCCCTTCCAAATAAATGGATAGGACGGGCGGGGATAGAGTGGCCGCCCAGACCCCGGATATTACACTCAGGGGACTATTTAAAAACAAAAGTCAATGTCACCACCATGGAAGATTTGAAGGCAAGGATTCGGACAGAGTAATAACCTCAGAAGTTTTGGGAAGAGTAAAGGAAGAGTTCTATCATCGCGGCATCGGTTGGGTCTGTACCAGTAGGTTAATAAGGCACATTTTCAACAATTGTTACGCTAAAAAGGTGACATTACAGTTTAAATGATAATTTTAATGTACCTAATTATTCATTAAATAGTTAAACATTAGTTTTTATTAAATTTCTGACACATGATTTGATAGATGTCAATAAGCTTTCCAAAAAGGTGCCATAGGTGATTGTTGTAACCCATTTATGTGATTTTCACTTTGTTTACCTATGTGTTCGTGTATTTTTTTATATGACTATAAAAGTCAAATCCATAAAATGTAAGTACATAGTTTTTAATTTTTAATTGTGCAGTGTTTTTCAGTTTAAAAAAGATCAAAATATTTAGTTATGTATTTATCGTAATTTATGTGTTTTTGTATGTAATAATTTCCAAAAAAAAAATCACTATTTTATATCAAATTTTCAGTCAGTATGGTATTTTTCATAGTCACTATAGCATTTTTTCTACTTTACTATTTATTGAGTTGATGTCTTGTAGAGCTACATATATCGTTTTATGTATGTATTTTAGTGTCCTGAAGATGCTTATAATTTAAAAAAAAAATGTTGGTAGGGGCTGCGCCGATTCTTTGAGACTCCAATTTGTTTTTACATTATAAAAAAGCCCATAAAAATCTTGGAGTACGATTTATACTCTGCTATGAGGCGATTTCTGTTTAGGCAAAGAACGAAATTTATATATATACAAAAAGACATCTTATTGACAATACACTTCAGTTTCAATACAAACTAAGTAAGTTAAATTTTATAAATGTAAATTTATTTGAAACATTTTATTTGAAAAATATATGTCCAGGACGTAATTGGGCCATATCTATATGATCATAATTGGATACTGGCTAGTCCAGAACATAATTGGAACTCGTAACTAGAGTTACGCGGATATTTCGGTTGGCTTCCCGACTGTCGTTTTTATTATTCATTATGGCTTTAATCAAATATAGCCTTAATGATAGTTTTATTGACAAACCTAATGCTAACCCAAAGGGATAGATCCACCTAACAGTATAGGTTTTCATTTTAAAAAGCCTTGTTTTAAGACAGTTACACCTAAAATAAGCCCCAACCAGAGCTAACTAAAACGCGATCCGATTTTAAATCCCAACTACATACAAACTTAGAAGTTTTGTTAAAAAATACGTCTTCCCCCGCATCGGGATTAGAACATACATTCTTTGTAATGCAACAGGAGCATCCTACCACTGAGCCACCAGGCTTTACACCTAAAATTTTACGAAACTTGTTTACACTCTGCCGCAATCGCACTACAGTAGTCAGGAAGCCAAACAGCCGAAATTCCGGGTATAATTGTGCTATATGACCACAATATATAAGAAGAAGTGTCGAAACATATTCGTCTAAATACGCTTTTTAAAAACGTTAAAAATTGTCTATGATTATTATCAAACTATTTGTGACCGTTACAAATATTGTCTAGATAATCAGTAGCTCGAAGCTGTTTGTAAATTTGTTGCCTATTCCCTCTTTCTGCCTCATCTCTGCCTCTCAATTGTCCGGGGCTGTAATTGGACGCCGAAGGGCTAACATACTGGAGTCACTTTTGTAGAGTAGGTATATGTTTCCATAAAATAAGTTTTTAGCACTTGATGCATAATACATCTTCTTTTATTCTCATATAATACGGACATGACAATAAAAAAGAAGGAATCAATATGCTTCTTTTATCACTCATCCTCGTTCGATACATGGTTGTCCGGATTTTAAAAAGGAAAGTCTCATTTTGTAGAATGTTAGGACAGTGGTATCGGTGTTAGCAATCTACATGTGCCTTCCTTTAAAGTCCGTTTATCAGTATCAGCCACGTGTAACACTTTTAATTAACTCAAGCCATTTAAAGGATCCTTGAATGCTAGATTCTCTTCACATCATCCCTATTAGGGTTCGATTAATTCCTTTAGAGTTCGTTTAATTATTGATGTCTTTTTTTCACTGTACACCATGTAATGTTTTTAATGTTTCATTAAGTTTTGTACTTCTTTGCCAGTGAAATCTCCTCCCGAAATCAATGCAAAATGAACTGGTGTTTAAGATTTGAATATATTTTCCAGCATTGTAGACTGTATGATCTCTTTTGACATTTTGGATTTTAGCTGGAATATATCCACACATATTTCGAAAAACAATTAATGACTACCGAGATATATTTAAAACCCTTATATTCCGTCCGCTTGAAATGCAAGTAACAACCTTAGTCTTTCCACAAGTTCATTAGAATCGTCCCAATGGACATGATCAACTGATCAATGGGTTACTGTCATAACTATTCCTTCTCCTTGTTTGAGATCTTCATCCCGACTATCAGTGTCTGACTCTTGTTTTTGTTTCATCATAATTGGTTCAGTTTTTTTTATTTACAAAGTCCAGATTCGGGTCAAAATGTTTTTCAATGGCACTAGATCTAAATAAAATATTTGTATAACTTTGAGCGTCAGTTTTAGTATAGATTCGGGGTGCAATTTGATTAAATAGCAAACCATAAAGTCCCTTAGTACCGGTATATTTCTTTCCAGCCACTAAAAGAGCAGGGTTATCAAAGTCAATTCTTTTGTTTCCTATAGAAAATCATTCAAAGTCTGGATCAAAGTGAACACGAAAATTTACATTTATGTTTTCTGTATTTGGATCTTTAATAGATATTTTAATATAATTTAGAGAAAGTGGGTCATATTGTTCATAATAGTCGTTGAATGATTTTTTCTAACAGTTTTATTCAATTTTTCTTCAAACTATTTTTGTTTTCGAGTTTCCTCCTCTTGCATTTCAGTTTCTTTAAATAAGTTTTTTTTTAATTTAAGTTTGGGCTAGTTGATCACTGAAAAGGGTAACTTTCGTTTAAGACGTGGTGCAGTGGCTGTTAGTATCTTTGGAGTACTTTCGTATTTTGCTTCTGTGTTAGGTGTGGAAAGCATGAAGTTGGATAGTGGTGCCGGTTCAAATACTGTAGAATCTCCATCGTCATCATTATCCTCTTCGTCCGAGTCAAATATATTGTGCTCACTTTTATCTTCTTTTTTTGAAGGATTTGTGTCACATTGCTATTCATTGCCAACAGGTGAACTTTCACTGTTTATTGTTTGCAACGGTAGAGTAATTTACTTATTTTCAACGTTCTGCAATTGTTTAATTATGAGTTGAAAGAGTTTTTTATGTGCCCATTGGCCGTGTTTAAGTTGACTTAGTTAATTTTTAATCTCTTTTCTCTCAGCTAAAATTTATTTTTTCACACCTCCTCTAATATTTTGTTTTTTTTTTTCGCTTGATGCAACCATAATTCAACCCTACCTGCGTACAGTTTCAAGACAGCTAATAACATGTCATTGTGCGAGAAGTTTATTATATAGTTATCAAAACAATATCGATAGCGACCATCATTCATTTCATTTTCTTTGAAAATTTATATAAATGCATATGGTTTATTTCAGCAAAAGCCAGAAATTGACTTGCAGCTCTTTAAAAGTGAAGATATTTTTTTATTGCAGAAACTAATGATAGTTTTAAGACACGATAAAACAGAAACGTTTTTTTGTATATCGATTTGGGTTTTTATTATTAGATGGGATCTTCTTTTGAAATACACGTTTTTATATTTAGAATTGACAGCTGACAAACTGCCATTGTTATGGGTCTCAAGGCTTAATTTTAAGTCAAGTTATTAACTCAGTCTGTAGCGGTTATTGCTTCCTTCCTGCCCATTAGAGACGGGATATATATATATATATATATATATATATATATATATATATATATATATATATATATATATATATATATATATATATATATATATATATATATATATATATATATATATATATATATATATATATATATATATATATATATATATATATATATATATATATATATATATATATATATATATATATATATATATATATATATTTTTGTTTTTGCGATGTATTCGTACATATATAATAAAATTGCCTGAGGAGGAAACTAAGTTTAGTTTTAGAGCAATGCCATAAGAGAATTATTCTGAGCATTCCGAGGTGTGATAAAATACTAAACTTCATTTTATGAAGAATAGCTTTCTATATATATATATATATATATATATATATATAAATATATATATATATATATATATATATATATATATATATATATATATATATCTTGTGTTTGTTTGATTTTGAATGTGGTTTTAGACATATCGCAAAAACAAAATCGATAGCGACCATCATTCATTTCATTTTCTTTGAAAATTGATATAAATGCATATGGTTTATTTCAGCAAAAGCCAGAAATTGACTTGCAGCTCTTTAAAAGTGAAGATATTTTTTTATTGCAAAAACTAATGATGATTTAAGACACGATAAAACAGAAACATTTTATTAATTTTTGTTGTGTATCGATTTGGGTTTTTATTATTAGATGGGATCTTCTTTTGAAATACACGTTTTTATATTTAGAATTGACAGCTGACAAACTGCCATTGTTATGGGTCTCAATGCTTAATTTTAAGTCAAGTTATTAACTCAGTCTCTAGCGGTTATTGCTTCCTTCCTGCCCATTAGAGACGGGATATATATATATATATATATATATATATATATATATATATATATATATATATATATATATATATATATATATATATATATATATATATATATATATATATATATATATATATATATATATATATATATATATATATATATATATATATATATATATATATATATATATATATATATATATATATATATATATATATATATATATATATATATATATATATATATATATATATATATATATATATATATATATATATATATATATATATATATATATATATATATATATATATATATATATATATATATATATATATATATATATATATATATATATATATATATATATATATATATATATATATATATATATATATATAAGTACTAAAGCCAAGAAAACGAAAACAACAATATATCAAAGCATGGGTGAAAATATGCTATCCTTCACTAACATCGCTAGCTCCTACGGGGAAGAGACAGTATTGCAGATGAAGCTATACTCAAAAACATGCCTACAACATTGCAAACTTAAAAATCGACGTATCTTTCTTCTAAGATGTAAAAATAATAATTTAACACCAACCTTTTTAAATTTAAAAGCAAACCATATTCTTTTCAATTGTAAAAATTTGGAACAAAAATTCAGAGATAACATCCTTAGTAATTTCGTTCAAGGTACAATAAATTTATTGATATCCGATACGACAAAATATATAAAATCCTTAGAAAAGAAAATCAAAATGCTAGCTGAACGTCTCAAAGGCACACTGCCAACACATATCTTGATACATTTCAAAAAACAAGAAGACCAAAAAACAGAGGTTATTTTTCAAGAAATTAAAAATAAAAACATTAACAAAATTCAACGTCTTTCAAACACAAATATAAATCCCACGCATGACAACATTTCATGGCTTGAAAACTTAACAAATGTAGATCTTCCTGAGTATGTTTGTGAGTATGGGGCCGAATTTTGCAATTCCTCTTCAAAAAGCTGAATATATACCTATCCCTGAGTTAATAAGCAACATCGAAACATCCTTGATAAACCTTGATTCTAATACCAAAGACAATATACGTTCTCAATGTTGCAACATAATAACTAATCACAAAAATAACTTTTAAAAGAGAACTTCTCTCACCCAAAAAAAAAGAAAAAATATTAGCACAAAAAATAAACAAAACAAAAAAATTTCTCAAAGAAAATAATAACCTATTAGTGTTACAGCCTGATAAAACAAATAAAACTGTTATTATATATATATATATATATATATATATATATATATATATATATATATATATATATATATATATATATATATATATATATATATATATATATATATGCAGAACATGTTCCAAACAGGGATTATTTTCTTGTTATGACGTTGGTGTAAGTGGAATGAAAACATACTATCATATATATATATATATATATATATATATATATATATATATATATCTATTCTTCATAAAATGAAGTTTAGTATTTTATCACACCTCGGAATGCTCAGAATAACTCTCTTATGGCATTGCTCTAAAACTAAACTTAGTTTCCTCCTCAGGCAATTTTATTTTATATGTACGTATACATCGCAAAAACAAAAAACTTGCCTCATGCCTTTCTTTAATTTCATCTGCAATATTTCTGATACGCTGAATAAGTGCTTCTCGAGTGTCCACTCTCACTTTGTACACTTCATTTTTTAACCAGCCCCATAAACAGAAATCGAGTGGAGTGAGGTCAGGAGATCTTGGAGGCCAAATAATAGGACCACCGCGACCAATCCAACGCCTTGGAAACCTCCCGTCTAAGTGTTGCCTGACTTGATGTGCGAAATGTGCTGGAGCTCCATCATGCTGGAAGTACATTTGCCTTCTGATGTTTAGGGGAAAATCCTCCAGTAGTCCTTGTAATTCATTTTCGAGAAATTCACAATAGTAGTCCCCTGTGAGGCGATTTTCCAAAATAAAAGGGCCAATGACATAACTATCTATCATACCACACCATACGTTTACCGAGAACCTATGTTGAAAGTTGCTCTCGACTGTTGCATGCGGATTTTCCTCTGACCAGACATGGCAATTGCGACTATTATTAATACCGTCACGAGTAAATGTTGCTTCGTCCGTGAAAAGTATGCGCGATATAAGATGACGATTGTCTATCCACCGACAAAACTCCATACGTTTGGCAAAATCTTCTGGCTGTAGGTGTTGGATTTTTTGTAAGTGGTAAGGATACAAACCTTGCTCGTGGAGCGTATTTATCACTCTTTTTTGTGGAATGTCTCTTTTTTGTTCTTCTAAAGTTTGTTGAGTAGCTCTTTCAGAAGTTGTGTTGGCACTGGGAAGTGTTCCGCTTTCGCATAGTTTGTTGAAAACTCTCATAAATACTTTCTTATCAGGATGACGTTGAAATTGGAATCGTTGACGGTATTCTTCAGCAGCAGCTGTAGGATTCCCATTGCAAAAACCATAAACAAATATCATATTCGCATACTCTAAGTGTGAGTAAAAATTCGGCATTTTGGAATATGTTCAACAGCTCGAATTCAAAAATGACACTGACAGGTACGAATTCAAAAATGACACTGACAGGTATAGTACCAGTAAATGGAACATTAACTTATTTTGATTTCTAAGCACCCTATAATTATTATGTTGTATGTATGGAATTATGCTTGAAATCTTATTTTTGTTGTAAGTTGAAAACAAATGAAAATCGAATAAGAACATATGAGTTTTTTTAAATCAGTATCTTTCATAGAACACACTCCTGGAGTTTGGGGCGATCCTCCCGACTCACCCTGTATATATATATATATATATATATATATATATATATATATATATATATATATATATTTATATATATATATATATATATATATATATAGTGAATTAAGTGGTTTCTTGGGAATAAGGCACATGAATATACTAAATTTCTGTTATATTTTTTTCATAACTTTGACGTTTCGGTCGAACGTTGACCTTCATCAGAAACACTACAAAAAGGAAAGATTCAAAAAAATTTTTGTTTTACAAAATTAATAAAATATTTAACTTACGTAATTGGAAGGTTTCATGGATAACATCCTGTATATGTCAATAAATTAAGAACAAACACTCAGCGACGAACATTTACATTTAAAAACTTGACATGCTGTATATACATTTACATTTGTCGAAATTTTAAGAACACCCACAAGCAATATACGAACAATACTGACGAATGGTTTGGTGTATGGACGATGAGATTAGGTCTACGTCTGTAAAAACTTAAGATACTATTTTTTTGTTTTGGAATTTAAATGCGGACTATTGTTGTTATGCAGTTGCCATTATAGGTGTATTATTTTATAATATTATTGTAAATTTTACTGAGTTGTGTTGTGTCGGTTTTGGAGTTTATGCAATGGGGTCTTTTTTGTATTTCAATCATTTCCAAAATTTCACGTCTTTTAGTGTGACTTTCTGTCTTTAATATTTTTACTGCATTGAAATCAAAACTATGTTTTTCCTCGAGAGCATGGTTGGTGAGGGCTGTTTTATTTTTTTTGTCATATTTATGGCCACTAATTCGGTTTTTAATGTATTGGCTTGTTTGTCCAACATACACACTATTGCAATCTTTCCATGGGATTTCGTAGATTACGTGTGATTTTTTATCTTTTGGAATTTCTGATTTGATTTTGGAGAAATTTGTTTTTAGTAAATTGTGTGCTTTGTGAGCTACGGTAAGATTTTTGATTTTGCGATGTATACATACATATATAATAAAGTTGCCTGAGGAGAAAACTAAGTTTAGTTTTAGAGCAATGCCATAAGAGAATTATCCTGAGCATTCCGAGGTGTGATAAAATACTAAACTTCATTTTATGAAGAGTAGTATTTTTATATATATATATATATATATATATATATATATATATATATATATATAAAAGATTTTCGATTTTGCGATGTATACATACATACATAATAAAATTGCCTGAGGAGAAAACTAAGTTTAGTTTTAGAGCAATGCCATAAGAGAATTATCCTGAGCATTCCGAGGTGTGATAAAATACTAAACTTCATTTTATGAAGAGTAGTATTTTTCATAAAATGAAAAACAAAAAAGTTTCCAACTGTTAAGAACTTTTCAGGACACGCTGTATATATATATATATATATATATATATATATATATATATATATATATATATATATATATATATATATATATATATATATATATATATATATATATATATATATATATATATATATATATTAGGAAATGCGGAAATTTATATATATATATATATATATATATATATATATATATATATATATATATATATATATATCTTGTGTTTGTTTGTTTTTGAATGTGGTTTTAGACATATCGCAAAAACAATATCGATAGCGACCATCATTCATTTAATTTTCTTTGAAAATTGATATAAATGCATATGGTTTATTCCAGCAAAAGACAGAAATTGACTTGCAGCTCTTTAAAAGTGAAGATATTTTTTTATCGCAGAAACTAGTGATATTTTTAAGACACGATAAAACACAAACATTTTATTATATTTTTTTGCATATCGATTTGGGTTTTTATTATTATATGGGACCTTCTTTTGAAATACACGTTTTTATATTTAGAATTGACAGCTGAGAAAGTCAGTTATTAACTCAGTCTCTAGCGGCTATTGCTTCCATCTTGTGTTTGTTTGTTTTTGAATGTGGTTTTAGACACATCGCAAAAACAAAAATCGTAGTTTTAGGGCATTTCGATAACGATAGTTTACACTAATTTGACTCTTCTAAATCAAAATCTGCTCTATATCAAAACTTCTTTTGAAAATGTTAACTTTAGTTCTGTAGGTGGTCATGTACAACACCTACACTAAAAAAGAGATAATCCTATTATGAAGGTATATAACCTACTCTCATCACCGAATAACGGATTGAAAAATGAAAACAGTAATGTTGACACGATTTATGGGATACGTTGTGATCCAAAAGTAAAATATAAAAAGTATATGGGTAATTTGGAAATACGTTTTTCTCCTGGTAAAGTGACATTATGGCACCAAGCTAAGAATATTGCAACATTTGAAGGAAATGCGGAAATTTACGACTTAATATTCTTAAAAAATCCGCCCGTATTAGAACGTATAGAAAAGATGACTCCAGAAGCCTTAGAAACCTATAAAAATATGTTACAGTTGACAAATGCAGCGTACAAAGGCTATGACGAGATGCGAGGATTACAAGAAACCAGGTGGAAAAAATATGAACAGATTATAAAACAGTTAATGACAAGAAATCGAAGTGGGATCGCAAGAAAAAAAAACATTAAAAAGGCATGTTTTATCGAAAAATATTAACTATGTCTATTGGAATAAACCGAAGGAATTAATGGAACGATTACGATTGCTATGGAGTTCAAAGATAGCTGGTCATACCGGTCACGATAATGAAATAATGTCAATTCTCAAAGAACTCCGTGAGGAAGGTATAATTCATTAAGTAATCTCCTAATTTGGTCAGTATCTCGAGAGACGTGAGTTGAAACTATGAATCCTAGCAGTGAAAAAATTAAAATTGTCAATGAACTTCATAGGTCTGCGAGAAAAAAATTTCCTAAGAGACGCACTATTATTAAAGGTTACGATGACTTGTGGCAAATAGATTTGGCCGAAATGCAACAATATACAAATGAAAACGATGGCTATCGTTATATCCTAGTGTGCATAAATTGCTACTCCAAATTTGTCTATACTAGGGCAATTAGAAACAAGACTGAATTCACTAAAGCAATGAAAGACATTTTTGAAGAAGCCGGATATACACCACCAAATCTGCAAAGCGATCAGGGTAAAGAATTTTTTAATAACAAATTCCAAAATCTTGTCAAGGAATACAACATTAATAATTATTCGACGTAGAGCACTAAAAATCAGCTATAACTGAACGAGTTGCATCAGTCGAACGAATACGCACGCTCAAAAATATTCAGAACAAGGAGTTTTCAGTTAGTGGTTCCTACAAATGGATACAACTTTTGCCTTCGATTACAAAAACCTATAACAATACGAGGCATCGTACTGTTGGTATGAAACCAATAAACGATAAATCCACCACACGTATTAATGCATACAGTCAGATAAAAGTCGTTCCCAAAAACTTCAAATTTGGTTTGGGTGAAGTAGTTCGTATAAGTAAATACAAAAGCGTCTTTGATAAAGGCTATACACCCTCATGGTCAACGGAACAGTTTAAAATCGCAAAAGTTGACATTACCAATCCACCAAACATACCTCTTGGAATCAGCAGAAGGTCAGCCTATTAAAGGATGTTTTTATGAAGCTGAACTGCAAAAAACAAATAGTCCTAATGTTTATTTAGTGGAAATAGTACTTGGCCGGCGCAATAAGAATAATATTAGTCAATTATTCACCAACCTTTTGACGTCCAAATTTATCAATTGTGTTGTTAACACGACCCATGTTTATCTAAAAATATTTTTTTCGCCAAAAGTGCAGCAATATGAGGTATAAAATAAAGCTTGTGGGGTCTGTTACGTTAATTAAAATCCCTGGATAAAAATCTTGGATGATTTGCAAAATGATTGCAGGAGCCTTTCGCATTGTCGCGTCGGGATTGGAGACCGCAAAATTAATATAAGGTATGGAGAGATTTGTGCTTTATAACTGTCCATAGTAATGTCTCTGCTAATAATGTGATGGTTGTAATAAATATTTTTTTATATTCCTGTTTTAATTTTATATGTTTCCTATAACATTATAAATACAACTAGGAGTGAAATAGTCAAAACTAAACGTGATTTAAATTAGTGATGTCGCGAGATGAGACAAAATGTGTACTGTCGTCTCGTCTCGTCTCGTTCGACACCATTCAATCTCGATACTCGAGACGAGACGTGTGAGAATGAAGGGGTCGAGACGAAACGAGATTCTCGTCTCATCTTGGCTTTTTGTAAAAGAAACCCTCATCTTATAGATATAAATACATACGTCTTTCTATTTCTGTCAACGGACATTATTGCATCAATAAGCTTCTTGGGATTTATTTTACTAAAACATTGCAGTGAAAAAATGTATCAAATTTTGGATTATTCTTAGAACAACAGTCTTTTTTAGAAAAAAAATGTCTTACTTATATTTTTTATTGATTTTAAATTTTACTTAATTTTTTTTAACTACAAGGTGTACGGGCCCACGAGAAATAATTATCACTTAATTTTTGGCTCATTAATATTTCTGTATGTCGAGTGTCTTAAAATACAAAGATAAATATATAAATGGAATTGCTTGAATATGTTTTTAATTATTCTTAAATTTAGAACTGGCAAGCTTAAAAGTCAAATAATACTCCATCAAATGTTAATAGTTTTTCACAGCTCTTTTTTAATACCCCTTCTGTACATTTAATGGTCTAAAATTCCCTTAATAAAATCCTAGAATTGTTTGTTTGTACTTTTCTGCAGAAATTCAGAACGTAATAGTTCCTTAAAATAGAGTTGCGTTTAAAAATTACCATAACTGTTTTGTCTAAATGAGATTAATTTTTGTTATCTAATAATTTTAATTAACTTTCATATAAATAAAGATCTCGCTAAAATGAAACGCAGAAACTTCTAGCTAGCCACAATCGCTCAAAATAAACATATCGAATGTAACGTACTTGATTAAAGAATATTTATATATATATATATATATATATATATATATATATATATATATATATATATATATATATATATATATAAATCTAAAGCCTACCTTTTAATAGCGGCAAACTGAAAATAATAACCAACCAATGAACTAAATAATATTTTTAGTAAATTATGATCCCTTATGCCATTTTATTTAATGATTTTATTTTTTCACACTTTTTATTAAAATATATTTTATACATGGAAATGAATTAAATCTTGTATACTTTATATAGCGATTTAAAAAGAGATATATAATTTTGCTTTACTAGTCAAGAAACCTGGGGGGGGACAAGAATAATTTAATCGAATAATTTTTCAAAACAAAAATCTATATTCAATTTACTATTATTTTCACAACCTTCGAGAATATACAAAAACCTAATAACATGCAACAAAAACGAACTAATAATTGTTTAAGCTCTTCCCTGCAAAAGGACCATTTATTGGGTTTTATATTTGTCACGCAATTGAAGGTATCTGCACAAAAATATATAAACTATTCTTGTTGTGTCAGTAGAGTAGGGTGGGCCACAGTAAAACAAATAATACGATTTTTAAAGCACTCGAATTTTGACACAATGAAACATAAGAAAATTTTCTAATAATAGGTAACGGAAAACAAAAGAAAATTAGAAAACCCTGTGTTCTTTTGGTTTCTTTTTTGTGTTTAGGGGTAGGTAATATTAATTTCATATCGCTAATGTTAACATAGGCAATGTCTTGACCTTGGGGTAGCAAAAAACTTGAGCTACTTTGTTGCTTTTTCTTAAAAATGATACTTCTTCTTTACCTTTTTTCTTTAGTGCCTTAGCCAACATAATAAATTTTCTTTTAATGTGAAAACTCAACCAATACAAATTTACTAGCTTCTACAGACTCTACTGATGTAAACGATAATTCTATAGGATTTTCCTGTTCCATATCATCAGGTTGAAATACTCCAAATGACCCTCCACTTGAGGACCTAGCAGACCATTCATCAAGTTGATTGCTGTCATCGCTGGATTCTTCGACAAATTACTTTTTAGTAGCTTGTTTTACTTTAGGGATGCTAATTGCTTAATTGCTAGAACTTAATAATACATGGCGCGCGCAGCGTAGACGTGTTTTGTTGCTCTCCGCTAAATTTAGCTATATATATTAAATTTTTAAAATTCTGTGTTAAAAAACCTTTTCAAATGGTTCAGTGAGTGGTGTTTTAATCGTGTGTCCTTAAATAATCATCTTAAATGGGTGGTAATAAGAAAAACCCAAGTTCAACACAAGATTCGGGAGATCTTGCTTCCAAAATGGCTGACATGGAAGCCAAATTTCAACAAGGCTTTGACAGGCTACGCGAAGAATATTTACAAATGAATCCGGAAAACCGTAATACTACAAAATTACCGCACACTGTATCAAATTTTGAAGAGAGATTATCTCGTTTCGAAGTGGATATAAGGTCTTCTATGGAGGCCCTAAAGATAGAAATAGCATCTCTGCGTTCAGACGTTGATAACAATAAACGTCATTTTCAGGAAGTAAATAAAATAAATAATAACAAAAAACTGATGTTCCGTGGAATTCCAGAGGACAATGAGCGAGACCTTCAAACTAAAATGGTAAATTTTATTCAAGCCCGATTTGGGATCGAAATATCTATACACGAAATTAATTGTTGTTATCGTATTAAAAAAAAGAACAACACAAGTAGACAAATAAAAACAGGGAACCGAGCTACAGTCTCCGCCGTGATAGTAGAATTTGTAACACATTGGCGACGGGATGAAATTTTCTTCGCGAAAAAACAGTTAAAAGGAAGGAATTGTGTAGTTTGTGAGGTTCTAATAAGTTCTCAGTTGGATTTATTCATGAAAGTGCGTGAAAAATTTAAAAATCACTCTTGGACTATTAGAGGTAACATTTTTGTTTTACATAATAACAAAAGGGTTCTAATTAGGGATGAACAAGACTTGCAGAACTATATATAGGTTTGAGCGGAGCAATGAAGCTTCAGGCATTTAAGTTGTTTTTGCTAAAACACTTGTACTTTTGTAACAGAAGATTTATTTTAGTTTTTTTTTTATCTCTTCATTACATTATTTAGCTATTAGCATTTCTGCTCTACTGTTTTTCTGATAATTTCGCTTGCACAATACAATGTGAAAATTATAATATCATGTTTAACAGGTTTATCTTTTAACTAAGCAAGTTTAAAATTAATATCTCTGTTGGTAAAATAAAAATTGGCCATATAAATGTTAGATCGTTAATTCCTAGTCTACAAAATATTCAACAATTTATTTCTAATGAGAATTTTGATATTTTTGGGATATCTGAAACATGGTTAAGTGAGAGAATTAAGTCAAATGATGTAAAAATCGCAGTGTACAATCTTATAAGAAGGGACAGGGCCGGGAGGGGCGGTGGTGTCGGGTTATACATAAAAAATTCTTACAAATTCCATTTGGTCACTACTGAGTTTACGATGAGTGAAAACTTCGAACAAGTGTGGGTAAAAATGTGTGTTCAAAATATTAATTATATTTTTGGTTGTGTATATAAGCCACCAACATATAAAATGTCGGATTTTCTAAATGACTTCGATAATGTTCTAACATCAATATGTATACTGTGCGATAAACTCTGTTGTGTTGGTGACTTTAATGTAGACTATCTAAATTTGTTTTCTAATGATGTAATAGAGTTTAATTCAGTAATTGAAACGCTAGGCCTTTTGCAAAAAATTTCCAGTCCCACTCGTATTACAGCTTCATCAAGTACTTTAATAGATCTTGTTTTGTTGTCTAATGATATAAAAATAATAAACTGTGACACGCTGCTTGTGAATTTTTAATGCCGGAAAGCAAGAAGCAAATTAATTATGTAAATTATAGGGATATAAAAAGTATTAATGTACAGCAATTTAATTATGATTTGCAATCAATACCGTGGCGCAATATATTCGATATTCCCGACATAAACCTAAAAGTAAAATTTATAAATGAAAATTTAAACACACTGCTAGATCTACACGCGCCTTTAAAAAAAATGAGAACAACAAAAGCATATCAACCGTGGCTGGAGGGTGCAAAAGGCCTTATGAAACTGCGTGGCAGGGCTTTGAGTAAATACAAAAGAGATCGAACTGACGCAAATAGACAATATTATAAATCTTTACGTAATTTAACCACCCTTACAATAAAAAACGAAAAAAAGGCTTTTTAAGTGCCAAGTTGTCTTTATCGAATAATGTTTGGCAGGAGTTAAAGAATTACTGCTTGGGAGTTCAAAAGCATAAAATTGAAATTCCAGAGGCCTTAAAAAAGCCTAATGAAATTAACAGTTATTTTTTAACTTCAATACCAAATTCTCAATCGCTTGCAAACGATATGCTTGATTACTATACAAAAAATATTAAAGATACTGTAATATCTCCTTTAAACTTTACTACTGTCTCCGATATCTGCGTACTGAACAATATAACTCAAATTAAATCAAATGCCTCTGGTATTGACGGTTTGCATATTTATTTTATTAAAATGTGTTGTCCATTTATTCTTCCATTTCTGACTCACGTGGTCAACTTCTGTATAGAAAACTCTGTTTATCCCGATTCTTGGAAGAGGGCTATGGTAACGCCTCTACCAAAAAATAATGACCCGAAAGATTTTAAAGATTTAAGACCTATTAGTGTTTTGGCATGTCTCTCAAAAATTTTGGAAAAAAATATAAATTATCAGTTAACCAGGCACGTGGAGTCTAATAAGGTCCTTCCTGAGACGCAGTCGGGCTTCCGAAGGGGTCATGGCTGCTCTACTGCGTTAGCAAATGTTAGTGATAATATTTTTAGAGCTATAGATCGAGGTCATATAACGGTTTTGGCTGTGCTAGACTTCTCTAAAGCCTTCGATACAATAAATCACAAAATGCTGCTTTCAATTTTACTTTATATAGGGCTAAGTGATAAGGCTGTATTGTTTTTCAAAAATTACTTATCACGAAGATCACAATGTGTTAAGATTGGAGAACAGGTCTCTCCAGAATTACCTGTAACTAGTGGAGTACCCCAGGGCTCAATTGTAAGTCCTTTGCTGTTTGCTATTTACACTTCAGGTATTCATAGTGTTTTCGAGAGATGTAGTGTTCAGTATTACGCAGACGACACACAAGTGTACTTATCATTTAGCAGATATAATGTTGCCGATTCCTGTCAGACATTAAATAATGATTTGGAGCGTCTCAGGTCGATTTCTTTAAAACATTCCCTATTTTTAAACCCACAAAAATGTTGTTTATTGTTGTTCTGTCCCAAAAATGATGTAAATGTTGTAAAGAGTGAAATCAATATAAAAATAAATGATGTTTCATTGGAAATTAAGGATAGCGCCCGGAATCTTGGAATGATCTTTGACAATTCGATGAGATTTGAACAGCATGTATCTAACTGCATTCAACGTGCTTATGTAAAACTTAAATTTCTCTACGCCCATCGCCATGATTTGTCAATAAATATTAAGAAGTTGCTGTGTGACTCTCTTGTGCTGTCTATATTTGGCCATGGTGACGTGGTTTACGGAAACTGTTTAACACAAGCGCAGAAAAATAAAATCCAAAAGGTACAAAATTCTTGCCTTCGCCTTATATACGGAATTCGAAAATTTGAAAGAATATCTCATAAATTGCGCCAAACAAACTGGCTGAATATGGACAGCAGGAGACAGATGCACTCAGCTAATTTTTATCATAGAATTCTTTATTATAAGAGTCCTGCGTATTTACATAATAAAATAATTTTTCGTTGTCATGTTCATAACATAAATATTCGGTTCAAAGGTTTAATAACTCCACCTTTCCATAAGACTTCTCAATTCGAAAGGAGTTTTTCATATAATATTGCTAAACTGTACAACTCCCTTCTTCTTCATTTAAAATCTTTATCACCCGTAAAATTTAAATTTCAGATTTTTAAGCATATATACAATAGACAAAACGAAATATGAATTGTACATGTACATATGTGTAAGCCTGCAAAGTAATTTTGTAAGCATACACGCCGCGCCTATGTGTTTTTTTTTATATATTTTGGTTAATGGTTAAGTAGAGCAGGATGAATGAGCCTTTATCGGCAGTTCATATCTGGACTTCGCCTTTTTTCGCATTAAAATATAATAAATAATTGTAAGATCCAAAATTGTATCTTATGTAATCTACATGTGAAAATAAAGACCTTATTATTATTATTATTATTATTATTATTATTATTTAAGATTTTCTGGCAGTCGCCTCACGTATTGCTTCTTCCAGACTTTCTTTTTTTTACCAAACATCTTTTGAGGACCAGCTTTTGGATAACCCTTTTAAAACTTTTATTACCAGTCGTTGTAACTTCATTTGTTTGTTTCATAGCTTTATTCACTGAAGGTTTTTCATTGGATTTCCTAGATGATTATGGACCAGCAAGCGTGGAGTGGTCGATTAGATCAAGTTCGTTTGAAAGCTGAGGATTCGGTCTATCCGTTACAAAACTGCTCAAAAAATCTGCTTCTGATTTACAGAAGCAGATTTCGGTTAAAAGGGTAAATTCCGGTTTTCTTGAAGCCATTGATAATTGTTGTCGGAATCATGGCTTTTTGATGAACTTCATTGTATTTCCAGATGCGCTTATAAAACAACAGGTCGTCACCAGTGTACCTTTTTCCCCAGCTGCTACAAAGGATACCCCACTAGACCCCCTTTTTGCGATTACTTTGACGGATTTATTTACTAACGTAGAGGTGGCAGTTTCGTCCAAAAATTCCATATTCTTGAAACATCTGCAAAACTGGTACAACATTCTAAGACTACTTCAAGATTATTTTAGAAAGTATTAACGGTGTGCTGATTAAATGACGTGCATCGAGAAATAGAACATTTTTCAAGCTGTCTCCTAGATAAAGTGGGATTTCTTTTTAGAAAACTTCTTAGCCACTCCAAACCAGCCGCCGAACATGCCAGGTTGGAGGTACATTTATATTCCTTATCATGGCCATTTCCTACGCTAATTCACGTGTATCACGCGATGATTTTCCGTAACACATTTTTGAGCAGGTCACTAGATACTCAGATAAAAGTTTTTCTTGTTCGGCAGTGAATATCAAACGGGACTTGTACTCTGGAGTAAAAGGAATTTTTTCATTTCTTCCTTCATCATTTGCAGCTTTTTGCTTCTTCACATATCTGAATGAGACAAAAATGTAGGTATAAGTATTAATGTGATTCGGAAAATGCTTACACATACCTATACAATGTAAGAAAACGGATATTACACCGCTCTTCTGCCCTTCTTAGACTAAATCCCTCCTCAAGAACAAGTTTAACAGCTCGTTCCATTTGATCGTCAGAGAATTGACCAACGTCGGTTTGTCTTAAACGGTTCCTCATGTTATTCTATAAAACAAAATCGCTTAATTTATGGCTTCTAATTACACAGAAGAAGGTACTGTGAAAACATAATTGGGGTACAATGAATCATAATTGAGGTATAGTTAAACATGTTTCGATGTACCCTATCCATATATGTTTCACTGTACTCCAACACAAACACCTTCCTAAAATGCTTATTTAAAACATAACCTACAAAGTTAATAACAAGAACAATACGCCACTTCATGCCATATATGCATTGGTTTTACACACCCAACATAGAAATTAGAATTTTCAAACATATTAAATTTACAGGTGATAAATTATTGTTTAAAATATTTACTTTACTTACCGAAAATACGATTTTGTCCACTCTAAATCAAAAAGAAAAAACACCCGAATCGAACGCATTTCTTTTGTCGACGGCTGGTATTCATAGACAGTGTTCCCACACTTAGTTGTTTAAAGTTTTAATAACAATTGTCAGCGAAATTTGAAGTGTTTCACTGTACCTCTTGTTTCACTGTGCCTCACCTTACCTTACATACCTACTCCTTCGTGTCAGCCTATTTTGGTCACGATTATCTATACCCTGGGAGAAAAGTTGGGGTCAATGTACAAATGCCATTTTTTTAAATACTGAACTACTTATTTAGCAAAAAAATGCTAAGCAAACACCACACTGTTACAACAGGTTGCCCCGGAAGAGTTCAAATTTGTCGTCAAAAAATCAATTTATCAATTTATTAGCAACTTAATTAACAACATGTAGAAGTACACACTCAGCAAGATGTCTGTTAAAGTCAATAGTCTGCACTGTTATAATGTCAATATGTAAAAAAATTACGATTATTTTATAAAAGCTGAATTGTATGCAATGATAAATTACATATTGTGACAATTCAAACTTGTCAAACAAAAGGTTAGAAGACTTTTCATATGAAAGGTTATAGAAAGCATTTTCAAGGAACTAGCATCCAGGCAAATGCGATAGAGTAGCAATTTGTAAACACGAGCGGTTCAATGATATTGATATTTATTTAACTTTAAACCGGATAGATTAATATACTCAAAGTCGAGACGAGATTTTTCGAGACGAGATAAGGCTCTGGTCTCGTCTCGTCTCGTCTCGACCAAATTTCGGGACGAGATGAGACAAGATTAGCCAAAGTAGAGACGAGACGAAATGAAGCCTTAATCTCGCCTCACGGCATCACTATTGCAAATAGAGGTTGTCATTTTGGACGCCATATTAAATTCTATTAAAAAGAGGCAAAAGTTATCTTGATAACTAAATTGAGCGAGACTATATAGGTCCTTTAAATATATTTCCGTATCTAGGGGCTTCATATTAATCGCATCATACAAAATTTTCACTTGTGATATTTCTACAACTGTGATTCACGACACATTGTTGATACTGTATTTCAAAATAAAGCGAAATATTTCAAAATAAATCACCCTTGAGACTTAATATATTTTATACTACTTTTAAAAAAAATTTTGTTTTAAATCTTGTTAATAATATAGTTCTTTTGTTTCTTTCAGGTAAACATTTTTACTGCTAGCTTCGTAGGTCTAAAATGGTAAGATTACGAATAGAATTACTATTATAAAACTAATCTTAATTGACCTTGTCTTAGCCTTTTATATTTAATAAGAATATACGATAATTTTTTTCGATTTTTAAGATCGAGTACTACGTGATGACGTGTTTGTTTGCTTATCAGGCAATGCCGTACACACATTGCGTTACTCAAGGAAGAGTTTTCGCAGCCGATCTTCATGCAACTTTCTTTACCATGATTTTTTATTAATTTGTCCAATTGTACTACCTCTATCTTTTAGGGTTTCTCTGAATCTGATAAATCAAGTTAATAATCCTTTTTTATAGTCCTTCGCAGTGTTAAATCAATTTTTGAGATAAGCCTTGTTTTCTTGTGGAATGTACAACCAAACCATGTCATTTTCATGGAAACCAGCTAAACTGGCTATAATATCATATCCGATCTTCATTTGATTACTGCATTATTTTAAGTGGTTTTGAACATTTTTCCCTTTTCATGTCGCAGTCCAAACATTTAGACCACGGTGCAGTATTCTTCTAAAAAAAAATTGCCAGACTCTGATTTATGTAACCTTGAACACCATCCTAAATGCCAACAAGAACAAGGACAGATGCGCTGATTTCTGGCAACAATTTTAGACAGATGTTTACCTACAGGATCAGCACTTCTCGTATCATATTTAATATCTCACTTAGCCCACAACGTCTTAAATGCAGAGTTTGTCAGAAATGTGTCTCCGGTTTTTGCATAACTTCAGTGTTCTCTTTTTGGTGTAAAATTAGTCAAATATCGGGATCCTCTAATTATCTTCTAATCTGCTTGCAATTCTTCTGTTGATTACTTGTATTCTGTTTTTATATTTCTCTATCCACGAATCTCTTTCATTGCTCTGACAATGTTTGCAGACTTCTTTGCATGAACCTTTTTTGATAAGGTCTCACAATTTAGTGATGTCTAACAAGATATTATTTAACACTACTAATAATTTTGCTGGATTGTTTGATAAGTCATTTTAACGCCACGTGGTCTGTTCTGAACAGGAATTTTCGTCCATACAAAGATTTGTGGAAATGACTGGCTCTAATAATGGCAAATGATTAATTTCTTATAACACGATAATTCTGATAAGTTTTGTCTCTGAACGTTGGCCAAACTTTTCTTTGTTTTAATTTTGCTTTCAGTTTTCTAAATTGCCCTGCTCAAAAACAACATTTTCTAAGAATTTTACTTTCTTTTTTTTAAAACAAGCAACTTTTCCTTGGCTCTAATAATGGCAAATGATTAATTTCTTATAACACGATAATTCTGATCAGTTTTGTCTCTGAACGTTGGCCAAACTTTTCTTTGTTTTAATTTTGCTTTGAGTTTTCTAAATTGCCCTGCTCAAAAACAACATTTTCTAAAAATTTTACTTTCTTTTTTTTAAAACAAGCAACTTTTCCTTGAAAACCTCTTGAATGGTTTTTACAGATTACGAGTATCGTTTAAAAAAAATATAAAAACACGATTTGACACTTTTCGTTTCAGACTGTACGTGTACACGGGGAAAACTAAAATTCAAGTTTTTACTTTTAATTTGGATACGGACCACTGGATCGTTGATCTGTAAAAGTTCAAGTATGTACCGCATTAGCATCAGCCATTGATATATTTTAGACCTTTCTCAAAATTTATAGAAGTAACATGATTTGTAAGCGTACCGTACTCTTTTTTCGACATACCGCTCCGTCCTTGCTACATATCGCTAGGGAAAAATTACCTGATGATGTAAAATTAATAGTTTGGTTGTATCTTTTTATTGTAAAAGCTAACGCATATAATTTTTAACATCCAAAGCCTAAGAATTTTTAAGATATTTTTGTTAAGACAAAAAAACACTAGAGTGTATTAGGCATATTAAATAATGAAACACACAAATTATTACAATATCTAAACTTTGTTTTGTACCCCTTTGTATCGTTAAATTAATTTTTTAACTATGTGCAATTCAATATACATAATTAGCGTAAAATTAAAAGATTATTTAGATTTTCTTAATAATATTTTCACTATTTTATTATTTTTTCTAGTATCGGATATTATATTGGTATTATTATAGATATACATTTATACGTTTACATTAGTTAAAATTAGGTAACATATCCATACAAACTAAAAGAGATAAACAGAAAGAAAATCAGATGGTCATTTAAATTAATACACGCATCCCATTTACTTGCTCTATATTCTTGATGAGTAGCAAAAACAATAGTAACAGAGGTTTCGGTTGATGTTAATACTCACTCATAACAGAGGTACCATAAAAAACACATTTTATAAAAGAAATATAAAACCTCACATATATTAAAAACTGGATTTCATATAGAAATCGTTTAAAAATATCAGATAAAAGCTAATAAGAATTCGTAAAATATTCTAAATTTTATATATGGATTCTTTTTCCTGCTCAACCTAGTCGGATTTTTAAATATGTCAGTAAAATTAGAAAATTTCCACACGGATACAAATCGCCTTTTATTCTGATCGATCTTGTTCCAGACAGTGACAGGTCAAGACATAACATATTTTGATGAAAATTGACCAAAATGAATCTGCTAATATAAAAAACTGGTCACTGCTTGGTTTCCGTATTTTTTGAAGACCAAAAGGTGTTAAACGCAGAAGTCGAATCCAAAAAAAAACACCCATCTTTTACAACTTGTCTTTTGATAAAAAAAAAAAACTGAAACTGTTTAAGCCACCGTTCTGAAATGTCTAAGGGTTTTAGTATACAAAAGGAAAGTCGGTAGAGGAAGAGCGGCTTTTCAAGTTATTTGAACGTAGATTAAGACAAAAAAGTCAGGTTTCTACGAGACGAGAAAATGTGCAATTTAAATGAACGAACATCGAAGTTGCGATAATTAAAACTATTTTTGTCAATCATGTAAATGAACACACAATACGTTATATCAAATATTTGTATACCTACTAAAGTAATAAGTTTAAGCAAATCTCTATTCTGTATGTCTCAAAACTGGAAAGGAATCAGAATGTTGCAATAACTTGAATCAATTTCCCTTTTCATTTTTCTTTTAAGGCACCCCATTAAATGTTAATTCAAATTGTAGAATTTGTTTATGCTTAGTTTGCTACCTATATAAGGTGTCTCGTTTTTCAGAAATCTACATCAATTTTGGTTTCTTAGATGTAACACCCTGTATATTGTGTGTGTCTTTGAACATAACGGTAGCAAACCTGGTATATTTATAAATCAACAATACGCGGCCCATTTGATGGACATATTATAATTTACTGGTGTAAAAAAATATTCGAGTAGAGTAAATTTAAAGAATTCACATATTCTTTAAAAAAAACTTTTTGGTCCAATCTGTGAGCATTTTTAAAGAGCTCAGTAATACCTACAGTTTTTTATCACTTACCTCTGTAGCCAGAAAAATTAAACAAACAGGGGCCTGGAGAGATATAAGTCCTGGACCTATTAAAACTATTATTAATATTATATTTTTAATGATAATAAACACTATTATTGTTGAGGTTATTATTGTTATTATTAATATTATTGTCGACCTTAGTATCGATTTGAGGTAATTTAATTTTAGGCTATCTGATTATTGCTTATTTAACTTTACGATGCGGTTATATATTTAGATGTAATTGCAATGAAAGTGATTAGTTGGGTACCACTTCTCAAAATTAACAAATAAAGCGACAGAATATAGGTGTATTCGCACTACTGAGTTGAGGATTAGATTATGACAAATTATAAAGCATTAAATATAGTTTTAAAAAAATATATTTGTTGGGTTTTACTCCACATTAAGAAAAAAAAACAAATCAAAAATCTCGTCTTTCTAGTATTTAATTTCATGTTTGATTTCTGGATTCGCAGAGAAGGTATCCCAGGAACTAATCTGTTAAAAACATAATTTTATAGACATTTCGGATGAAAGTCTAAAAATAAATTAAAACAAATCAGAAATTTATTAATAAACTGTAAATTACTGACAGAAAGTCAATTTCAATATCAACTTCAATACTAAGGAGCAATATTTTTTTGATTGTTCTTGATTTTACTTCCGTTTTATTTTAAATCATGAATCCTCCACAACAATTTCGTAATTATAAGTTATAAATAACATTGACATAATAAGTCTAGGAACATTTCACAATATTTTGACGGAAACATTTTACAACAAAGCTTCATTCGAGGTGTTTGCAGATCTTTGCGCTGTAGGGTCCTTAAAGACCAAAAGTATGTTCTCTCATTTTTGTCGGTCTATGGTTCCGTATGTGCGTGGCATAGCTCAAAAACGAATTATTGAAAAGACTTCAAATTTTAGCCAAAAATCAATATGGTGGAAAAAAAGGTTAAAAAACAGTTATTCAAAAACTACTTACCGAATAAACCTCAAATTTTGCACAAAAATTAAGTACGGTCTAGGGATAAACTAGTACAATTTTGGTGCGAAACCATTATGACGGAACTAAATGGCAGATTAATGAAATGTTTAAAAATTCAGTACCAAGAAATTACTTACCCAATTGACTTGAATTTATGCACAGAAGTCAAGTATGAGACAGAGATAAACTGCTAATATTTTAGTGCAATTCCTATTTCTTGGAATAAAATCGTCTTTTAAAATAATAAAGAATAATAATAATATTAATATAAAAATAAATCTGCAAGAAATAAAAAATCAATGAATTCGCCTGTAAATGAACATATCAGTTTATCGGATTTGTATAAAGTTATTAGCAAATAATTATATGCAGATATAAATTATAAGTAGTGGATTTCTTTACGAAGGAATTTCCCGGTAAAGGCGAATGTGCCGAATTTTTTCTATGAAATACCAAATTTAAATGGGTTACAGTTAAATTAACTAGCATTTTGCGACCAAGAGAATTGTAAATATCCCATTATACTATAGAACAAAGACCTCGAAGGCTATTTGAGATTAAATAACTGCAAATTTTCTAACGAAAACAATAGCCTAAATGGGGCAATGTGCTTGTTTCCTGACTAATTATTCTCTGGAAATTAGCGGTAGCTCGAGCGAAAACTTCTGTACTAAATTAAAGAAACCTCACTGGGTTAGAATGCATTAATTAAAATGTTTCAGCAGATATTACTATATATAACTAGAAGACAAATTATTTCCTAATCACTACAGAATGGATGATCATTTTATTTGGTTATAATATACTACTTAAGTTGAAATTAAACAAGGTTGTAATTTCATTAAACAGGCAATTGCTTAGCACATTCATGAAATTTGACGAATGATGACTTGCTGCGCCTGCCTAGTTTATGATTTTCGTAGCTTCTTGATAAAATCAATTTATTTACAGATTCGGCTAGGTTAAGACGATATCATTGGCTTTGCCAATGACGATACTAAACCAAAGTATAAAGCTAAAGGGAAGGATGTCCAGCTCGCTGTCGGAATATTTGATATGTCTGAAGACATTTTTCGTTATTTTACCTTTCCTCATATTACACTCGTACGCATATTTGTTGAAAATTAGGCAACCAAATTTATTGAAAATTAGGCAACAAACCCAGACCCCAACTTTTGTTCTTTCGGAAAAAAAATATTTTAAATTATTTTCACAAATATCTATCTAATAAATAATATTAGTTAATAAAACAATAATTACAACAAAAAACAAACTAAAATATCTAACTGTTAAAATTATATAAAGTTTTGTACATAACACTAACTCTTTTGAAATGTTTAATTAATCATTGCCCCCGTATGTACTTGTTTATGTGAACCTGTATGACCAGCGACGAGTGACTCCCGTGCACTTCCCCAAATCATCGAAATATCGGATCCTTTGGTGAGTTCCAAAGTTTTAATGGTTTTTGGCTCGTATATAAAAGTCCTCATTTTATTCTGTCATAATTTACACATTTATTTTAATTTGGGTTATGTGATTTTTATTAATTTAAATGCAATATTTGATTATGCCTTAAGTTATATTGATACAGTTTTTCCTCTCTGAAATCTTGAGCTAAGATAATCGTTTATTTGATCCCTCTATTCTAATCTAGTGACTTATATTGATTTAATATTCATTTATTTAATATACATAGTATGTATGTTTGTAATATTATTAAATACGCTTATTATTGAAAGTTAAAAAGATTCTCATTTTGCGTTCACCGGGTTTTGAATTTGTTAGCTATTATTGTTTTTTTATAACTACTAATCGCATTTCCGCATTATTTTTTAAAAATTGATAATTACTCAATATTTTACGTTTAAATACGTTCTATTTATAAACGTACTTCGAGATCAATTTTATTCTCGAAAATTTCCAAGCAGATATAGCCTTGAAATCCCTGGCATTCTTTAAGGCATTAATCTGATTTTTTTTTGTATCCCAGCTGGTCCGGTAAGAACGCTATGCTGTTCATTTTCAATTTTATTTAATTCATTATAATTATAATTTCATTATAATTTTACTTATTTCGCAGTTTTTGAAATATTTCGATTAGTTTTTAACTTTTAACTATTTTTTAAATATTTTAGCTACTTAAATAAGTTTTTGAAAATAAGCTCAATTAAAATTAATTTGGGTAAAAATGTATTTAAAGCCTCCATGTTCCGAAATGGACGAGGTCAAGGCTTAGTTTTCTGAGCAACATAAGGTGACTATATGACTCCTGTTAGCTGATGAAGATGCAAATCTAGACGTAGAAAAACTATTCGCGAGGACTTTTTAAGCGATTATTGTGCTGTTAGCAGGGGCGGCTGCTCCAAAAGGCCGCGTGGCCGCGCGTCCCTCCTGAAAAATGGTAACATAACACACAATTTCAATTTTTATAAATTTAATATTAATATACTATTAAGCTCTAAATTTTTTTCCCCAAAAGTCATCAGTTCCTATCTCTAATTACCCGACCTCGTTGACTCGTGAGAATTCTCAAACATATGTTTCAGACGCAGCCTGTACAGCAGGTATTACTAGCTTCATCGGCATCACAGAGAACAACATACGAAGTGACCCGAATATATCGCTCGGTTCGCTGACTTTCCGGCGCGGGTTTCTCGCGCCGAGACCTCTTATTTTAATTTAGTTAATGGATCATGGATATGCTTTGGACGTTAAGTCGCACATGATTGTCAGTCGCGTCATATGAAAATCCAATATCGAGAGTGTGTTTGGTTTCTGGTCGATAGTTTTTTTTTATTTTATAGACTTTTATAGATTTTATAATAATTAAAGGTGTGTCAATATGAATGCTGTACACAATCTTTTACAAAAAAAATCGACTCAATAGAGGATAAGTTAAAAATTAAAGACCTTGGCAGGCCTTTGCCCGATCTAAATTTAACACAAGTTTGTGAACGAAAAGCCGAAAGCAGGTCTTTTACACGACGAAAGAGACTTATAAAAAAATAACTGGGTGTGTGGATGTGAAATAAAATATGTATTGTACTGTTTCCCGTGTTTGTTCTTTTATAAAGCCGACTCTAGAATGTACCTTAACTGGGCAAGAAAAGGAATAAACGATTTACACCACCTTCCTGAAAAAATGAGGAAGCATGAGTCATCTAGCGACCATATTAATTCTTGTACAGCGTTTGCTATTATGATATTCTAGACAGCATACTACAAGTATGTAGGGAAGAAATTTCTAACCAAATTGAAACGGCAGATTTTTTATCAATTCAAGCCGATAAAACCAACGATGTATCAATTATTGTCAAATGGTTATAATACTAAGATATCTTTATAAGGGATCAATCCGTGAAAATGTTTGGTTATTTATAAGGGTTAAAGATAAAATAGCAACCGGGTTAAAAACTTGCATTGAAAATGAAATTGACCTCTAATTTTAAAGACTCCCTCAAAAATTGAGTGCACGGAATTAAAAATTTCAGTTCTATAATAAAGTTATGGAAAAATGTATTTCCATGAACGGATTTCAATTTTAAAAATTGACGTTATATTTTTGTATATATTTATTGCTCGGTTTATTGCTTTTGCCTCCTTAGACAGTAAGACAGTTACTAGTGAAATGACTTTTATTGATTATAAAAAATATATTCCTGGGCTTTAAAGGTTTTGAAGCTCATTTTGGAGAAGATTTTAATTTTAAAAAATTATATTTGTGTATATATTATGTTGGCTTTTTTTACCTTCATAGACAGTACCTAATGAAGTGACTAACTTAAATTATAAAACTATTCTGGTTCCTGTCCTTTTCAAGATTTAAGCTGATTTTAAGGTAGGTGAGCTAGTGAGTACTTGTGAGCTTATTTTTATAATAATATACCAATTTTTATAATCTTGTATGAGTGCGCCCCTCTAAAGTCAAACCCCATGAGCCGCCACTGGCTGTTAAAGCGATTTATTATGAGTTATTTGAAAATCAAGTTAATAATTTAAATTTTTCAAATCCTTCAACTTCAGTATTTTCAGAGTCAGACATTGTACAGCTGAGATATACAACCAACTATCTGCTTTCGAATTTGATATCGTTGCTCTCACGGAAACATGGCTTAACCCGTCTGTACAAAACGGCGAACTCTCAACAAATTCATTTTCTGTTTACGGATGCGATCGTAAGTTTTCTACTACAGGCAAGACCAGAGAGGGAAGCGTTCTGCTGGGTATTCGAAGAGAGATTCACAGTGAACAATTACAGCTGCGTCTTGTGAATCGACATATCTCAAATCTTATGGACCTATTATGTGTTAAACTTTCGACCGAACGCAACTCTTTTTATATTCTGTTAATATACATTCCTCCTCAGCTTCAAGTCATTGAAAATAAAAATCTGTTCGACTTTTTAGCTAGTCTTGAGATATTTACTAATGGTGAGTCCAGGGGCGTGCGGTGAAATTTTAAAAAAGGGAAGCAATTTTTAGAAACTTACCTATTTGTAATGTAATTCGAATCTTCGATCATGTTTTGCAAATTTGTCAATGACGTCATCATAAAAACGTCGCTGCTCCCACATATTTCGGAGAAGTTTATTTTCAATGGACAACAGCGACGTATGTCTCTCCTGTCCCGTTGAATTTCTCACGAAATTTTTTATACGTTTAAGTGTTGAAAAATTGCGTTCTACTGATGAGCTTGTGGCAGGTATTGTCAATACTAATTCACACAATTTCGACACTTCGGTGTAGGCATCTTCCAACTCCTTATCTTTTAAAAATTGCATTAGTTCCTTAGCGTTATTTTTTGCGCTAATGGCATCAGTTTCGTAAATCACTTTTAGTTCAGATCGCAGTATCACTCGGTCTAAGAACCGGCCATAATGAAGAAAAAGAGATTTAAACGCACCTTCTGGAAAAGTTTTTCCTTTAAATGCATCAAAATTGCAGAGCTCGAGGATTTTAAAATCATTTAAACCGTTAAATCTATAGTTTATTGAGTCTGTATGATTTTTGAACATCTCCGACCTTGTCTGTTCGAAGACGTTTGGCTTGTGGCTCTACATTTAACGTCATCGTTTTCTCCCAAAATAGGTCAAAGTCATCTCTTTTTTGGCTTAACATGAACTTAAATCATCCACTTTTTTTAGGCAAAAAGCAATATCATTTGTTTTAGTTTGTAATATATTAAAAACATTGTCCGAGAATGGAAATATTTTTGAAAATATGTTCAACAAATAATTAAAATTAAAATCTGGTTTCAGACAGTCCAAAAACCCCCTCGAACTATTTATTGCTTCATAGCAATAGTCCCACGTTTCATTATTTTCTATTATATTCTCAAATAGTTTAATCAGTGATTCACGATTTTCAGATACTGTTAACACAAGCCTTCCATTATAGTTCCACCTAGTATGAGCTACTTTGGGCAATCGTTTGTGGACAATGGAATCCAAAGCTTGTGTACGTTTTGTTGACTTGAAAAAAAAGCAGCTATGCCACTTAAAGTAACGAAAAATACTTTACACTCTTTAATGTGATTGATGGACTGGGATAAAACTAAATTTAATTTATGAGCAAAACAATGGACAAACACAGCACTTGGGAAAGTTTCTCGAACTTTAGCTTGCAGACCCCCTAATTGTCGTACCATCACTGCAGCTCCATCATAGCTTTGAGCAACTGATTTTTTCTCTCCTTTAATTTCTTTAGTAACGTTATAAACTACGGTATATAATGCATCTACTGTACGATTTTCGGACACATTCTTAAAACCTAAAAATCGCTCTTGAATACTTCCGTTCACCCGTATGCGTACTAATATAGATAATTGGCTAAAATTAGTGATATCAGTTGTTTCGTCCAGAACAATAGCAATGAATCGCGCCTCGCCAATTTTCTGCTTAATTCTTTTTAGAATAATGGTGGCAACAGCGGAAATTAAATCATTCTGGATTCGATTCGACGTTCCGCGAAAAACGCTATACTGCTCTAAATGATTTTTTAAGCAATCATAATATTTAGCCATTAAACTAAGTAAATCTTGAAAATTTCCTCTATTTGAAGAAACCCTTGTTTCGTCATGATCTCTAAATCCCAATTTGTGCTGTCCGAGAAAACAAACAACATCGATAAGTCTTCTTAATATTTGCCTATTTTTATCGACTAGTTCATTGTGTTGGCGGTGACTAATTTCCAACTGTTTACTAAGGGCGTGTTCAATTCTGGTTTTGCCGAAGAAATTGTTCAAATCGGAAAAATCAGTTTTATTCCAGAGACCGTTTTCATTTTCAAAAAGTAAACATGGCTAACAAAATATTTTACTTATATTTTACTTATTGTTTTTTCGGATAAAAATGTCTAATACAGTTTTTCATTTTTGTGGTTAAATTTTTCATAGGCGGTTTTTCCCTTCCTTTGGAAATTATTTAAAGCTTATCAGCGAAGTTTAATGTTGAAAATCCCTTTATTATTAAGAAACACACCACACATTCACACACACTCTTCTTACTAAATTCTTCAACATTTTCAACGTTATTACCGGCAGCCAAAGTTGACGGTATTTGCATATCCACGTCCGTATTATTGTCTTCCATATCGCACCATGCACGACGCGACGTACGTGTCTCACAACACACGGATAGCCGTTCAAACAAAGATCCTACTCCAACGTTAGCTTCCGCCCCCACTTAAAGCACGCGACTGAAATGCAAAAATTGCAAACAGCCGGTGGAAAGTTTAATAACCTCTGGCTCGATTCACAGGAAATCAAGCATACAGGACTTGGCTGCAGAGAAGCTAGCGACCCGCATAGGTTCTATTCGATTTCTATTGTGGCTCGGTCGGAGTTAAGGCCGCATTTATTATGGGCTGATAATTAAGATAATATTTTAGCATTTTTAATATAAACTAAATTAGTGGTTTCCTATTTCAAAAATTACATTTTAGAAGATGTTTTGTAATTTTTTTTGAGGACGCACTGCTTCCCTTGCTTCCATGGACTGCACGCCCTTGAGTGACGTACTCTTTTTGGGCAATTTCTACTATCCATTTATGCGGATTGCTTCTTGCGACAGGATCAATATGTTTTCGACTTAATTAACTTTTGAAACTTATGTCAACTTACTTAGTTCATTTCGATATTAAACAAGAACCTCTAGACTTGGTTGTTTTTTGAAGGCCATGTACAGGCGATAAATCTGAAGATATTCTAACCAGAATAGACGACCATCATCCTCCGTTAGACATCTGACTTCCCGGTAATTTAAAAATAAAATCTAACGGTGACTTTGATAGGAAAGATATGGCAAATATCAACTTTCGTAGAACCAACTTTCCCACTTTATATAATATGATCGCTGCAACCGACTGATCATTTATAAAACAAGATGGGAATATCGAGGAGTCATGTCAGTTGTTTTATGACAAACTGTACTCTGCACTTGACCAATGCGTCCCCGCGGTCATCGAATCTATCCGCCTCGATTTTCACTTGATATCAAATTAAGGCTAAAAGCTATTCTCTGGCACAAAGATAAACACTCAAGCAACCACGAAACTTATCGCGAATTTTCTAGGCTACGTCGAGAAATAAAAATTACTGTCAATATAGCTTACAAAGATTATAGAAATCAAATCGAAAACGGAATATTTGCATGTTGCCAACAAATTTTAATCTTTTGTGTTTTCTAGAAGAGGCTCCTCGTGCCTTTCTTTTTTTTCTCCTCTGCACAATTCTTCGTCAGCTCATATTTGCCGTTACGTTCTCCCAATCTTACAAACCTTGCATCGAAACCTGATTCCTGACTATTCTTGAGCGTCCGGAAGTTTTTAAGGACCTAGGCGTTACTTTTGACAAGAATCTCTCATTTATGAATTACAAATGATCATTTGCGATTCATTTAAAACGCTTGGGTTTGTAGGTTAAAAGTGAGTGGATCAAACCGACCCTCCACTGCGACTCTGTGGTCTATTGTGGCTTTGGGTTTGTAATGCGTGTATCTCGAGAGTTCTCCACTCTTAAGTTATTCTCCTATACCTTCGTCAGGTCAACATTGGAGTTTGGATCTGTAATATGATTCTCATACTACGGAACTCATATTATACACGATCTTGAGTCTGTCCAGTGTAGATTCATCAAGATGCTTTGGTATAAGTCTGCCAGGGGTTTTCAACATGACCAGTTACTTCAACAGTTCTCACTCGTTCCTTTGCGGGTTAGACGAGAATGTCGTTCACAAATGTTCCCTTCTAAACTAATATCCTATAATATTAATTGCGACTACTTAGTCTACAAATTAAACTTCAGAATTCCGTCCTTTCACTCTCGGGTTCGAGACACGTTTTATCTACCCCCTACCAGAACCAACATTTACAAATACTCCCCTATAAACAGATGTTGTCACATATACAACAAATTAATAGGCTCTTATGACATTTTAACAGCCCTCTAGTAACCCTCAAACACTTTTCCACTAGAGGTTTTCTTAGCAAGTAATTAATGTTTTACCTTACTTAAGTTACTCTTAATTTTTAATCTTTGTACACGCCAATCACCTATCTTAAACCCCTGTATTATAATTGGGTTAAGTAACCTTGTTATGTAGCCTGTTGTACAGTGTATTTAAATAAATAAATAAAAATCCTAATTTAAGTTTTCTCTCCCTTTTAGTAAACATTGGTCAAGAAATGAGCCTTCTTTGCTTAGCCACCTTAACCCTGATAATTTATCAACTCATTTTCGCTCATTTAGTTTCAAACCCGAGAACACTGCCGTAAAGGCTTTAGGTGTGCTGCCAATTTTAAGCAGTTTCAATGTTCTGAGACCAATTTTTTAAAATTTTAACTATTTGTGTGTGCTTCACGGTTTTTGCGATGCATCCGAGAGAGGTTAAGCTGCAGTTCTTTAAACATGGAAGATATATAATAATACTACTTTTGCCAAATTTCTTGGTTCTAAATCCAGAGTTGGTTTTTGGCATCATGTATGCTCTTCTGACAACCTGGCCTAGAATTAACGAGAAAATTGTGCCACAATCAGAAATAAGTTTATTATGGGCCCCTTGGTTCTTAGTGAAGCATGTGGCAAAAGATTTGATTTAGCTCATATATAGGAATCTAGTATCGAATTCAAGCATCCATAGGGCATTAATTTTTATACGATTATTAGGAATGGTTTTTAAACTTTTTGGACGGAGAAATCATTCAATAAAAACGAGATATCAAAAAGCAATACCTACTTATTCTTAAAAAGTTTTAGGTCTCAAGTTTCAGGTATTTGTAGAGTGCCTATAGAAGGGTTGCAAATTTTAAAATTTGTGGTGGAATTATACTGGGTGGCAAATATGGAGGGGTCCGATTTTAAGTTTCAAATATTAGTTCCAGTAGAAGAGGTACACAACTTAAAACATGTGGTGCAAAACAGTGCAGAACTCACCCAATAATATGCTGAGAGGCAAATGTAAATTGGTCAAAACACCCGCAAAAGAAAGAGAGAAGAAAATCGCGTTCTTTAGAAAACAGTTTGCATTTATTATTAAATACATTTTTATAGCTTACTACGCTTTAACACATTATTCCCTATATTTTACGCTTTATAAATATGGCTAAAAATAAACATGAAAAAAACTGGGTCCGCTATCCGCTATTGTACTTCATGAGAATTTTATTTTAAAAGAGACATTGATAGTAAGATTATTTCTAAACCTTTTCGCAAATTAAATGTTTTTTTCATTGACCCTGTAAGGATGTTATGCATCGGCTGTCTATTACTTTTAATCGCCTAGGGGTTCTAAAACATGCAAGGCATACATTTGCCTTATTGTTTGCATGGTTACTAAAGCAATTCTCTTAGAATTAGCTACCGATATGTTTACTGATACATTTCTTACCGCTTTAACGCTTTGTTTCCCGGCGCGCAGTGGCGTTTGTAAGCGTTTACTTTTCGATTAAGGCAAACATTTCAAAGAGGCCTTAAAGAACATAGATAACTTCATGCACCAAGCCGCCCTTGACGAAGGAATTAAATGGAGTTCTTCCACATTTTGGAGAATTATGGGATTCTGTTGTTAAGCAAGTTTTGGAATATGAAGAACAGCCTTCTAACATTCATAGAATCTGTTTTCAACTATCAACCTCTAATCTCTATGAGTTCTGACTCTGAGGATATCAATGCGTTAACTCCTGATCATTTTTTCACGATGGACCTCTTTCACTCCTACCCCTAATTTCTCAGATGTTTCAACCAATCGCTTATCGCGTTGGCAATTGCTTCAGCGTTGCCACAAACAAATGATATTTATATTTTTTACAGCAACGCTCCAAATGGCACGATTTTGGTCTCTCGCCCGCATTGTATCTTTGCTCGCATCGCCATTTTAAAATCTAAAACTGACACCCTCACCCGAAGAAGCGGTGCTCTTTTCCTGGGTAACTTAAGATCTAAGCGCTACTAGTTTTTTTATGTCGTCTTTTTTTTCTCTATTTTATTAACTAAATTAAGTTGTTTCAATTTTAAGGATCCTTGGCGAACATATAAAAATATTTCGAAAGCTTGGTCAAATAAAAATAAAACGTTAATAAATACATTTCCTAGTTAAATTCCCCGTGATTTTCTTAAGTTGTAAAGTTACATGGCCGTTAATCAAGAATTTTTTTTTTACCAAGGACAACTTAGAGGGGTGAGTGTTTTTATTTTTTTAAAATCATAGAGTTGCAAGCCCGGCATACATTCCAGGTCTTACCACATTCGATTATTGCTGGCGGGTCATACAGTGTTCGGCAGCGATGTCAATACTTTCATTTATAATAAAATACCCATTAAATGATATTTTAGTCACGTATAGGAACATAATATTTTTTATTTTATTTACTTTATCAGGATACTAAAAGTTGGGGTGAAGTAAATTGTTAACATGAGTTGTTAAATTTAAAACTAGTAGTTTCTTTAGTCTAAATCGTGGTGAACAGGTTGTACGTACTAGCGACATTGTTTTATTTTAGATTCTTCCTTTCCTCGTAAAGGGGAGGCATAGTATAAAAAATTTTCTTAACAAATTAGCTTCAAACTTTGTTAATAAATCAAATGTGGCATAATAAAGTATAAAAAACTTATTTAAATTGATTTGAAATTTAGTACTGAAATTAAATGTGACCTTTGGATAAACTGGTAAATCTTTGGTAAGAATACGATATAGGAACAAAATGGCTACCTAATATATATATTTACCTGCCCCCTAAAAGGGAAATATTGTAATCGTGAAAAAATCACCCACTGAAATTTTTCAGATCGTTGCGTTTCAAGGTTTCTGGATGCCAAAAAACATGTTTTCTCGATTCTGTCGGTCCGTCTGCCTGTTCACGGCATAGCTAAAAGACTACTTGCCCTTTAAATCCAGATTTTGGTCCAAATTAAGGGTCACATGGAGATGACCTGGTAACATTTTGGTAAAAATCCAATATGGCAAAAGAAAATAGCGGCCTAGTGAAATTTTAAAAAATTATTACTAAAAAGTTGTTTATCCAGTTTACCTCAAATTTTGCACAAAATCAATATTACGCAGGAATAAACTGGTAAAATATTGGTGAAAATCCAAGATGGCGAAAGAAAATGACGGCTTAATAAAATTTTTCTAATCGTGAAAAAAATTACCATCCCAGGTTTCATATATCTTCATATTTAGCGTGATACCAAAAATATGATATCTCAATTGCGTCTGTCTGTTTGTCTCATGGTCTGCTCTCTGTTCAATACGCGGCATAGCTAAAAACTACTTACCCTGGACAAAAATTAAGAGTCACATAAGGATGACCTGGCAAAAATGCAATATGGCGGAACAAAATGGCGGCCTAGTGAAATGTTTAAATAATCAACATAAAATACCTATCTTCTTATCCAATTTCATAATTTTGCAGAAAAATTAAATGTGATATAGAAATAAACTGGTACGAATTCAGCACGACGGAACAAAATGGCGGTCTTAACAAAATCAGTGTAGAAACTACTTATTCAATTTATTTTGAATGCCCAGAAATCAAGTGTAGCATAAGTAGAAAGTGGTAAAATATTGGTACGAATACAATATGGTGGAAGAGAATAGCGCTCAATGGAAAATGTTTGAAAAGAGAGCATGTATGTGTTACTAAATGACTATGTGCGGAAATAGATTGTATCACATTTCACTTTTCCTAATATAAGGAAAGATTTATATCGAGAGAAGTTCCGGTTAAAGGAAATTTACCAATTTTTTTAATCAGTAAAAAACTGGTTATTCATTTGATTTTAAATTTTTTACAAAATCAAGTATGATATACAATAGAGATGAACTGGTAAAATGGTGGTAAGAATTCAATATGGTGAAATAAAATGGCAGCCTTAAAAATTTGTTGTTAGCCCTTATCCGTAATGAGACTTTTCTTTTAATATGATTTTTTTCTGCGACTAGGATTTGAAAAAAGTTTTTTATATCTTATAAAAACAACATTTCCGGGTGATTTTACTATAAGAAATAACTCGATAAGTAACATAGTAATGAAAATACCAGAAAATTAAAATGAGTAGAAATTAAAAAAATATTAAATTAAAGTAAAAAATAAATGTAATGAAAATAACAAAAAAACTCAAAAAATGAAACGGACTCCAAAAAAACGCTGAAAAATAAAAAGAAACATTTTAAATTATGTTCAAAATTTGATTTACTGAAATCGGCTTCAAACTAATACATTTTAATCTACAGACATTTCTTGGGGTATTTGCCCATATTGTATACTATGTCTTTAAAAAGTATAAATTCAAAAAGAAGAGAACTTATGTAAAACCTTTAGTACAGTAAGTAGTAAGTAAAGTAAAAAGCACTTTTCAGTTGTTTTTACTTGCCTCGTAAAAGGGCGTGCGTGTCTTTTAACGGCATAGCTAAAAAAATACTTACCCTATTGACTTCAAATGTTGGTCAAAAATTAGAGGTAACATTTTGGTAAAAATCCAATATGGCGAAACAGAATGGCCGGCTAATAAATTGTTAAAAAATTATTACTAAAAAACTGTTTGCACAATTTACCTCGAATTTTGCAGACGAATCAAATGTTACGAAGGAATCATTAAAGCTTGGTACAAATCCAAGATGGCGAAACAAAATGGCAACTAAATAAAATATTTAAGAATTTAGCGTGAAAATACTACTTAATATCTAATTTTGTGCAAAAATTTGCTGTGGTAAAAAAATAAACTGGTAAAGTTGACGTACGAATTCAAGATGGCGGCCAAATAATATATTTAAAAATTCAGCCTGAAAACACTACTTAATAGACTAATTTCCATTTTTGTGCGCAAATTAGCTGTGGTAAAAAATGAACTGGTAAAGTTGTGGTACGAATTCAAGATGGCAGCCAAAATTGTAATCGTGAAAAAAATTACCCTCCCAGGTTTTACATATCTTCATGTTTTAGCGTCCCTAAATGTTATGATATTATAAAATTAAAATATATGATTTCTCAATTTCGTCTTCAGTCTGTCGGTCTGTCTGTATGTCAGTAGTCGGCGTAGCTAAAAAACTATTTACCCGAGTGACTTCAAATGTGGGACAAAAATTAAGGGTTATGAGGATAACTTGGTAATATTTTGCTAAAAATCCAATATGGCAGAACAAAATGGCAGCCTAGTGAAATGTTAAAAGGAAATATTACTAAAAAACTAATTTACCTCAAATTTTGCACAGAAATCAAAGGTTGTATAAGAATGAACTGATAACATTTTGGTACAAATTAATTCAAAAATGTTTAAAGCTAAAACTGAGATATGGCCAAATCAATGGTAATAGCTGTTGGGTTGTTAAAAAATTGTTGTCATGTTTGAGTAGTATTTCATTTCCTAATCATAGCAAGCAGTAAAAAATGCGCATATTAACTTATTTAGTACCAAAATATAGATTATTTCTATTATTGAATTCTTAAAAATCCAGAATCAGACAATCTTTTAAAAAAACTGAACTGACAAGTGCCAAATGAAACACAGTTTTTTATATTAATCTGTATAATATTTTGTTTTAAATAAAACTTTAATCTCTACATTTTCGACTTTTTAACCCATCTATACAAAGTTCTTCAGATGCGCAAATTCAAATCTTTTTAATCTAAACTAAAGAAACTTCTAAGTTTAATGAATATTCAACTTACCAAAGTACTAGTTTAAAATTCACAACATATTCTTGAAAAAAAATTAGCCAATTTTGACGTCCAATTAAAAAAAAAATCGGTATGAATGTTTCCTTTTATTAAGAATAGTGAAAAGTGTCCCAATTTAGTTCAGCCCATTGTTACTTACATATACACATATACTCTCTTTTCAAACCATATTAGAATCGTACCAATATTTTAGCAGTTCCTCTCTATGGCACAGACTGCTTTTTTTCCGTCAACCAGTTTCTTCGTATATTACATTTAATTTTTATGCACAATCTGAAGTCCATTGAACTATAATATTTATTTACGTTGATTTTTTAAACATTTTATTTAGCCGTTATTTAGTTCCACCGTCTTGAATCCCTACCATAATTTTACTAGCTATATCACACTTAATGCTTGAACAAAATTTAAAATTAATTTAATAAGTAGTTTTTTCAGGCTGAATTTTTAAATATTTTATTAAGCCGTCATCTTAAATTCATACCAAAATGTTACCAGTTCATTTATACCTAACACTTTATTATTGTGCAAGATTTGATAATTAGTTTTTTAGGAATATTTTTCAATTGTTTTTAATGGCTAGGTCATCTCCAGATGACGCTTAATTTTTGATCAAAATTTGATATGTAAAATCTGGGAGGGTGATTTTTTTACGATTACAAACATTTTCCGCCATTTTCAATACGTACTAAAATTTTACCATTTTATCTCTATATCATACTTAATTCTTGCATTTAATTTGAAATCAATCTAATAAGTATTTTTTTCAGGCTGATTTTTTAAATTACTTATTAAGGCGCCATTTTGTATTCGTACTAAAATTTTACAAGTTAATTCTTACGTAATGCTTGATTTTTCTGCAAAATTTCAGGATAAGTAATTTTTAATTAAAATTTTTAGTAATAATTTTTTAACATTTCACTAGGTTGCCATTTTATCCCGCCATATTGGATTTTTACCAAAATATTACCACCTCCTCCCCATATAACCTTTAATTTTCACCAAAAAAGTCAAACGGATTAGTAGTTATTTAGCTCTGTCGGGAAAAGACAGGCACACAGACAGGTCGACGGAATTGAGAAAACATGTTTTTTTTGTGTGAAAATGAAAATTAACCTATTATTGTAGGATTTTTTTCGAGATGTGATCTAATGGTTGAAACTTCACGTAAATTAGTAATTTTCTTCTATTTTTACTAAAAAGTGTAAGTTGAAATCATGCTAGAAAATGTGTGCTAATATCGCCTTATTCTCAATTATTATCAATAGCCAGAGTTTTCGTGAAAAGTATTCTCTTAATAAGTAATTGTATTATAAATATTTGATAATTATAAAAATAAAATATATGAAAACAAACTTTTTAACTGTTAAATCAATGGGATTAAACATATAGACCTTTAAGGCACAGAAGGAACATAGGGCAATAATTTGCACTTCACAATATATAACTATCACGCTAAAAAATTTCTGATATTGGGAATTTCTTTTCTATTTGTTGGGTTCATGGTTATACTCTGGGCAATGTATAACGCAGTGGGGACGCGTCTTTAACCAAACCTAGTAGACCATGACATTGTAATAGGCTTATGTACTCTGCCCCTATTCTAGGATCTGCTGTGTCATTGATATCAATAAGATTCAAGCAGAACCACAAAACGGATCGATTCGGGACCTGCCAGACATATACCAGGTTTTCGGGTAAATTTTGCCCTACCGTAAGAAACAATTTTCAATTAAAAAGTTGTAGGATTTTACCTCTATTATCTTTCAAATGTTTCAACAAATTTTAAAAATCATTAAAAAGTTGAAAAATATACATAACCTATATTTTTTAAATAGAACACCCTTCATATTATTAAATGTCTCGTCTGGTCCATTATAAATTTACCAGGTTTAATACCTTTATATTTAAAGACAACCAAGAAACTTAACACAAACCTGCCATAATACGCAATGCATTAGATAGAAAAAATATTCTATTATAAATGTGGAATCAATAGAAATATATTGCCTCTTATGGTATGGTTTTTGTCAATTTTTACGGTTGCTTTTAAAGACAATATGTATTAAACCTGGTATATTTATAATCGGTAAAACGAGGCCAATTTAATGAATACATAATAACACACAAGATGTCCATCTTAAAAAAAAATGTAGGTTATGTATATGTTTCAACTCTAACAAGACCTTAAATCCAGCAGGAATTCTACCAATCGAATTACTTTAGAGTGTATGCGTATTTCAAGACAGACGACGGAATTGAGAAAACACGGTTTCCGGCATCTAGGGACCCGGAACGTGAAGACCTGAAAAAATCTCGGATGGTGATTTTTTCACAATTGCAATACTTCCCTTTTTAGTTGAGAAGTAATAACTTTAATAAGTAATTTCTACTAGTGCGTACTATTTTATCCCTATATCACATTTAATTTTTCTGCAAAATTTAATAGTCAATTGATTAAGAGTTTTTAAAGTTTTTTGGCCGCCAGTTTGTTCCGCTATTTTGAACTGGTACCACAACTGTACTAGTTTATCTCTATATCACACTTAATGCTCGCACAATATTGGAAATCGAATAAGTAGTTTTTTCAGGCTCATTTTTTAAATAATTTATTAGCACGCCATTTTGTTTTGCTAGCGTTACTGGAAGGGCTGTTAAACTTCTAGGAAACGTTTCCAATCCCATGAATGTTAATTGTGGCGTTCCACAAGGATCGATTCTCGGTCCTCTTCCTTTTACCCTATACACATCGCAATTAACAGCTTGTTTAACGCATGCTTCTACGCATCTTTATGCGGACGACACGCAGGTATACATGTCGTTTTCATCCAATGATATATTGGAAGCCAACAATCAATTTAGAAGTAACCCTGCTAAATGCCTCCTAGAATCATTGTCTTGAGATGAATCCAAAAAAATGTCTCTTCTTTTCGGACGGTTGTACTGTAGTACTACCTAATCCATGACCTGTTGAATGTCAGTGTGAATGGCGAGGTTTTGAAGGGTTCTACAGCTGCCAGAAATCTGGAACTCCTACTGAATGTTAACCTGCGATTTACGGGCCATATCAATGTCTGTGTCAAAAAAGCTTTTGTTAATTGAAAGCTTATTTTTAGCCAGAGGCAAATATTAAACTCTAACTTAAAAAAAATGCTATGCGACAGTTTTGTCTCAGTTCACATTTTCTGTCTCTCTATATGGCCCATGCCTCCTGGAACGCGATGTCAGACGAATACAACTGATACAGAATTGTTGTGTATTGTACGCGTGATTGGGGTATAAGAGAATATAATAGGGGGGTGACTACCAAGTTGAAAGAGATTGGCTGGTTGAATATGAATGAAAGAGGACTGATTCATAGTTTAGTTTTATTCAATAAAATAAATTTCGAAAAATGCCCAGAGTATTTATACAAGAAAATTTAATTCAGATATGACGCTCATGCATTGGATCTTCGAAATCAGCATTTAATAACTGCTCTACTTCATGAAATAACGGTCTACTAAAGATCATTTGGTTATCAGATTTCTCTAAAATATAATAAAATACTTAATAATCTGAAATGCCTATCCCCTCAGCAATTTAAAAAAACATTACAAAATCAATTATCTCTCATTGAGTATATTATCACTCTTCACTATTCCGTACCTTGATGATGACCAACTGTAGTGCTATTTTTGTTTTTTTGTTTACTTTTTTTATTATATGTTTTTTTTATTATTGATATGGTATATCCAATTATAATGAAATACTATTATTTAAAGTAATTTAATATTATTTCCATATTTATTATCTGTCAACTATGCATAAATACAACGTAGGTTAAAATAGGAAGCCTGCTTCAACTTAAGTAGGTAAGTAGGTTTTTAGCTATGCCGCGAACAGCCGGACCGACAGACAGATAGACACAACGACGGAATTGAGAAAACTGTTCTTAATCTTCCCTTTTACGACCAAAGTAAACGTTAATATTTTGTGGACCTTTTTGTAAAAGTAAATTGCATAATTCTGATATTATATTATAATATGACATATCAATCAAGCAAAACAGAACAGCTAAAGGATTTTTATTTATATTGTGTAACTTTAACTATAGTAGGTACAAAAAACTGTTGAAGGATTTTTTTGTACTACCTTTTAAAAACACCAAATGTTTTTAACATCATAAATAAGTCGAAAAATATAACATAATCTATATTTTTTTAAATGGGACACCTTATATATTTTTATTTCATTAATTGGGCCTTTTCACAGCCAACATTTTCTTACGTCGTATTTGTACTATATAAGGCAAAAATATATTATGTAAAATCTAAGAATGGCTAACGCTTTGAAGGTGCAAATGCCCCGTTGCATCCCCCTAGCTACCCATTTGAAGTCAATCGAGAAAATTGGTAAAAACCTTGCTAGATGACGCAATGCGTTAGAGAGAAAGAACGTTGTCTTCTAACACATAAATATGGAAGCGTAGGAATACTTTGCCTCATATGTCACAGGTTTTATCAACTTTTTTTGGTTGCCTTTATAGGTAAAGGTATTAAATCTGGTATATCTATGATGGATAAGGAGGGACCTATTTAATGAAATGATAATATCCAGGGTGACTTATTTAAAAAATATAGGTTATGTATATTTGCCACTTTCAAATGATTTTAAAAAATAGTATTCTTAAAAGATAATGCAACAAAAATTCCACAACTTGTTTAATTAATGTATTTTTATATCTTCTATAGTTAAGCCTATAGCTAGGACTTAAAATATAAATGAATACATTACTGTTTGTTTCTGTAGGGTTTCCAACGTAGTTTGTGAAAAAAATTATTTTATTGTAGTTAGCAAACTATGTTTGGCAAGTTTTCAATCATCCGAAACATGATAGATGCCTGTTAATGTATTTTGTTCACACTAGACCAACGTCATAACAAGGATACCTTGCCTGGAACATGTGCTGCAATGCCGCAGGCGCAATGATCCATTTCAATCAAAATACAACAAACAGAAAATACAATAACATTTCTCCCATTGAAAGTCAAGAATTCATAGTGTAATTCAATGCCGTTGATGGTATTAGCCAGCGGAGTAACTGTTTCTGTGTTGCCAATGGATGATAGATACCTATATTTTGTTTTCAATAGGAAATCAATTATTTGCTTTTCTTCAAATGTTTTCAGTGGATTTTTTTGCGCTAGATATATTTTATTATTTTCGTTTCGATATTATTTGAAAAAGTATTCGTGCTCCAACCAGCAGGAAAAAAGGGGCATTAAAATATGTATTTCTTATTTAAGTAAATTAGAAAGTTGAAATAGTAGGAAAACGAATATTTAGGTTTTTTATGATTTTTATTGTGGGTTTTTGATAAATCGTCAATGATTTCACTGGTTTCAGCTAATAGTATTTTCGTAAGCTCTGTCCCAGGCAACAACACAAAAGGTTAAGTGGGGCTGTACTAGGGCAAAATAAATACTTTTTATGCACTATACCTAAATCAGAGATTCTTTTTATGTTTCTAAATACTATATCTATTTAGAGGACGTACTTCTCCTGTTAAATATTATACTTGATAATCCCATTGCAAGTATCGGTCTATACGAGTTCCTTAATAATTTACACAATTGGCACTTGCAATTGAGTCCTAATAGAAATTGTCCATATCTTCATCTTCTCCTTCGTCACAAAAAATATTGATATGCTCGTCGTTATCCAAAATTAAATTAATTGCTTTTTGTTATAAAATATTTATATTAATATAGACTATAGAGAGAATTGTAAATAATTTTCACCCCACATTAACTGTGACTTTGACAAGATGGCTGTTAACATACAGTTGAACCCGAGAATCTCGGCTGTTAAATTAGGGTTCAAATTAGGATTACCCTATACGCGCCGGTGCTCAAAGTTACAAGAAACTTCAATTTGCAACGTTTGGATTCTGCATAGCGAAACTCTTTCGCATATGAAAGGCAAGTGCCCCAGAGCCCCTTTCGACAGAGGCCTGCTGCATATTTGAAACGTTATATCGCGTAATGAGTCGAGGGCGTACTCAGGGGAAACGTATTGCCGTGACTGTAAGAGTTACGTGCAAGGAAATTCCGAACGGGGTCTGTTTGATAGTTTCAAGACCATCTATATTAATGAGGGTATTCAATGTTGATAAAATGTTATACTATAGAAAAGCGACCGTAGAATTGGGATTTTTAAATTGGAGGAGTTTGCTACTTATCTGTAAGTATATACAGGTTTATAAATATAAAAGTGTTATCAGGTGTTTATCCGACTTATAAGATAGATACAAATTATATAGGTAAAATTATTAAAAGCTGCAAGATATCAACAACCATATTTTAATTATTCTAAATGGAGAAACTTATGATTTGTTACGTTGCATTTCGCATTTCAATTGATTTTAAAATTTGTGACAACATTAACCAGTGCATTATTTGGACCATAATAAACATTTTTGTAAAAAAAATTTATACAGACTTCAAAATGAACTAAAAAAGAAAAAATATATATGTTGTGCTATAACTATATTGTAGTATAAAGATGAACTAGTAAAACTGTGGTACTTATTTGGTCATTTGTTCCAACATATTGGATCCCTACCAATATTTTACCAGTTTCTACCCATGTCACACTTGATTTTTGGATATAATTTAAAATAAATTCAATAAGTAGTTTTTACATTGACACACATCGCGATTTTGTTAAATCATGATGAATTCGTACCAGTTTATCCTTATATATGTTACCGGCAATATCCGTTGTGCAGTCATACCTTGCCTAGACAAAGTGCACACTTCCGGGTTGCTTTAGGCATAGTCCGAAATTGTTCGTTATTTCGGACTTTGTCTGCGCTGTGGTAATACAATCCCAGGTTTGCTAAATGTGTAGCAAGCAAACTCCGAAATAATCTGCCAGTCATAAATTGCTGACCTAACCTAACCTAGGATTGCCATACAGAGCTTAGGCAAAGTCCAAAATAACGAACAATTTCGGACTTTGCCTAAATCGGGACGGCAATGTGCACTTGGCTAGGCAAACCTAGGTATGACTGCACAACGTACATTGCAGATGCCATATATATTTGATTTTTGAAACATTTTATTTGGTCGTCATGTTGTTCCGTTATCTTGAATTCGTAACGTCACCAGTGTCTCTCTATATCACTCTTAATGCTTGCACAAAATTTAAAATTAATCTAATAAGTAGTTTTTTCAGACTGATTTTTTAAATATTTTATTAGGCCGTCATTTTGTTTTGCTATCTTATATTCATACCAAAATGTTACCAGTTCATTTTTATATAACACTTGATTTGTGTGCAAAATTTGGATAATTACTTTTTTTAGTAATAATTATTTTAACGTTTCAGTAGGCAGCCATCTTGTTTCAGCATATTGGATTTTTACCAAAATATAACCAGGTCATTCCCATAATTTTTTATTAAAATTTATAAGTTAATCTGATAAGTAGTATTTAAGTTATGCCACAAACGGACAGAGAAGAGATAAACTGACAGATGGACTGACAGAATTGATAAAACATATTTTTTGGCATCTAGGAACGCTAGAACGGGGAGATATGTTAAACCTGAGAAGGTGAGTTTTTTCGCGAACTGACAGACAGACAGACGAACCGACCGATGGACTTGATACAAAAACATATTTTTTTTGGTATCTAGGATCTCTAAAACGCAAAGATATGTAAAACCTGAGAGGGTGATTTTTTCAGATTACAAAAATTTTATTTGGCCTCCATTTAGTTCCGCCATCTTGAATAAGTACCACAGTTTTAATAGTTCATCTCTATACTACAATTAGTTATGGCACAACATATGAAATCAGTTCATTAAGTAGTTTTTTTTCAGGCTGAATGTTTAAATATTTTATTAAGCCGCCATTTTATTCCGTCCTCTTGGATCCGTACCAAAATTGTATCTATTGATTTCTACATAATACTTGAATATTGTGCAAAATTTGAGATAAATTGGATAATTAATTTTTTTAGTCATCCCCATATGAGCCTTAATTTTTTACTAAAATTTGAAATCAATCTGATGAGTAGATTTTAAGCTATGCTGCGAACTTACAGACAGGCAGCCAAACCGACAGGTGGACCGACGGAATTGATGAAACATATTTTTTGGGATCTAAAGACGCTAGAATGCGAAGATAACCTACATATATATATATATATATATATATATATATATATATATATATATATATATATATATATATATATATATATATATATATATATATATATATATATATATATATATATATATATATATATATATATATATATATATATATATATATATATATATATATATATATATATATATAGGCGTTGGTTGTTATTTATGTTTTCCGGATGGTGCTGTTGTTGCTTGGGTTTTTTGCGATTTTAGATTTGTCGATTATTGTCTTCCATACTGTTGGTAGTTTTAATGATTCGTTTTATTCAAATCACCTCGGATTATTCTGGTTTTATAATGTTCTATATTGGCAATCTCCCTACACCCATCGAAATTTATTTTATGGCCGGTTTCCTGATGATGTAGGAATAAAGCTGGGGTTGTTTGTTTATTTCTGATGCCTTCCACTCCTGCTGATATTTGCCTGTTAGTTTGCCCCACGTACAACTTTTCACAGTCCTGGCACGGAATACTGTATACTCCGTGGTTTTCCAGTTTGATTTTATCTTTTGGGTTCATCAGTACACGTCGAGAAATTAGTACGTAATATATCATCCTACAGTTTCTCAGAAAGTGAAAAATCCGTACTGAGTAAGGGTTTTAACTTTGCGATATCTCCTAAGGAAATCCCTAAAGAAGAAATAATAGCTGGAGTGGAAGCTGTCCTGGACTCCTCTGAAGAAACAAAAGCAGAGTAGATTCGACAAGAGGTGGCAAGAATTTTAAGATCAAGCAAAACACCAAAACAAAACCTAAATGCCATTGAACAAAGGGCCCTAATAAACCTTCGAAAAAATAAAGACATCACAATCCTTCCAGCAGATAAAGGAAACGCAACTGAGGTTTTGAATACTCAAGATTACGTACAAAAAATGCAGGATATCCTACAAGACAATTGTTATAGGCTTGTTCCAAGGGACCCGACTACGTACCTAGAGAAAACAACTAAAAATAAAATAAAAAGTTCACCAATAAACCCTGAAATTCAACAAAAAAAAATCATATCACGGGAAAAGTCGAGCAGATGTCCTAAACTCTATGGTTTATCAAAAATACACAAACCAGGGGCGCCCATCAGACCTATTGTTAGTGCTATTAATTCCCCGCTACAAAAACTGGAGAAATACCTTTCTGAAATTATGCAACCAACTGTAGAAAAAGCTGATCCATTTGTGAAAAACTCGGAGCATTTCACTGGAATAATACGAGATATCGTCCTTGAAAAAATATCATAGCAAGCCTAGATGTTAAATCGTTATATCCCAGTATTCCCATCGACGAAGCATTGGACAAGATTGCTATGAACGAGGATTTCCAGGCACATATAATACAACTCTCGGAGCATTGCCTTAAAAATACTTATTTTTCATTCAACGGGCAAATGTATAAACAAATGGATGGTGCTCCAATGGGGTCCTCGCTATCACCAGTAGTCGCGAATTTATGTATGAAATACTTCGAGAAAGAAGCTCTTGAGAAAGCAAGTTTAAAGCCCAAATTATGAATTTGTTATGTGGATGACATATTTATTATATGGCAACATGGTCATTCAGAGCTCGAAAAATTTCTGACTCACGTAAATTCAATCCACCCCAGAATACAATTTACTCTAGAGTTAGATGAAAACAACAAACTACCATTTTTAGATGTTTTGGTCACAAAACTGCATAACGGACATTTCGAATACACCGTGTATAGAAAACCAACACATACAGACAGATATTTAAATGCAAAATCAAATCATCACCCAGCACAAATTCAAGCTGTGGCAAATACCCTAATATTCAGATCCGTGCGATTAACTGAAACACAGACGAGACAAAACGAACTTAAGGTAATATCTAGTGCTTTAAAGAAAAATGGCTACACAAATCGCACCATAGAGAAAACTATTATTGCACAGGTTTCCCGATTAACGAACGACAAAAATTATGAACCGTGAAAGCAACAAGTAGTCTTACCGTATCTAAAAGGGACAACAGTCAGAATCGGAAGAATTCTTAGGGAACACATCATACAAACAATACACAAGCCACAAACAACTATAGGTAAACTACTTGGAAACCCAATAGATAAAATCAAACTGGAAAACCACGGAGTATACAGTATTCCGTGCCAGGACTGTAAAAAGTTGTACGTGGGGCAAACTAACAGGCGAATATCAGCAAGAGTGGAAGAACATAAACTCAGCATCAGAAATAAACAAACAACCTCAGCTTTATTCCTACATCATCAGGAAACCGGCCATAAAATAAATTTCGATGGGTGTAGGGATATTGTCAATATAGAACGTTATAAAACCAGGATAATCCGAGAAGCCATAGAAATTGAAAAACAAGGTGATTTAAATGAAAGGGACGAATCATTAAAACTACCAACAGTATGGAAGACAATAATCGACAAATCTAAAATCGCAAAAACTCAAGCGCAATTAGCGCAACAACAACAGCACCATCCGGAAAACATAAATAAGCGTCGCAGTCACCAACACCTCAGTCTCTATTCGGACGCGAGAAAGAAAGCTTCGAAAATGCCAAATGTGATTTTGGCGAAACGTCAGCAAAACTGTTCTTTTCAGAACGACAGTAGTGAACGGATGAAAACACATTGTATTTTTCCATCCGTGAAGGACTAAAAATCAACATATATATATATATATATATATATATATATATATATATATATATATATATATATATATATAATAACAAAATTACTCTGATGTCTTATAACAGAACAGTAGAACAATTAAATAATTAATTAAACAAAAATATACAACATAAACGGGAAAACGAATTGGGCACACGAGAAAGTGTACAGGTAGTACATTAACTGTCAGACATCAATTTTCTGCCGAATATACAATTGCTAAAATATTTATACAGATACTTTAGGGCTCAAGCGAGCACTCGTTAAAAATGTATGTAACAGACACGCTTAGGGAAGTTACGCCGTATTTCGTAGACGACTTGACAACTTTTGTTCCGTATACCTTCTGCAACAATTAGCTAAAAGGCGATCGAAAAAGAACCAAGCATTTCTATTACTAGTTAAATTAATTTTTAAAACTTTTTTGTTCAAAATAAGGTTTTATTTGAAATCCTCCTACCATATTTCAAATCAATATTTTTACTTGGTACGTATAATTTAAAGAACAAACCCGAAAACTTGTGAAAAAAACGATTTCTATGAATTTTTGGAATTTAGTTAGGTTTCATGAGACCTGAATATAATATAAAAGTAAAACAATAGTAGTGTTCCGAATTGGCCGGTAGACAAACAGGTAGTTTCTGAATATAGGCTTTATTTTGAACACAGCTTTAGAGCTAACAGACATAACCAGTGGCGGCTCGTGGATATAAGAACGGGTGAAGCGCAGGTAGCTAGGTGGATCCCATCTCCATTTGGCTTAGCCGTAAAAAAATCTAAGTGCGAAAGCCAGCGTGCGGGGAGAGTCTGATTCGGAATTTGTTACTGCTGTTCAACGGGTCGCTCTTATGAAAAGGTGTTCAGCGCGTTACGTTTTTAAGTCATTATTATTTTTTGAGTATATAACGCACTAGTTTTGATACAAAATAATGGTATAATTAAGTAAATAATGTGAATTTATATAAAACATACTGCATTTTTATAATAAAAATATAGATTATAAAGTGCTTTATATTTTAAAAATATTTTTATTTATAAGTACATTGATTGGAAAATGTAGGTGAAGCGGCGCTTCACCCGCGTCCCTTGGCGAGCCGCCACTGGCTCTAACTATAATAACCTAATCCTTCTCATTGTCAACTTGTTTACAACTTGAAATCTCATAATCAACTAAATAAAAAGATGCTTTTCGGCGAGTTTATATAATATTTAGAAAAGGATAGAACAATCAAGGAAATCTATATAGTACAGGGTGAAAATAATTAAGACTTCTAGACCGTTCAGAAAGAGTTAATGACACACACATGAATTAAAAACTTAGATAAGTCTAATTAGTTAAAACAACAAATAAATTAACCTAAAAATGTACAGAACCAGAACTAGGGCAAATTTCGCAACATTGCCTCCTTTCCAGAGTTGATCGTCCCGATCAAGCATCTTCTTTATCTTGAAAATGAGGATAAACGGACCACCACACCTCACGGACCTTTCCATGACTTCTGCGACCTCGGCGAGCGTCCCGTGGTTTTTTTGGATTGTAGAATCAAACTTTTTCATCGATTAAAAATCCACTATGATTGGCCCTTAACATGACTTCATTCTATCGCTCTCTGTCTGCAACTCTTAATGGGTTTCTCTCAGGCGATTACTAACCTGTGCGGAATAATCCGTGGTCGTTATTGTCACGAGGAGGTCCAGCAGACGGTCGACTGGAAGCTGTAAATCGGATCCAAATATTATCTCTATATACAATAATAACTGGGTCTTCTTTCTGATCTTTAAATAAAATTTTAAGTCTCAATCTTGAGAGTTTTGAAGTGCTGTTTTACGGCAATAAAAATCATCGGGATCTTCTCTTTCCTCGTGTTTGCTGCAGTTTGTAATTTTGTGGACATGGGCTTCTTGATAAGCTGTTGGGCATTTTTTTGATTTAACTGACTTCTTGCCCGTACAAATACTTATGAGAAAGCTTTAGTGTTTTTACAATAGCTAGTAGTTCTTTTCGTGTTACACAAACTTCAGGTTTGGAAAGAACCTTGCTGAATTAAACTCTGTCTTCACCATTTTGTACTTGTGACAAAACATCACTGATAGCGAAATTACTGGCATAGGTGTCAACGATAAACATCTAGGAAGTTTTGTGATATCAGAACACTGGAGGGTTACAAGGCATTGTTCAGTTGGCTGAACGCTTTCCGACAATCTTCTGCACATGCATAAGTGTAATTGCTTTCAGTAAGTCGATGTAACGGTCTAGCGATATTACATTTTTATAAATCGTCTGTAATATATACAGGATCCCAGAAAACCCTTTAGTTGATGATTTTCTTTTGAATAGCTTCAGTCTTCTCTTGATCAGTTTTCACTCCACATTCATTCACATTTCACTCACTTTCTTCTAGAAAAATTGACACTTCTTAGGACTGAGTTTTAAATCAAAATTTCAGTCAGGAAATAAATTCTCAGCTTCTGAAAAACAGCTTCGATATTCTTCAAATAATCTTCAAATGTTTTTGCAAGAATGTTATTCTATGTAGCTGCAATTCCATTAAACATTGAAACGTCGCTACAGCGTCGCATAAACCGTAAAGAATAACTTTAAATTACCATAATCCCGTTCCAGCGGAAAATCATGTCTTTCCTTTATCGTTACTATTTTTTGACGCCCCTCTCTCTCTCTCTGTCTTTCTCTCTCTCTCTCTCTCTCTATATATATATATATATATATATATATATATATATATATATATATATATATATATATATATATATATATATATATATATATATATATATATATATATATATATATATATAGAGATATATATATATATATATATATATATATATATATATATATATATATATATATATATATATATATATATATATATATATATATATATATATATATATATATATATATATATCTGTAAATAATTTTACATTGGACCTCTAATCGACTGTCATAATATATGGTATAATCGATAGTCATATTTAATAAAAAGTATCCTTCAGAAGGTAGAGATCGATATGTATAGAATGCGCCGCCCTATATATAAAAAAAAATTACGTGACAGATACTACGAATCTAGCAAAATAAATTTTTTTAAATGACCGCCCAAGCGGAAAGGAAGTAACCGTTGCGTTCGTCACTATTTTTATTATTTTTTACCGTTTAGAAGATATTTGCCAAGTTATCTTATTACTTCACGTGTAAAAGGGAAGTATTATTGTGATCGTGAAAAAATCAACTTTCGGTATTTTTTCACAACTTCACGTTTCAGGGTCTTAAGATTCCAAAAAAACATTTTTTCTCAATTCCGTTGGACTGTCTGTATGTCTGTTCGTGGCTAGCTAAAAAGCTACTTACCCGATTTGACAATATTTGATCAAAAATTAAGTCATCTCTGGATGATATCGTAACATTATGGTAAATATCTAATATGGCAGAAAAAAAAATGCTGGCCTAGTAAAATGTTAAAAAATTATTACTAAAAAACTACGTATTTAATTTAACTCAAATTTGGCATAAAAATCAAACTGATAAAATCTTGGTACGACTCCAAGTTGGCGAAACAAAATGACGGATTAATAAAATGTTGAAAAAATCTGTATGAAAAACTACTTATTCGATTGATTTCAAATCGTGCTCAAGAATTATGTAATAATTCGCTCAACGCGTAAAATTTTGATAAATTTAAGATGGTGTGCCCAAGTGGCGGCCAAATAAAATATTTAAAATATTTTTGATTGATTGACTTCAAATTTTGCACAAAAATTTGTTGTGGTATAGAATTAAAAAAAAAATTGAAATTCAAGTGCAAAAAACTACTGCATTCGATTTTAAATTTTGTTCAAAAATGAAGTTGTGTTAGGTAGAAAATGGTAAAATATTGGTTAAAATGTTTGAAAAACATTTTAAAAAGTCGGTATATTTCTTGGTACTTGGAACTGCTCTTGTTTTTAATCTTTTTTTAAGAAATAGCAAATGCGATCCTATTTAGTTTCGCATATAGGCAATTAGTAATTACAAAGCAGTAGTCAAAATCATGCATCGAAGTTAAATAAATTTAACTATTTCGGAAATTTTGTTAAAATTACTAGTGCTAAGGATAGTTGCGGTGCTAACCGGCCTTTACTTCTTCTAACAAAGCAGCCTTTTCGACTCAAGCGTAACAATTAAGTACATATTATTATTAATATTATTTTTATTATTGTTATTATTATTATTATTATTATCGCTATAATTAAATGTCGGTGTACATCACCCATTCCAGATAGTTAGTTGTCACCTGTCTATCAGTGAGTAACAATCGCCCGATCATAATAGAATCTATAATAGTCGTTGTCCAATATCAGAGCAAGTAGGTATTTATAATATGGAACCTAAGTGTTTAAGAGACCATAGTTGTTGGCTAACATTTAATATAAGATGTTGCATACTTGGTTGAGCTTAAGCTCTGATATGAGGTGCTTAATGGTTTCTGACTTTTGGTGGCATCTTTTACACATGTCCGATTCGATGTTAGGATCCTTAATTATAAACGTCTTGCAGTTATTGGTATTTATAACCTGATCCTGAATCGCAAGCATCCATCTAATTTTCCGGAAGAGCAACCCATTACTTATCCACTTATTTGATACGCATTTGGGTTAAATCAGTATACTGTCGGGCATGCAAAACTTTCTGTACCCATTGCTTCTGTTTTTCAGCATCAGAGATTGTCGTTCTTTTATGTGGTCAACATGAAAATAACAAGGTTGATTGACTTAGACGACTTGTCGGCTAATTCTGTCATTTCTTTGCCAGTACATTGTTAATGCTGAATTGTACATTATTAGTATTATCTTCTCTCGGGATTATTCGTACTTCCTCCGTATGGCATCTGGATGCTTTCTCCCTACCGCTAGGTGTTCTTATTTGCTGAACTTTTCGGGTCCAGTTTTTGTCAGAGTCAACACGCAATATCAATTATTTTTGCCTGTTGTTTTTCTATCAGCATTACGGACATGTCCCAATAACGCAAGGTCAGGCGATTCCAGCACGGGTTTGGGGGAGGTTGTAATATAACGGAGGATTTTGAATCAAGTTAGATTTCTGGGCCAGTTGCAGATAGATAATGTTTGCAATTTGATTGGGTCATGCTAAGTTGGGCAGCCTGTCAATGCATGTTCGATTTGATTCTTTAAAATTATTATCGAAATTCTCAAGAAATGTTGGGTTCCAAGCCAATCTAGGGTGCACACATCAATAGGAGTGGGCTTGTTTCTATTAGTTCTATATGTTGTCTGCTGTATCTCGATGGCCAGCTTCGCATATTTGGCCTTTTTCTTTTGAAATTTATCTATCACGTTGTTATTGTTGGGTACAGCGACATCTACCAAATAAGCTGTCTTTGTTTCTTTATTTAACAGTACCACATCACGCCGATTATTCGTCACCCATCTCTCGGTGATAATTGTCCATCCGTAGTACAGTTTGAAGGTATTATTTTCAAGCACTGAACTTGGTTGGTATTTATAATAGGGCTCAAAGGTGTTCAAGAGCCCGTATTTATTGGCAAGCTTCTGGTGTATGATGTTACACACTGGTTATGTCACTGGAGGTAATCCGAATTTGCTAGGTAAGTGCAGCCAGATGTTATATGCTGTAAGTCAACAAGGGATCTTCTACCGTCTCTTCGTGGTAAGGTCATGCGAAGAGTTGATCAGCTTGGGTGGTGTCACTTGAACTTGGTCATCATTAAGCGAGTAGTTCGTTGTAGGCTAGAGCTCCATTTTAGTCCATTTTAAGATTCCGAAACTGTAGGTCAGAGCGTGCACAGCATAGGAGTTAATTGCTGTAATGAGATTTCCGGGGTTCAGTTCTGTCTTCAGAAGACTCTTTAAACGTACTGATCTTTCAGCTTTCGATTTTTAAGCCTTTACATTTTTGCATTCCAAATTCCATATGGATGTCCTTCGAGAAGGTGTATGTCATGTCAATAAGCTTATTTAGTTGGTTATAGTTTCCACCATACAGCTTAATATCACCCATATACAGAAGGTGGGATATGGTTCGGGAATTGTTTCTATTGGCTTTGATGTTGAAGCCATATCCTGTATTGTTGAGCAACGTAGAGAGGGGGTTCATCGCTGAGCAGCACCACAGTGGACTTAACGAGTTTCCTTGGTAAATTCTCTTATTAATGTGTATCTCATCGGTGGTAAGATATTGATCGCCATTATAAATCCTCAGGTTCTCCTCTCCTCTCCACTGGTGTTTTATAGTCGCCAAGAAATTGATGATCATAGGGGAATTTTGTATATTCGTAATACGTCTATGAGCCAGGAATGTCGTACACTGTCAAACGCCTTTTATAGCAGCAGGGTGTATGTCGCGTTGTTTTTTTCTGTGTCTGCTTAAGTACCACAGAGTCGATGATAAGTTGTTCTTAGCATCCTTGATGGCCCCGAGTGCATCCCTTCTGTTCCTCGGCTAATAGGTTATAACTGTCAATATGGTGATAGATACGATTTGCCATGAATCCTGTTAGGATCTTGTACAGGGTGGCCATTTTATGGTGATACAGTACCTTATGTAGAAAACGGTAATAGTTACGACAAATAGTTAAATACAAAAGTCGTTTGGATTCAATTAAATTTTTATTTTATTTCACTTTTGTTTATACAGGGTGTTTCGTTTTGACGTGACACATGTCAACTTTCTTAATTAAATGGGGCATCCTATATATTATTACATGTTTCGATTCTACTGTTAATTTGCGAAAGTTTTTATAATAACAGCTATATTTGAATTATTTATCGTTTTTCAGTAAATTGAGTTTTTAGAATTTTTTTTAAAAAAACATATTTAAAAAAAAAATGTTTACCTATAAACCTTTAATGGAACTGACTAATATCCTAAACATACATTACTAAGGGTCCAATTCAACAAGTTTCCATGCTGGTCTTACCAATTAATATACAGAGTGTTAAAAATGGAGAGCAAAACAAACAGAACTTTAAATGTAAAAATCTCCTGTTTTTTAAATGGAACACCCTGTATATTTTTATTTCATCTGATTCAGCGTTCAATTACCTATCATTACTCATATATATGTCCTATACCTAAAATGAACAGTTTCGATTTTATTAGCCGTTTTCTGATTTATCCCGGAATTTTGCCAGTAAATGAGATCAGAAACTAAAAAAATCAAGATAGGCTTAGGAAATAACTTTATGCAATTGTTGACTTAAGTTGACATTTGCTCTGTTTGTCGTTTTTGTCAAATTTTTGCTGCGAAATTTGTTAAAAAATGGCTTTATATAGTTTAGATGAACGTTTGAAATTATACAACTGTTTCATAAAAAAATAATAAAAGTCCAGGGTTAGCCCTTAGAGAATATTCGAGGGAATATCCTAATAATCGAGTTCCCTCCAGGACTATATTTTTTCGAATTGTGCGTGATTTGGAAAATGGTGTCCTTAAAAACTCTAAGAAAAATCGTCCCAATTTTGTCCTCACTGAGGAAAAACAACTGGAGATTTTACTTTATTTCGAGGAAGATGATGAAGGTAGTATTCAAAAAATACTGCAGGTGAATGGTTATCATCCTTATACATTTCTTCCAACTCAATTATTATCACAATTAGACTTTAATGAAAGATTGACTTTTTGTTGTGATATTATGGACCGGCAGTTCCAAAATGTGTTTTTTTTCAAAAGTTCTTTGGACTGATGAAGCCTCATTTAATACGGCGGGTATTTTTAATCGTAAAAACACTCGTTACTGGTCTCAAACTAATAAACATCTAATAAAAACAATTAAAAAACAAGGCCGTCAAACCGTAAATGTGTGGTGCGGAATTATTTGCGACCGTATTATCGGACCAATATTTTTTGACAGGTCGTTAAATGGCGAAAAATACTTGGAGCTGCTTAGGAATGAAATCATGCCCCTTATCAACGACTTGCCAGCAAATATTCGAAAAAATATCATTTTTCAGCAGAATAGCGCCCCTTACCACAAGGTTGCACCGGTAGTAAATTTCCTTAATCAACATTTTCCATTGTGGATAGGAAGACATGGTTTAATATCCTGGCCACCACGAAGCCCTGATTTAAGCCCTTTAGACTTCTTTTTGTGGGGTGCACTAAAAAATAAAGTTTATAAAAATAGATCTAATAATAGAAATGAGTTTAAAATAAAAATCAGGGAAGAGATCAATAATTTTCATGCATCTAATTCGGTAAGGAACGCTATTCGAAAAATGGAGGCTATTTACACTTCATGTATCGCAATGGACGGTGGCCATATTGAAAATTTTTTATAATCTGTTTTAATCATGTTTAATACTCAGTTAGTTATTAGTTATACCGTGTGGCACAAGATATTTTTTTGTCTCTCCCTTATTTTCGTAAACATTAAATAATAAAAACATAAATTACATAAGATTTCACTTTTATTTGTATTTTCAACATTATTTATAGTCGCTATCTGTGTTTTAGAAATGAGAATAAGGCTTAGTTTACGACATTTTTATTTTAGCCCACTTCATCTGTTAACTTATATTAAAAAAAAATAGTCAAATCAGAAAACCGCTAATAAAATCGAAACTGTTCATTTTAGGTATAGGACATATATATATGAGTAATGATAATTAATTGAACGCTGAATCAGATTAAATAAAAATATACAGGGTGTTTCATTTGAAAAACAGGAGATTTTTACATTTAAAGTTCTGTTTGTTTTGCTCTCCATTTTTAACACCCTGTATATTAATTGGTAAGATCAGCATGGAAACTCGTTGAATTGAACCCATAGTAATGTATCTTTAGGATATTAGTCAGTTCCATTAAAGTTTAATAGGTAAAATTTTTATTTTTTTAAATATGTTTTTTTAAAAAAAATCTAAAAACTCAATTTACTCAAAAACGATAAAGAATTCAGATATAGATGTTATTATAAAAACTCGTAAATTAACAGTAAAATCGAAATATGTAATAATATATAGGGTATCCCATTTAAATTAAGAAAGTTGACATGTGTCACGTCAAAACGAAACACCCTGTATAAGCAAAAGTGAAATAAAATAAAAATTTAATTGAATCCAAACAACTTTTGTATTTAACTTTTTGTCGTAACTATTACCGTTTTCTAGATAAGGTACTGTATCACCATAAAGTGGCCACCCTGTACATGGTGGGCAAACAGATGATGGGCCTGTACAGGGACGGGTCTACTGCTTTTGGGTAGCATAGTTGTAGTGCCCAGCATGAGAAATGCGGGGGTTGTCTCCGGATGATGCATTATTTTGGTAAAATGACGGGCCACAGCTTCATAGAGGACCCAAAATTTCTTATACCAGAAATTCTGAATATGGTCAACTCCTTGTAACTTCCAGTTGCTCGTTTATTTAATAAAGCTGCTACTCCTTGTTGATAGAGTCAAATTCCATTTGTGGTGTTTGAATTTGATCACGTTGGGATTGTATCCATGTAGCATTTCGGTTATGCTATTTTGGTTTTTTCCAGATGTTCGACCAATACTCGGTCAAATGCTCTTTGCTCGGTTGGACCTTGTCAGTATTGGTTTCATCTTTGGTGTTATGGATATCGCGATAGAACTGTCTTTGGTTGGTGTTAAAAAGCCAGTTCTGTCTGTTCAGGGGCGTGCAGTCAAGGAAGCAAGGGAAGCAGTGCTTCCTTAAAAAAAATTACAAAACATCTTCTAAAATGTAATTTTTGAAATAGGAAACCATTAATTAAGTTTATATTAAAAATGCTAAAATATTATCTTAATTATCAAGCCAATAATAAATGCGGCTTTGACTCCGACCGAGCCACAATAGAATATACTTGATATTCCTGTAAATCGAGCCAGAGGTTATTGAATTTTCCACCGGCTGTTTGCAATTTTTGCATTTCAGTCGCGTGCTGAACGGCTATCCATGTGTTGTGTGATACGTACGTCGCGTCGTGCATGGTGCGATATGGAAGACAATAATACGGACGTGGATATGCAAATACCGACAACTTCGGCTGTCGGTAATAACGTTGAAAATGATGGAGAATTTAGTAAGAAGAGTGTGTGTGAATGTGTGGTGTGTGTCTTAATAATAAAGGGATTTTCAACATTAAATTTCGCTGATAAGCTTCAAATAATTTCCAAAGAAAGGGCAAAACCGCCTATGAAAAATTTAACCACAAAAATGTAAAACTGTATTAGACATTTTTATCCGGAAAAACAATACGATAAATTTAAATGGCTAACAGGGTGTGAAAATATAAGCATTTGCAGGCCGTGACAAAAGAAAAGGTCTTCGGCAAAACCAGAATTGAACACACCCTTAATAAACAGTTGGAAATTAGTCACCGCCAACACAATGAACTAGTCGATAAAAATAGGCAAATATTAAGAAGACTTATTGATGTTGTTTATTTTCTCGGACAGCATGAATTGGGTTTTAGAGGTCATGACGAAACAAGGGTTTCTTCAAATAGAGGAAATTTTCAAGATTTACTTAGTTTAATGGCTAAATATGATGATTGCTTAAAAACTCATTTAGAGCAGTCTAGCGTTTTTCGCGGAACGTCGAATCGAATCCAGAATGATTTAATTTCCGCTGTTGCAATCATTATTCTAAAAAGAATTAAGCAGGAGAGTGGCGAGACGCGGTTCATTGCTATTGTTCTGGACGAAACAACTGATATCACTGATTTTAGCCAATTTTCTATATTAATACGTTACGTTAAAACAGACGGAAATATTCAAGAGCGATTTTTCGGTTTTAAGAATGTGTCCGAAAATCGTACAGCAGATGTATTATATACGGTAGTTTATAACGTTACTAAAGAAATTAATGGAGAGAAAAAATTAGTTGCTTAAAGCTATGATGGAGCTGCAGTGATAGCAGGACAATTAGGGGGTCTGCAAGCTAAAGTTCGAGAAACTTTCCCAAGTGCTGTGTTTGTTCATTGTTTTGCTCATAAATTTAATTTAGTTTTATCCCAGTCCATCAATCACATTAAAGAGTGTAAAGTATTTTTCGTTACTTTAAGTGGCATGGCTGCTTTTTTTCCAAGTCAACAAAACGTCCACAAGCTTTGGACTCCATTGTCCATAAAGGATTGCCCAAAGTAGCTCCTACTAGGTGGAACTATAACGGAAGACTTGTGTTAACAGTATCTGAAAATCGTGAATCACTGATTGAACTATTTGAGAATATAATAGAAAATAACGAAACGTGGGCAATAAATAGTTCGAGGGGGTTTTTGGACTGTTTGAAACGAGATTTTAATTTTAATTATATGTTGAACATATTTTCAGAAATATTTCCATTCTCGGACAATGTTTTTGATATATTACAAACTAAAACAAATGATATTGCTTTTTGCCTAAAAAAAGTGGATGATTTTAAGTCCATGTTAAGCCAAAAAAGAGATGACTTTGACCTTTTTTGGGAGAAAACGATGACGTTAAATGTAGAGCCACAAGCCAAGCGTCTTCGAACAGACAAGGTCGGAGATGTTCAAACATCATACAGACGCCTCTTTTATAAAATAATCAATCAAATTCAGCAACAAATAAACTATAGATTGAACGGTTTAAATGATTTTAAATTCCTCGAGCTCTGCAATTTTGATGCATTTAAAGGAAAAACTTTTCCAGAAGATGCGTTTAAATCTCTTCTTCTTCATTATGGCCAGTTCTTCGACCGAGTGTTACTGCGATCTGAACTAAAAGTGATTTACGAAACTGATGACATTAGCGCAAAAAATAACGCTAAGGAACTAATGCAATTTTTAATAGACAAGGAGCTGGAAGATGCCTACACCGAAGTGTCGAAATTGTGTTAATTAGTATTGACAATACCTGCCACAAGTTCATCAGTAGACCGCAATTTTTCAACACTTAAACGTATAAAAAAATCAACGGGGCAGGAGAGACTTTCGCATACATCGCTGTTGTCCATTGAAAATAAACTTATTTAAAATATGGAGCATCGACGTTTTTATGATGACCTCATTGAGTAATTTGCAAAAAATGATCGAAGAATCGAATTACATTACAAATAGGTAAGTTTCTAAAAATTGCTTCCCTTTCTTAAAATTTCACCGCACGCCCCTGCTGTTATTATTATTATATAAATTATGTTATCTTTCGCTTTTCTAAAAAAAGAAATAATTCCTAATGAGGGATTTTTAGGGTAATTGGGTAAAACCAATCTGTAAATGAACTTAATCGGAAATTCCCTCTGGATCCTTCCTGATGGTACAAGAACGAAAGAAAACACATTTTATATATTAATATATATGTTAATGTCTAGAAATAAATAGTGTACCTGATAAAAGGAAATACTGATAACAAGGGACAAAGTAAATTTATCCATTTTATTAGAAGATCCTTAAAAAATGATGTAGACTTCGCGTTTTGGAACAGTAAAAATGCATATGTACATCTAGCGTCGAGTTTTACATCTTAATAAATATTTTCTGTAACTAATACCACTGGACACCACTAAAAAAGGCATTGAAAATACTGTATATTAAACTTAAAATAAACATGAACACAACAAAAAATTAGAGGATATCTTGACAAGTGAAACTACAATATTTCTAGAGAACAATGTTTTTTAAGAACTATTAAATTGATATTATTTGTAGTAATTTAAAACGTTTTGTTATCTGTCAATCGGTCCTTCCCTTACCGTTACAAACAACATGTGCTCGGTCAGTCGGAAACAGGAAATAACCGACAAATGCACAAGTGAGAGCAAAATTGCCTTAACTGGCTGTTGCCAGGTTCGCAAAAGTTAGAATATAATATACATATAATTTTGTTTTATTAAATAAAATTCCAGATTTCCGGTTGAGAATACATTGTTGGTTATTTTTTATATCGGCCAGTAACAGCTGTCAGATTTATTGAAAAGTTAAATATATCTATCTAAGGACAGGTAAAATTAAAAAATATTAACGTTGGCGTAGTGGCTACCCAGATTTTAGTGTGTTGTGGTTTTAAAAGAACCACGAATAATAGTCATAAACTTTGCGTCAAAATGCGTTTGCATTTTCTGATGTATATCATACGACAAATGTTATGCACATTCAGGAAATATTTTTTTCTGTTTCTGAAGAGCTGATCCATCCACTTAGAGTAATTTTATATAATCGCTTTTATATGCAAAATAAAGCTGCCGTGTTTTACCATTTTTAAAAAAAGCTAAGCCTTATGGAAAAAAAATATTTATTTTTTAAAGAAACTCTTTTATCCCCTAAGGCTACCCCGTATAGTGAGAAAAAATGTATTTAAATATAAAAAAATAAATTTGACGTTTTTTATTGTTTATTAAAAAAGCTTAACACTGTTAAAATAAAACTGATTATTTCATTTGTAGGGGGTTATTTCATCGTTCTAAAGCTACCCACTATAGTGGACACAATGTCTTTGTATACAAGATAATAAAAAATAGTTATCACCTTTTTCAAAAAATGTTAATGTTTCCGAATTTTTTTTTCGATTTCAGGGGGCTGGTTCATCACCTTAGGACGACCCTGTATTGTTAAAACAAAAAAAAAAAGAATGTGTTATTTTTCACGGTTGTGGGGATTTTTTTTTCGGTGACAGGCAGATTCCCCTTACTCTGTACACTGAAAAAAAAAACTATTTTGTATACAAAAGCATCAAATAAATGTGACGTGTTTCACCGTTTTTCAAAATATTATATTAATAGTTTTTTAAAAAGATATAATGAAAATAAACGTTAACTTACAATTTTTCGATATCAAACATTTACCTTAGCAATTTTGGTTTTTAATTTGACTAATATTGGTTTGCTCATTTGAACAATATATTTTTTTACGTTTTATACTCCTTAAAAATATCGAATATCTAAGCCCATGATACCCAAAATCTAAACTCTGACATAGCTTTATAGGTGATAGGTTTGACTGTTCTCAAGTTATTGTTCGCGCAAATTTTGTTTAAATTCATTATCATGAATTATTATCATCCATTATGCCCTCCTTAGTTATTCTTCCATTCTTATTGCATCCAACTGCAAAGGCCCAGGACCTTCCACTTTGTTCGCTTCTCTATTCTCAGAGTGTCCCGATTATGGAATGTGCTTCCAACAATATGTCTTTCCCTCTTCTCCTACTCTGCAAGTCTTTAAAGCCAGCATCAATAAACTTTCCCTGTCTTCACATAAAGCAAGCACTGAACCTAGAACTTAGGCCTTCGGCTTTAGGGACTCTAAAACATTGAAATAAACCAACTTATATATTTAAAAATATTTGCTATTACACCACCTATATAGAGTGTTACAAATTCGATGAGGTAGAATTGCCATCTCAAAAACCGTAAGAGATACGAGGTTGGTTAAATTAGGATAAAGTTGCGCAATTTAGTGTCAAATAATATGCCTTTGACAAAATTGAAAAATTTCGACTACTTCCGAAGATATCCGCAAAAAAACAAAAATCGTTATTTTCCTTTTTATTATTTTTAGGCTGCATTTGAAGAAATATTATAAAATAAATTTTACATCTTTATTTTTTAAAATACGATACGACATTTCCTCTTTGAGGTCTCATCATCAAATTAATTTTTTGAATAGGGACCTGGATTTTTTATTTCATTTTTAACAAACGTTCTACCCACCAAAACAGCGAGGTGTGACATTTAATATTTCAACAGAAGATTTAGAAATTCTCCGTAAGGGACAATGTGTTAGGGAGAGGCGGAAAAGCTAAATCTTGTTAAATTAACAAAGGACAATTTTAAATACTCTAAATGTAACAGTGCATTACATCATTGATTTTAAGAGGTCAAGGAACTTGAACACGAAACGTAGGATTTTAAATCTGAGTACACATCTTGTAAAGGAAGCTATAAAGATATTCTATTTATTTTCTAATATCTCTTGAAGTGCAGCCTGAAAAAAGTAAAAAGAAAAATTACTATTATCGGTTTTTCACAGATCTCTTCGGAATTTTCCAACTTTATTAATGACATATTAATCGACATTCAATTGCGCAACTTGCCCTAATTTAACTAACCTCGTATCTCTTACGGTTTTTGAAATGTCACTGATATCCCATCAAATTTGTAACGGCCTGTATAACCGATTTTAATACTGTATTAATGATAGAATGTATTGGTTGTTATACGGCAACAAAAATTAAGTTAAATTTAATATTTCAAGCATATAGCATTTAATTGCTCCAAGTTAAACTCAAACGCTTAGATGTTCTTTTGTTATTTTGGTACTATCTATTATATTATCCATTAAAATTTTAACGTTATCAACATTTAAAAAGTGATTGGACTTATTTTTTTTTATAAAATATATGGAAAACCGGAAAAAACTGTTCCCTAACAACCAGTAATTTTATTTTGTAATGACAGTAGCAAATAGTTATCCAAAAGTGTGAGTTAATTATATGAGCTGATTTTCTAAATAAAGCATTTGCTTTCTAGGGCTAATAAATAATGCCTTTATTATTACTTACTATCCCTACCCGTAAGTAATGAATGGGTTGTCACTACTACCAATCACGCTACTCCAAATTAATTACTCATGCGCGTTTTGACCAATCATAATGGGCTCTCTTTTTCGATTTTCCATCAGAACATACGTTTATGTTTCAATTTTTAAGGGATTTCTCCCTGTCAAGTAGGTAATAGTAATGCATTTTCACTTTTTCTAAGATGTTTAATAAGGGCTGTTGGTTGAGTGTCTCGCCGGATTTGATTTTAGAAGTTATGCAGGTCTTCGAAATTTATAAGGGCTATAGTTAATAATCATATTTTGAGAATGCATTATCCGATAACAATCAAATTGAAAGCAGATAGATACTCGATTTTTTTTCATTTACTTATATTAAATATATAATATATCAGAAAAAGGTGGAATACCTAAATTTTATTTTAATTTTTGTAAATAAAATGTATTTTTTATTTAAGCAGCTCTAAAATGATAAAGCAGCCCTTGAAGACGAAAAAAAATTCAAAAAAAGATTGAACACCCAACATGTTTTTGGAAAACTTTGAATTTTTTTTTAATAAAAATCATTTTTTTGAACTATACCGGGTAGTCCTGGGGGGATTAAACAGCTATTTGAAAATAAAAAAATGTATTCCAGAAACATTAAATTTGCCTAAAAAATGGTCAAACACGTCAAGTTTCTCTTATCATTTTCTATATATAAAATGTTTTTCCACTATGCAGAGTAGCTTAGAAAGATGAAACAGTCCCCTGAAAACGAAAAATTTGTGTTCAGTATTTTCACCAAACGGAGAAATACGTCCAATTTCTTTTATTTTTTATCGATAATATTTTTCCTACCCCCAAAAAAATTTTTTTTAATATATATCGCTCAATTTAAAAAAAAAACGTTAAAGCAGGACAAATTTATTTTTTTTAGCACCCACAATCAATTTTTTGTATATAGGACTACTCTAAAGAGTTGAAACGGTTCCCTAAAAACAAAATTAAAATGTTTTGTTTTTATTTTAAGGGGCGGAAAACGTCAAACCATTAAACATGTTTGGTTATAATATTCTAGACAACAAGCTGATTCTAGGGGGTAAAACGGCTCTTTAAAAGTGAAAATATTTTTTTTCAGAATTTAATAATATTTTTTAAGACATGATAAAGCACAAACGTTTTATTAAATTTTTTTTCGAAAACTGACAAACGGATTAAGTTACGTCTACAAAACCATTTGGAAGGATGTCCTGCTATAAGGTCGGCCTATTGTTTTTGAGCGCGATCTGCCGATCATATGTCAACTAGTTTCGAAAAGACAAATTTAAAGGAGTTTCAACGCTACATCCTAGAAACCTGAGAAAAACTTTTGATATGGAAATTAAAGGAGACCAAAATCCTCTGTTTCAAAAATCTCGAAATATTGTAATGTTGTTGGAAAGTCGAAAAACAAAATTTTTTGCTGAAAATTTCGATAAATAATGTCGTGCTTTTCCAAAATGAAACGTCTGGTTGAGTCGTGAATTTGTTCTTCTATCTATGTTCAAATATCTTAAAATGCCGCAATTCGCCTATATCGAGTTTCTTTTTACGCTGTGATCGAAAATTTAAACAAATATTTTTTATTTTTACAGTTTTCACCTATTTTCAGCACTTATCAATTAATAACTCTGGACCTGTACTTTCTAGAAAGATCGGACTTTTACGCGATATTGGGCTATATTTTGGTTAAATTCTTTCAACATTTCAGATTGGCGGCATAAACGGTTTAAGAGAGATGAACTTTTTTTATCAAAAGACAAGTTGTAAGTTGGTAGCGTGATTGGTAGTAGTGACAACCCATTCATTACTTACGGGTAGGGATAGTAAGTAATAATAAAGGCATTATTTATTAGCCCTAGAAAGCAAATGCTTTATTTAGAAAATCAGCTCATATAATTAACTCACACTTTTGGATAACTATTTGCTACTGTCATTACAAAATAAAATTACTGGTTGTTAGGGAACAGTTTTTTCCGGTTTTCCATATATTTTATAAAAAAAAATAAGTCCAATCACTTTTTAAATGTTGATAACGTTAAAATTTTAATGGATAATATAATAGATAGTACCAAAATAACAAAAGAACATCTAAGCGTTTGAGTTTAACTTGGAGCAATTAAATGCTATATGCTTGAAATATTAAATTTAACTTAATTTTTGTTGCCGTATAACAACCAATACATTCTATCATTAATACAGTATTAAAATCGGTTATACAGGCCGTTACAAATTTGATGGGATATCAGTGACATTTCAAAAACCGTAAGAGATACGAGGTTAGTTAAATTAGGGCAAGTTGCGCAATTGAAGGTCGATTAATATGTCATTAATAAAGTTGGAAAATTCCGAAGAGATCTGTGAAAAACCGATAATAGTAATTTTTCTTTTACTTTTTTCAGGCTGCACTTCAAGAGATATTAGAAAATAAATAGAATATCTTTATAGCTTCCTTTACAAGATGTGTACTCAGATTTAAAATCCTACGTTTCGTGTTCAAGTTCCTTGACCTCTTAAAATCAATGATGTAATGCACTGTTACATTTAGAGTATTTAAAATTGTCCTTTGTTAATTTAACAAGATTTAGCTTTTCCGCCTCTCCCTAACACATTGTCCCTTACGGAGAATTTCTAAATCTTCTGTTGAAATATTAAATGTCACACCTCGCTGTTTTGGTGGGTAGAACGTTTGTTAAAAATGAAATAAAAAATCCAGGTCCCTATTAGTAAGTTGTGTCGAAGATAATGGGCTTAGGCGGCTTAAACTCTAGGCCCATTTAATTGGCTTTGACTACCGTATTCACCCTTTTTTGCACGGTATGTAAAGTAAAAATATGATAAATTTCGTTCGAAGAAAATATCGCCGATTTTTTTTATTTTTCTGGCATTTTTTGGTAAGTTCTCATTAACGCTTTAGTCTCAAATGTCTGTAACAAGGGAGTTCAATATACAAGGTGTCTTTTTTTGACGTATTCGTAAGGAAATTTTCTGAATTTGCTAACAACTTGCGAAATTCTAGATCGAGTAGGAGAAAATAAATAATATTCAGATTTTTTTTACGAATCCTGTTAGCTTTTAGACGAAATGTTTAAAAGATTTCTAAATGATATATCGTTATAAATACATTTCAAGATTGTCTAATGCTTTATACAATGAGTTTTTCATAATACCTATCCCATTAATGAAAATTATTATAAATTCACTTTATTTGAATACTCGTTAGCTGTACAAGAGTAACCAGGCGGTATACGTGTATTTAAATTAATACGATGCAGTTTTCTTTCTTTTCCCACTTAGAGTTTCTATGGGTTATGGTTAAAATACCGAATTTTAAGGAATTTATACGCTGAAAACTGATTGCTATAATATATTATCCAATATTTGAAATGTAAATTATGTAAGTCATGTGCTAGTAAGAAGTTAATGGAAAATTCTATTAAGAAATTAATTCCCAAACTCGATGTTCTAATGTATCCTAATTTTGTGCTAGTTATTTATATTGAATTACAGCTTATTAATAAAATAAATTTAACTTTACAAAGCGTTCAAAATAAGGCTTGGATGTAATAGTTTGCCCTCTTTGTTACTTACTTTGGCTATTAGGTAAACTTTTAGTGTTTTTGCCATAACAAAAACTACTTCAAAACATTCATCATTTGGATGTTAAAAGATATATCCATCAGATTTTACAATAAGAAAGTGCTAAGACGGAAATTTTAATATGATTTAAGAAATTAACTAGGTTATGAAATAAAAATCCTAATGTTTTGGTCCATTTTAGTTTACGCCGTTAACATATTATAGGTATATTTATCTATTTATCTTCATTTATCATTACAATTACAATTTTAATGTGGATTTTTTTTACTATACAGGAGGGCCCTAGGAAGATGTAACAGCCCCCTGAAACCGAAAAAAAGTGTTTAATTTTTGTGACATGAAATTTATTTTATTTTATTTTAATACATACTTTTTTATATTATGCAGGGTAGCCCGAGGGATATGAAGCCCCAAAAACCGAAAATATATTTTTAAGCGACTAGTTAACGATGAACACATTCAAGTTCATATTATCGCTTGGTATATAAAACATTTTTCGTCTTTGCCATACAGGGTGGCCATAGAGGACAAAAGAGTAACCTTATTTTTTTAAACTGTAAAATGAACAAATCTATTTGCTTTTTAACTCTTTATATAGGGTTGTTTTAATGGGGTGAAGCAGTGGTATATATATATATATATATATATATATATATATATATATATATATATATATATATATATATATATATATATATATATATATATATATATATATATATATATATATATATATATATATGTAACGGCTGTATCCTATCAATAGTATAACGAAATAACCGGCCTGCCAAAAAGTCGACTATACTGTATTTTTTTTTAACAAGTCCAGCTTTCGAAATAATTCATTTCTTCTTCAGGGCGCTATAAATAACGTAATTTTCATAAAAATTTAAGTCTTTTTTACAATTAAGAGGTACTAACACTAATTAAAATGTAAAGACAGTTTTGAATGAATTTTAAGAAATATATAGAATATAAAACTAGTACATATTGCTTATTAAAATTTTAACAAAACCTCAAGGACCTTTATTCGTGACTTTTAACTATTTTACGACCCAATTTTCATACTTGTTATATCGTCAAAATTCCACATTGGAAATGTTATCCGATTTTCATTTTCTTTAACAGCCTTTTATGGTTTTAAGAACAATTTACATGATGATTAAAAGTTAATTGGCACTTTGTTGAATATAGCAGATTCAGCGAGAATTGTCGAGATCGGACTTCTACCCGCATAATCTAGAAAAAATTATGAAGTTGCTTACAAAACTTTCGTGGATTGGCGCATCAAAAAATTTTTAGTTCCTATTTAGAAAACGTGCTTCTCGTCTAAAAAGTAAGCACCTTTAATATTGTTGTGAAAATTGAAACGTTTGGTTTTTCGCCGTAAAAAAAAGCAAAATATTTTACTCGCATGTAATGGTTATTACTAGATTTAGGATAATTATGCATTTATAAATCAAATAATATGCATGCAAATAGACTTTGAAAAAAATGAAAATATGCACTTATGGTAGAGTAATAAATTAATAAAACAGAAAATGTGGGCTAGTAAAATTTTAATTTTATATAAAACGGAACAAAATAGAAACCTATTTAAATATTCAAAAATGATAATAAAGTAAAAACAAAACTAACTTAAGCAACATCATAATCTATACTATTAAATACATTACGGTTACATTTCAGAATAATATGATGTAATAATTTTTTATATTCCGATAATATTCTCTTAACTTCACATGAGACATTAGACAATATACTAACAAACCGCAATCCCTGGTTAACAAAAACTGCATATTATTTGAAGTAAAAAACTTTTTCTCTTTATTATCCAAAAACGCATTAATATATTTTTAAATTCAGGTAACCAGTATTCTTTTACAAAAAACTGGTTAATTTTTGATAAATATTTTTATTGCATTTAATGACATTTTATTATGTTCTAGAATTTTGATACTTTTTGACCATGGAAGTCCTTTCGTGTTAAGTACTTTTATGTCGGATAAAAAAACAAAATTGTTTTTTTATCCGATATTTGATTTTTTCGCAATTCGAGCTTTTAAAAATACTTTTTTACTGACACAATTAATACATTAACTTGTGGATACATTGGTCGGACTTGTTTAGCAATACGATGAACTCCATAAGCAAGACAAGTAGTATGTGTTATTTTTGGATCCAAAATTTGGAGACCATCACTTGTTTTACACATATATTGATGCGCTACATTTCATATTCAAGGGGACTCGTGTAATGGGCGATACCGTATTGACCATTTTGGGTTACGTGGCGTATTGGCAAATCCCACGCAGTAATATATACGTTTATTTGGGCAGAGAATAAACAAGTTTCGTTAAATGTTCAGTGTGAGCCTCGTGTCTAAGTGGTAGGGTTCTACAGTTTCGTGGATGTGTGTTCGATTTTTTTTGACAAAACTTATAATTTTGTATGTAGTTGTGTTTTAAAAATCGGATTGTGTTTTGGTTAGCCCTGATGAAGCCTTTCTTTCAGGTGGTGTAAAAAAGTGTATCTATATTAAAACAGGACTTGTTATAAGAAAACTTATATTTTTTGGTGAATGCGTCCCGTTAGGTTAGAACCAGGTTTGCCATAAACATGATGCCACCAGGCTACACAAAGTTAAGAAAGTCATTGAAAAATTCAGCAATAATGGAATAATTTACTTTGTCGAATACTTTTAGTTAGTAAACACGATTTGTCCTTTTCATTTACCAGTCGCAATACACTAAAACAAAACAAGCGACACATTTTTGTTCTACGTCAGTTGTTTCATCTAGCGAAAATTAAACTTTTGTTTGCCACTTTCGCTCGCAATGCACTAATAGTGTTGGTATCGATCACGTAGTTTTTCTAATTAGATTTGTGTGAAATTGAAGTCAGTACCCAGTTTACTCAAAGGAATATCTGCCTTACTAAAGTTTTCATCGAATTTCGAATGTTTGGGTTCTTGTGAAAGGGCTGTGGTGATAAAAAGCAGGCTTTATATTCTTATGGCTCTGATGTTTCGCAGTTGCTAAATGTTGAGTAACTTGGAATTTTTTATTGACACTGACACTTCCTACACAATATATGCAAAATAGTACACTCCCATTTGAAGAAGGAGCTGGAAAATCTTTCATAAACTGTTTCAACACGGCACTTGCCGAATGTTTTTCTTTCATCATTTTAAAGTATGTGTTAACGATAACCACTAAACTAAATCTGAATAAAGAAATATTTCTAAATATTGGAATTCTCAAAAGTCCCAAAGGCTCAAAAAGTTTTATTGTAGCGTCGATGGAACCTATGAATTAAAATCGCCAATCGGGTTTTAAGGAACGACTCCTGTTTGTTATGATCGAAATAACCTATTTAAAATTGTATTTTATCTTTTTTTCTCACAGCTAAAGTGATTAATTTATAAATAGCCTCTGGCTAGACTATTTTATTAAATTTAGTTTTTTATTTTAAAAAACATTAATATTTTCGCCCAAAAATGAAGATATTATCCATTCAAGCATTATATGCATTAATCTACGAACATCTCTTAATATATGCATTTGCGTATGCTAGTATGCAAATACATAACTTTTTTAGGTCTAATTATTACTCACTCGGATCAACAGCAACACGAGCGACGTCGACCTTCTGAGTAATATCTAATTATCATTACGTTCTCATTGAATAATATAGCATTATTACCAGCTATGTAGAACTAATGGAATGGTAATTTATGAATTATTGCACAATGTTTTTTTAAATTTGGCAATGCCGATTTAATGTCTGATTTATTTGTCCATAATAAGCTCAAATATTTTTATCTTTAAGCCATCTTAAAGAGATCTGGGATGAAACTAGGTACACAAGTTTGCTAAAACAATCCTTAGATATCCAGCAAAAATACGACAATCTGTCAGTGTCGAAGAGAAAACTGCTGTCTATAAAAGGAATTCTAAATGGACGCTGTCAACTAAGAAAACACCTTTCTAATTTAAAACTTAGTAACTTCTCTTTATAGAGGAGCAGAGATAAAGTATGGGTCAATTTACGGTATAAATACACAGCTGAAACATCAAATTTGTGCGATTGTAATTCTGCGTGGAAAAGTCCTGACTATCATCGTCAGTTTAAGGTAAGCCCTATTAGTTTACATCAGCTTTTTCATTTAATTGAGGAACATGATATGCAAGGAGCCCAATGGAGCCTAGATTATCTGTACCATATCTACTAACTCTCTGTTATTTTAATATTTTCTTAATTGTATTTCTTGCAGTATACAAAAAAGTTAGATCTAGAATGTAGCTGTTAACCTAAATCTCAAAGAAATTTTGGAATAAAATTAGTGATTTGGAATAAGTAATGCAGAAACTACACCGTTGCCATTGGACGGCAAAAGATTGATAGTATGTTGTATGTTACGCCATGGGCATTAGATTAAATAAACACAAACATAAAATTGATTTAAGCTTTAACCGTTATTATGAGAATGAAGGAGGAAAATAAAAAATATGAGTTCAGTTATCAAAAAAAATAATAATAACCAATATAACTTCGTAGAAAAAATGATATATAACAATAAAATAGGCCATTATTGATAAACAAAATATGATTTATGTTAAATTTAAAATTTTCTTATTAATAAAATACTGCTTAAAGTAATATAACATAAGGCATTTTCATATTTTATTTTAACTTTTGCCCCTTTAAAATTAAATAATAGAAAATTCAATCTATACTTGCTAGAAAAGGAATACAAATTTAAAATATCTTAATCGAAAAGACATAATGCCAATAAAAACTTAAAAGTCTAAAAAAAGGTCAAAACAAAAAAAAAATATCAGAATCAGAGACTCAGACCACCCGTGTTTCGAAGGTTAAAAAGAAAAATATTGTGCAGTCCCTAGTTTTCGAAATACTTACCAAAAATGCTGGTTTAATGATCATATGAGGTTATTAATCATTACATTTTTTTAGCGTCTTAGTTAACTGTACTAATGAAGACCGTTAGTGAGAAAATACGTGTCTTTGGCTGGGTTATTCCAAAAAAATGTCAAGCCTCTACTCCATACTACGTTTTTTTTCTGCATTTTGTTGAAATAAGTGTACATGTTTTCAAAATTAATTTTTTAAGACTTTTTTATATATGTACTAATTTTTTCTCAGTTTGATTACTCTTACTCAATTAGATACTACATATCTACGAAAATGACTTGGCATCAAGATGTTTATCTAAATTATTTTTATTTTGAATTTGACTAAAGTGGTTGTACGCGTTCTCGAGAAATTATTTTACGTAATTTGATACCCCTTAAAATGCTGAAGATCTGCACCTATCCCACCCAAAATCCAATCCTCGCAACACATTGATCTAGACTAAAGAGGAGTTAATAAATGGCGCACGAGTAGTAGACGTTGTGTGTGTGTGCTCCGCAAGGATTTCCAATTTTCCTTAGTGAAAAGTACTTAGAGTAATTAGTCCTGTATGTTTAACCAAAATAAGACTTACTTTTTATTCGTGTGAATAATTATTACTAGAAGATTTTTGCGTACTATTTAGCTTTACGACAGCTTTGTAATCCCGACCTACAAAATGGTGCTAATAAGAATGACATTGAAGATATTTAGAAGATTGTTGCGTATCAAATTAGTGACACGCTCCTAAGCGGGGAGTTTCAAGTTCTGCTAATAAATTCCTTGTTGGATAAAATGGAGAAAGAGCTAACAATTTGAAAAAATTGAAGGCGATTTTAACACATTTTGTAAGAGAATGGATACCCTGCAATAGGAAAATCGTACATTCAAAAAACGATTGCACTCGCAGAAACAGCGCACTCGTAACTGCAACGTACATATATTTGGTCAAATAAATAGACTGATCTGTTTAGGAATAAAATGAATGTAAACATCGATCCCACCAAAATTAAAAACTGCCATCTGATCAAAAATCTAACATCTGATAAGCCTTCTGCTATACTTATTCGGTTTCGAGATGCCAAGAAACGTATTCTGCCTTTAAAATACCGCAAATCTCTTAAAAACACTTGCGTCTTGATCTGGGAAGATTTAACCCAATCGCGTCTACATATCTTTAAAAGTACCGTTGCTAAGTTTTCGGATAAGAACGTGTGTTCATTGTTTGGGAACATGTATGTAAACTCCAAGCTGGATTGATAATGAAACCGATTTGTATCATATTGAGTAAAAACGAAAGAAATATAAAATTTTCATCGTGTATTTAGTCGGTGTATGCGTGTGCTCTTTCGTATTTGCGTGCATGAAAAATATTTTATTTTCAATTTAATTCTTGCAAATTTGGCATGCAGAAAGTATTATTGTATGTATATGTATATGTATATATTCAGATTTTTTTTGTTATTGTCACTGCGAGACAGCAGATTTTACCTATACCTCCAGTATAATTATTTATAATATTTAAATCCATGACTACGATTTTGCATGTTGCGCACGTAAAGACGCGATCGCTGTTGGCAAATTTTGATAATTTTCGTAATAATGTGGTTGTTCAAAATTATGACGAAGTGTTCGTTATGACGACGTGTGTTTTTTTGTCAAAGCCACCAAAGCAAACTAGGAGGCGGTGTTGGCATATATATCAAAAATACCAAGCAAGCAAGCAAAGTACTTGCATCGGATAACTGCGATTTTCATGAATGTTTGTGGGTTAAGATTGAGTTGCACGATAGGGTTATTATCATTGATATTATTTACAGACCTCTAATGCAAATATCTATCAATTCTTTCACCACTTAAAGGATACCTTGACAAATTTGTATTCAGAGCATGTTAACATAATTTGACTCGGAGATTTTAATTTTTTGTCTCTAAAACTTGGCTTTACAATCTTAGTGTTTTAGCCACATTACCATACACAATTTTGATTCACATGATGCTTCGTATTTGGAGGGTTTTTTTTCACGGTTAATGTGTCGCAAATTATTAAAGAACCTATTCATATATCCATACTTTCCGTTTCCTTACTTGACTTAATATTCACTAACATGGGAGAAGTAACAGATTCGGGAGAGAGCGATGAAAATATTGCGGATCATTTTCTAACATTTATAAAAATCAAATTATGTGAAGCGCAGAATACTTCTTTAAACTTTTTTTATAGATCAATAAAAATCATGAACTTCGATCAAGTTCAAGCAGATCTTGAGCAACTGGAGTGGCACAACCTGTTTTATTCGTCTAGTATAGGTGAAAAGATTGATTATTTTTATTCTTTAATTTTTGAAATGTTTAATAAATATGCACCCATAAAACAATTCCGCAAAAATAAAAACTATAATTTTGCATTTTGCGTGAATCACAGAAGACATTAAGCTATTGCAAAAATTACGCAATAATATTCTTAAAAGGTTTAAACAGACAAAAAATCCTGAGGAGTCCGAATCATACCAACAATTAATAAATTACCCAACGTTGGCAATGAGAACTAAAGAAAGGTACAAAATTTGAAAATGCTATTCAGAGAAAATAATGGCGGCCGGTATTAAAAAACTAAATTTAATAAAACAAACTTTTTTTAATTTGCCTTTTAACTTAACTAACCCGGATAATATTAATCATTTTTTTTATTAACTAATAATATCACCCCGAAACAAGAAATTCTACGCTACTGTGACTCCATTCGGTTATAAAATAATATTGAACTCTTTGAATTTATATTATCACACGAAAATGAAATATTATAAATAAAAAAAAGTATAAAATTTAAAGCTATTGGAGCTAACAAGATAAATATAACTATGATCCATATTTGTTGCCCTTTCATCACTCCAATCGTCACACAGATTATTAACAAGTGTATTCTTAAAATCATATTTTACTTTCAAGTGGAAACAAGCCGAGGTAATTCCTCTGCCAGAACTAAATAATCCAACTGAACATGGCCACTTGCGCTGCATTAGGATACTGCCGACACTGTCCAAAGTATTTAAAAGTATTATGGAAAAACAAATTTGTGTAATTTTAAACGTTATATTACCAAATAAACAGTCTGGATTTAGACCGAATCATAGTTGCCAGAGTACCTTTTATAACTATTCTAATTTCCCTCGACTTTAGCAAACCAATTGATATGCTTAGTCATGAAATTATTTATTCGATTCTGCACTATATAGGTTTAAGCAACGATGCATGTCAATTTTTGCAGTCGATTCTCTGTGGCAGAGCTCAGCAAGTTGTTTATAATCAACAATACTCTAACAGGTTAGACGTTCGGTCTGGCGTACCCCGGGATATCATTTTGGGCTCTTTTTATATACAGTATAAACTTTATATTTTTATAAAACCCTTCAATACTGCAAAGTAAATTTTTATGATACACAAATATATGCATCTTTTTCCGAAAATCCACTAGTTGAGGTACAAGCGTTAATCAATCTCGACTTGAACGACTTGACTGGAATTTTACAAAACTGCGTCAGATCACTTAGTTAAGCTCAACCTCAATAAATCAACAGCAGTCATATTTAGCAACCTTCTGCAAACTGATCTCGTTCAAGAATAACACTGAAGTCAAACTTGAGAATGTTGTTCTACCTTTTACTAACACTTGCAAAATATTGGGTGTTAAATTGGATTCTTGTGTTTTAAAGAACATGTTATCCAAACTGAGAATGGCTTATGGCAACCTTAAGCTTATATACTTCCACAGGATTATCTTTCAAAGGAGACTCGCAAGTTTTTATACAATACTCTAATACTCTCCCAATTTAATCATTATGTTAGTGTGTATTACCAATGTCGTGATGCTGCTCATCGGTATCGTTTACAAAAAGTTCGAAACTCTTGAGGCTTGAGGTTAATATAGAGAGTTAGAAGAAGAAGTATATAACACCTTATCTTGTTGAATCCAAATGGCTAAATATGTTCAATAGATATACGTTATAAATATATTTTTATTTTAAATTAATTAAATTTGAACTACCCCAAAACTTATTCAATAAAATAGCATTTAGGGCAAATGGCCATAATGTAAATTTGCGCCGACGACATAGTCTTACTGGTCCAGAGCATCGAAAAGAAATATTCAAAAGTTCAATTTCGTACAACATAGCTACGTTTATGAACTCGCTATAGACCTATGACTTCAATCTTTCACATCTAACTTAAAAAAAGAAACAATAAGATAGCAGCTGCTTCTGCAGTGAGTCCGGCTGTTGCAAAACGTCATTCGTGTTATTTTGGCATACTAACGGATTGAATTGTGCTGGGAATGATAATTTTTTACTTGTTTTCAGTTATTTGCTGTTCCACTTCCATTTTCTTTTACCACAAACTAAAGCTTCAATGGTACGTATGGGTAATTTTTGTAAGCTCGTCTAGTTGGTTTTATGAAAGGATTAAATATAGTGGTGCTCAGGTGCTCTTCGCATCCAAATTATTTAACATATGTAGCCATTGTTTAGTGTAATATGATTGATTTAGTTTAGTTTGAATTAGGAACAGAATCTATGTCTTTAGGTAGGACATCTAAAATACCAAAGTACTATTGTTCAATCATACCAACTTATATAACTAGTATCATTTTACTATCAAATGATGTATTATGGTTTGACAATAAATGTCTTATTATTATTATTATTATTATTACTATTTTTGATGCAAATGTAAAGTGAATAATCAGTTTGACCATAGCATATTTTCGTTTGTATGGGACTGTTTCATCGACTTAGCGCTACCCCATATAAAAGAAAAAAAGATTTAAATACAAAAAGATAAAAGATATTTGACGCGTTTCACCGCAAAAGCTTTTGAAATAAAGTATAGTTAAGTTTTAGGAGTCTATATTATCCTCCTAAGGCTACCCTTTATAGTGAAATATTTTTTTAATAAACAAAGAGATAAAATAAGTTGTATATGGTATCTGGTTATATTTTAAACGGTACCCTAGAGGCTTTATTATATGCCTACTTTTTCTCAAATTTCTATCTATAGAGATAAAGGCATCAAACCTAGTATTCTGTAGGATACCGTTTGAAATATAACCAGAGATCCTGTCCGTATTTCGTGGTTTTAAAAAAAACATTTTTAAAATAAAAAATATTTTCTGTTTTATGTCCCTAGGACTTCCCTGTATAGGAAAACAAAGTTATATACAAATAAATAATCAAAATTAGAGTGTTTTGCCTTTTTTAGAAATATTGTATTGGCATTCTTTAAATATGTATAGTCTAAAAAATAGTATCTACATCAATGACCTTTGCAATTTTTTGATATCATAAATTTTAACCAAACTAACTTCACTACAGTCGGTTTGCGGTTCTCCAGAGTTGATTTTTTTTTTAATTTTGCATCCCTTAAAAATATCGAAGATCTATGCCCTCAACACCCAAAATCTAGTCCTCGCGAGACACTGAGACTGTTTTTGGTGGAAATTTAAAATTAATTGGCCTAACCGTTATATTATATTCTATTCTCTACATTACTTTCCTTATGTAGCCAATAAATACATTATATTACTAATATAATAGGTGGGGTGTTAAACTGGGAAGTACAAATTGATATAACGTAATATGTGTTGGAAATAGGGTGTAAATAATGTCGAAAAAATAAGAGTTTAGCCAAATCACCTGCTTGTGTTTCAACTTAAATTAATGTTTTGTGGTATTAACTAATAGGTGGGCGGTCGCCGTTCTTGAGGCGTAATGAATTTAGTTTCGTTAAGAATAAGTACAGGAGATTATGACAATCGGCTTGAATTTGTGCCAGAATTAAGTTCAAATAGCAGAGTAAATTAAAAAACAACAGTTGTCACAAATTTACACTGGAGCTTCTGTAGATATAAGAAGAGACCAAACATAGATCAACCAAATGGATACTCCGATATTTATCTTAATTTTTTTTTTAGAAATACGTACCTAAAAGAGCACATATCACTAGTTATACCACACCCCCATTAAGCGTAATTTAGAAGATTTGAAAATAAGAATTATAAACGTGTAGAGTCAATATCGCCGCTCTACTGAGGAGAGGTATTTTCGGTAACTAATTAAAATTGCGTTAACATTATTAACTATTACTTTAAACATATTTTATTAAAATGTCGCAGTGAGTGCAATATTTACATAATTTTTTTATTAGTGGTTTAAAAAAACAAAACTTGAAAACTGATGAGTAAGATTCAGAAGAGGCGCAAATACAAATGGGACAATGGGTGCAATAATTGCCCACCCCTCAGTCACCGTCTTGTACTTCCTGAAACAAACCAACGACGAAACGAATATACCTACGAATAAATAGTAGTCACATTTATATCACCGCGGCAAGTTTTCACTTGTACCTTTTATTAATGCAGCAACTCCACAAACTGATATGTGTATCGTTAGTTGCCTATTATTGAGGTTATCTCCGAAATTTTATGTTGCAGGAAAGAGGTTTTTGGGCAAATTCTAAATAACGGCATCACGATACTACTCAATACTTTTTGACGAGAAAACAGATGTATTTCGGTTGTTCCAGCTGAGCCTTACCTTACAATACGTGCATGATTATAATATTCTTGAGGATTTCATCAGTTTTGTGGATGCGTTTGAGGAACTAGCTCATGATAAAATTACTACAAATTCAACAAAAAAAATTGGAGAGAACCCAACAAAACTGCTTACTGCCGAAAAGAAATGGGACGGAGCCTGCACACATAGAAAGTTGTCTTTGATGAGTAAGGTCATTGGCCAGATTGTTTTATTCTTGCAGAAGAGGCTGAAACTTTCGCTACAATATTGTCTTAGGATAGGAACAGATGCTTGTGCCGGTATACTATTCGAAGTTCAAGGTGCTGCCAGGACGGCTCTGAAGGAAACAAAAAACGCTATAAAAACACCATGCTATAGCCACAAACTGAATAACTATATCTCACGTAGGTCCGAGGTGCCTGCTGTTCGGAACGCAGTTGACTTATGAAAATTGAAGTAATTACTCTCTTTGCGTGCACATGGGAATGTGCGCTTACATAATTTTATGAGTGAGTAAAACGACATGAAGGTGTACCCGAACTTTTTGTTTACCTCGCAAAAAATGTGTAGCATGACCCAAGCACAGCAAGGCTACTTCTATTCTATGTTGACAATTTTATCCAACACACAATTGATGATATCATTATTGCCTCTCAGGAATGTACTAAGTATCTATATTGCATCATCTATCTGCTGAGAGGTCATTCTCGTCGTTGCAATGTCTAAAAGCCTATTTGACAGCAACCTTACTGATATCTACATTTCGGTCTCGTCCTGCGGATCCATAGGTATATTTCATTATCATATGCGTATTTATGTCAATTTTTTGCCCCTTTTGCCTCAGTCCTAAATACATCTATGATTTCTGTTTACATCAGCAAAATGATTAAATTACAAAAGTCCCTAGGAAGAGATTAGAGTTTGATTCTTAAAACCATGTTATGTACCTACTTGCTTCAAATTAAATTGGTTTTCCTTTGGCAGACAAATAAAGCATTATTCAATATTACATGGATAACAAAGTAAAGTCTTATCGTTTTCTTTTTGCTTCGAACGAATTTTCTCAAAGTTAAGTAAAATCATACAAATATTGCTCCCCCCATCTGAGCGAAACCTGGCTCTGCGTCTAATTAGAAAAGAGGAATTTTTACGTATATTTCAAAATTAGCATCCCAGTAGGTTTTGTTCCACGAATATTGCTTAAATTAGACGTTATAAACGAAAATGATTAGGCTGTACAGCCACAAAGCACTGGCGTAGACATTGTATGCTTCTGGGGAGTGGGGGGTTACCTAATTAAACCGTAAATAATATGAACAACCAAAAAAAAAAGATTATTGCTTTATTGGCTCTGGAGGGAGGGGGGGGGGTTATCCGTCAATATACGCCACTGGTTGTTAAACTGTTTCACGTTCCTGTTTAGATCTTCTAAAAAGAGATATGTCAGTTACTTTATATAGGGTCTTTTTAACTGGCAGTGTCTAGTCAACTTGGGATCTCCCTCGCAGCAGTTGTTGGAGTGTTTTTTAATGACCTGTACTATTGCTACAAAACAGATAATAAGGGCTAGGTTCAGAAGTAATAAGATTGTCTGCTGGATCTTGATACTAAGTCAACTTCGAAGAAAATATTATACACAACCATCGCAAAATATTTTTCATACAATAATTAAATAGACAGAAATTATAAACAGATTAACAATTATTAAAGATCATACGGATATTGTGGTTTAACTAAGCACCTACTTCAAACATTTATTCATTCCCAATTAAATTTGTTATCCAAATCGTCATAATGTCACTTCGAAATACACTAAAAAGACATAAAGAGCTTATTCCAAATTTTCATTTTATTAATGGGATAAACTGTAACGATATTGACCGACGATTGGATCAATATGTAATAGTCCAGAGTCGAATAATGGCACGTAAATATTTCAGGTAGATAAACCGTGTGTTCCCGTTTCACCCACGGCGACCCCACAAAACACCTGGCAACGGCGCAAGACAAGCCCTTAAAACAATACCCTCCGCCAGCAGGTCTTCGTCTGTTCGCGCCCGCAGTTTACTCCGGTTCACCCTTGTATTCGTGTTTTATTCCGGAGAACCTCGCGCGTAAACTCCTCGCGTATTACTTTGTTTCCGGATACGGTAGAATTACATTCAGTGCAGACAATATTTTGTCGCTTAGTAAAGTCTATATATAAAACGCCAGAAAGTGTTTTGCGGGACATGGATAGTGTTGAAATAAGCAACGAAGAGGAAGTAAGTCTCTGATTAATAGTTTTTAAAAAATGCTGGCTTTGGAAAATAGTTAATATATAAATATATGTACTCACTACTTGTTTCTATTTTAAACGACTAACTATAGCTTATATATCGGTATGTATCTAAGTAATAGAAGACAAAAAAACACATTCCAAGAAAACAGCAAGAAACGTTTTTATTTGACGGATGGACATAAAAATTGTAATTATAATCATAACTTATTGGTACTTGATTTCTTAATGATATAATATTCGTACTATATACAATTTCAAATTACACAATTTAAAAGCTTTGTTAAAAAAACGTGCTGAAGATGAACGTCAATAAGTTTGAAACGGTGAGCCGTAAACCTATAATTTAATATATCGTTGAAATCGTTGTAACTTAAATTTAATATAATATATAGCGGGTTATATTTAATTTTTTTAAAAAAAATACGATACGCGAAACATTGTAACTTTTTTTGACTTCATTCTGTTAGTTTGGAAATAGATAAAAAAATGCCAAAAAACCGAAACGGTGCATTACACGCCCATACTCATATATTGTTGAACTCATCTTTAAACGTGCTAGAAGTTCCTTTGCCCTTCACGAAAAAAGAATTTCGACAGAAAATATTTGAGCTAGGTGTGCCAACATATAAAACATATTGGCGCTAATATTTTAAACTATCTTCTTTCCAAGACGAGCTTTTGTGACTGTGAGTATAATTAATGTAAAAGAAAACAGAGAACTTAAAAATGCTGTACCGTGGCACATATTATTGACTGGTGTAATTTTCTGTTTAGCTATTAACAAAATAAAAATGCTCAGACGCTCAGAAACATCATATCAAACAAAAACATTTTGTAATTATCCCGAAAGTTGCTTAACTATGGAAAATCTATATTTGGAAATGAGCCTGAACAACAGTAGATAATATTATCTGTATTCTTTTCACTTACCCAGTTACAGAAAAAATGGATATAGTTGTTTCTTAGGAAAACAAAAGTCATTAAAGCTTTCCCATCAGAAAAATACTGTTTCATTTACACTTTGCGCTTGTGTAACTATGGAATATTTATTCCGCTCTTTTTTTTTCATCAGTTTTAATTACTAAATATAATAGATAACAAATACATATATAAAGGGTGACACTAAATACAAGTTACAAACGCGAGAAACGATTTTATGAACAAAAATAAGGTCAAGAACCCCTGTCGTGGAAAATGTGTTATCGATCATTCACTTGCCGCCAAATACGAGGGTAAAATAAGTCATAAAAAGTGCTTCACTGGATAAAATTACTGTATTTCTTTTATATCTTAAATAGTAATTCGAATAGTGATTTATCTTTACATCATGCATTTAAACGATTTCCAGGTATGAATATTTTACAGCTGCTTTCATAGAAATAAATACACAGCTGAGAGAACCTCCCTTAAAAAGAACCGTTTGTACCAAATGAAGTTTTTCTAAGTTTTCTAAACATTTAAATTTAATTTTAATCTAATCTTAATAAAATTGTAATAAGCAAAGTTCTTTATATCATTTGTTTCGGGGATTACGAAAAAATGTTAAATACAATAGTTATAGGAAATGTTAAGATGCATAGTTTAAAATTATTATTGAGTATACCGAGTAGTTAGTTTTTTAAATTTGTTTTTAGATTCTGCGTAAAATTCTATAATTTTTATTTTATATACCTAAACCTAGTAATTTTTTTAATCTTTAATTTTTTCTTAAAAAATGACAATTTTCAGTTTTGTAAAAAATTCTTTAACTTTCTTTGATTTATTTAGATTTTTCCATTTTTATCTTTGTTTTTAATATACAATAGCGTAATATTGTAAAAACAAACAAATAGTAAGTTAATAATAATTTTAATATAGCTTAACTTAATGTTTAATTATTATGGCAATAAATGTTCAAAAATATGCCCGTTTATTTAAGTAAACGCATGTTTAATCGTTTGATTATATTTTCCTTCACTTTCCTTAGCATAAAGAGCGTTATTGTCATACACGCCTCTCGTATCCTAATTTCCACATCTACTGGTTTTGTAAGAGGATTCACATAAACACGATCTTTAATCTAGGTCTACAAAAAGAAGTCTAAAGGTGTTAAGTCACATGATCGAAAGGGCCACTGAATGACTCCATCCCTACGGATCTATTTTTGTGGGTAACGATCGTTTATAAATTCCCCGAACCTCCCGGCAGTAATGAGCAGAGGCCCCGTTTTGTTGAATCCACATTTCTTTCCTTTCAAAGTTATCGACTTCTTCAAGAAGTTGTGGTTTTCATTTTGCAAACTATTTAAGTCCGGTAAGCGTTCAGCGGAAAAAATGTGGACCAATAATTTCAAAATTTGATATCCCACCCGAACCCAAAATGGATTAACTGTTGAATAATAATGCATCTCATGGCGGTTAACTGCTCCATTACTGTGAAAGGAGCTTTATCAGACAATATTATTTTTGATAAAAAATATGGTTCGGCCTCTACTGCTCCATTTATGATGGTACTAAAGATTACTCGTCGTTCAAAATTTAGGTCTTGAAATTCTTGGTGTAGTTCCATATCAGAGGTATGTAATGGTATTTGTGTTTTTCGTGGTGCAATTAGCCGTTGATGGGGATGTGCCAGATAAGTTAACTAGTTGACAGCTGCTGACCTGGGAATTATCTTCAACATGAAGTAAAATCTCCATTTCTTTTTCCTCATTGGTAGCATCAATCCCTCAAACCGTTCCATTAAACACTAAAAATACTTTTTAGATGGTATACGTCTATTAGGGTAGTTCGCTCTGTAAACTGTTAATGCCAAAAGACAATTTTTCTCGCCTCGCCCAGTATATTAAGCATATCAATTAATAAATTTTTAGGAAAATTCATAATCATTACATTAATATGTCACTCACGACAATAAATTAAACTATTATTACTTGTTTAATAAGCATGTCGAAATTTGACAATGCCTACATTTTTGTTTTGTCATGGCAACTATGATGTTATAAAAATTGAAAAATTCAAAATAATTCACAAACTATTAAAAATAGGTATATGATATACTCAAAGAGAATTGAAGAATTTTGTAAACTCTATCAAAAAATATTTACAAGGTGTGTCATTTCAAAAAGTCGATATTTTTCATTTTAAATAGTCGAAATGTATACCTTTATACTGAAGACCCTGTAGGATCTAACTATAAAAATGTCTTGTATATATCTTTTTTATTTCTATAGAACACTGGTACCAATTATGAATACTACAACTTCATAAACAATGTCGCTACTGTCAATTTTTTGCAAATAAAATTGAAACTGTGCACCTGTACTTTCCCTAAAACTATTGTATTTAACATTCTTTTGTAATACCCGAAACAAATGAAATAACAAACTATACTCTATCGTTGACTCACTCTGTACATTCCTATCCTAGTTTTGAATATTTTTTTTATTTAATTCTTGAAAGTAGTGTAACTCTAGCCTTTTTCTACTGCATGTATATAAAACTATGTATATTGTATTTTAATAAAAAATTATTAACTTACATATGTTTGTTTTCCGTGTTTAAAAAATACGTATATTTGCAAAAATCAAAAGTTGAAGGTTAGGTACATCCAAGTATCAAACTAAGGCGTTACAAAGGCCTGTAGAAATGCGTTTTACAAGATTTAGTAAATCGTACTTTGATATCTGGATGAGCCTAAATCAAATTTAGAAAAACCGTATTACGTATTTTAATATTGTTAAGAATTGTAATTTTATTAAAATTAGAGCGGGTAAAAACTTATTTGGGAAGTTCTATGAACCAAAAAAGACTATCGTCGTTCGCCATGTTATCCAGCTTAAATTGAATTAAAATAAACGAGCCGCCACTGCTAGAAAACTGATTATAGAAATTATTACCACAGACATATCACATCATATTGTTAAAGGGAAAATGATCCTAAATTATATATAAAATATTGCTATATTTTAAATCTAATATTAAAAGAATATATAATAAATATATATATATATATATATATATATATATATATATATATATATATATATATATATATATATATATATATATATATACACTTACTCACTGAGGCACTTAGGCCTGGAAAAAATTATATAAAAATAACACAGGCCAACACACATTTTGGTGCCTGCGATTTTTTAACTGTTCCTGGGTAATTTTTGGATGCAGAATGTAAAAAAGTTTTCAGATTTTGTCTATCTGACCTAGTTTAAAAAAAAATTGTGTATATATTTTACGTTATAACTGTTATAATATATAATATTACTATTGCCAGTTAAAAAAACAAAGACACATGGATTTAAGTATTTATTCCCAAAACTTAATTTACATAATTACAATTAGACACTAATCACATAAAAATTTTCTTTTATACGACTTTCTAGAATGGAGTTTACTAGGGCAGTTTCGCTGAAGGCTCCAGCAGTAGTCCGCCATCATGTGGCTATCTCATCGTCCTTGATAACGATCTTCCATAGTTTTAATATCCTGATGGAACCTTTCCACCTGTTCTTCACTACAATCACCTAAGTTTTCTGGAAAATGATCTAGGTTGTTGTGGAGGTAGTGAACTTTTATACTCATGTTACAGCCGGGAATATTAAAATTTGAAAGCATAGTTTCCACTAATTCTACGTAATTCTCTGCTTTATGATTGCCAAGACAATTTTGTACTACTTGAACAAATGAACACCAAGCGTTAGATTCAGTCTCGTTCATTGACGTGGTGAATTGTGGATCTTTAACAAGTTGTCTTATTTGAGGACCATCAAATATACCAGCTTTTAGTTTTTCCGTGCTAATGCCAGGAAGTTTACGTGACAAATACTCAAAACAATTTCCATCTCGATTTAAAGCCTTCACAAATTGCTTCATTAGGCCTAGCTTGATATGCAAGGGCGGAACTAAGATTTTTTCTCTTGAAACCAAAGGTTCGTTGATCACGTTTTGTTTTCTTTAAATCACGACATCTCTTGAAGTCCAATTTTTATTAACCCAGTGCTCATTTTTAGCTCTGCTGTCCCAAGGTACAAAAAACAAGGATATTTTGTATAACCACTCTGCTGTCCAAGGAGGAAGTTAACCATTTTTAAATCAACACAAATTGCCCACTGATGTTCTTCGTATTTAATGTTTCTCAAAACTAATGCAATTGTTTCATATTCTTCCTTCAGGGTAGTAGAATGACCAATAGGAATTGAGCCATATTTGTTACCGTTATGTAAAAGAACATATTTTAAACTACGTTTTGAACTGTCAATAAAAAGACGCCAATCATCTGGAGTGTATTCAGGGAAACCCATTTTTTCTAAGAGCCCTTTCATATTGTTACAGAATACCAAGTCATTTTCCTGAGCGAAATAAGGCAGCAGATCCTTCTCTTTTACGATAAAATGTAATATTAGTACCTAATAAAAATATATATATATATATATATATATATATATATATATATATATATATATATATATATATATATATATATATATATATATATATATATATATATATATACAATGTGTCCCAAATTTGGCTTACATGCATTGCTATCTCCTAAACCGCTATAGCTACAGGGTGGGTTAAATTAGGAAAGTTTTAGAGAATTTTATTACAAATTTGATGACGTTTTGAAGTTTAGGATATCTTTTGTGGTTTTCAAGATAATTGGGAAAAATCAAAATGGTGCATTTTCAACTTTTGCCCGTAGCTTCTAAACGACTCGTATTATGGTTTATACATTATTAGGGCACTTTTATTAGAGGAACATTATGCAGGTAAAACGAAGTTTCTAGCTTCAATTGTTTTTGAGATATTGGCATCAACTTTTTATTTTCTTACCGACGCCATATTGGATTATTGTATTTTTGGAAAGATCTTTTTAAGAGCTTTCCAATGATGTATAACAAGTTAAGATTATTATTTTTCTTGAGCTCTAAAAACCAAAATAATTGTTTTTTTTAAGTAGGCTTTGATTACGCATGGCGGCCATAATGAAACAAAAGAATGCCGCATGTCAACAATCATTTTGTGTTCCTGAATAGTACTTGTTATCATTTTCTCATTGTGTCGAGTTTTTACAAAGTTTATTTGAGTTTCTTATACTACTTAAAATGGAGGGTAATTATTCCAACGAAAAAAATTTGGATATGATAGAACTTTATTTTAAAGCAAATAGAAATACACAAGCAGCTGCGCGTTCATACGAAGAACAATTTCCAGACCGACATCAACCAAGCCAAAGGCATTTCAGATTTCTAATTGTAAACTTGTTAGCTTATGGGTAAAAATATTAATTCAACCATCGATGTTTCAGATTTTCAACTAAGATATTATACTAACAGTGAATACCTAGTGACTAAAATGTAACTATCACACTATTGAAAATACCTAAACTAAATTTAAATTAACACATAAAAAAAATATAAGTTACACCACATGCCTCCCTCCATTTTCCACACATTTTTGACATTTCTCCAATACCTTCCGTGTAACCCTTCTTAAGGTGTTCCTGTTAATATTAGCAAAAACATCTCGGACTCTGTCTTCTAGCTCTCTGAGACTTTCTGGCGGAGAAAATTCGTAGGCCTCATTTTTTGCGTATTCCCATAAATAAAAATCGGGAGGAGTAATATCCGGTGACCTTGCCGGCCAAGCAACAGGGCCATTATTAGCGATAATATTTTCCCCGAAAGTATTTCTGAGGACCGCCATCACCTCTCTGGTACAGCCATCTTGTTGGAACCAAATATTTTGCAGGTCGTTTGGGGGAACAGAATTTATAACTTCTGGAATAATTTGTTCCCGTAATAGTTGCAAATATCTGTTACCCGATAAATTTTCTTAGAAAATGAACGGCCCAATCAAACGGTTATCTAAAATACAAATTGTTATGAGTGATTTAAAGCAGAAGTGCATTGTTTGGAATTACCTATAATGCCACACCACACATTGAACCCAAATTTTGTTTGTAAACGTCTTTCTTCTAAATTATGAGGATTCTCGGTGCCCCAGTAATGAGTATTATGTTTATTGAAAATTCCACAGTTTGTAAATCGTGTTTCATCTGTCCAAAGTACTTTAGAATGCAAGTTGGGTATTTGCTGGCATTTGTTGATGAACCATTCACTAAACGTGATTCTTCTAGCAAAATCATTTACCTGAAGACCCTGTACAATAGTAGGTTTATAGGGATGAAAGTGAAGTTTTTTCAAGACTCGTTGGACGGTTGATTTGGGAATTGCCGTTTGTTCTTCAATCTTTCTTACTGAGGTTGTTGGGTTGTCCCTGACACTTTCTATTATAGCTGCGTTTCTTGCTTCATTATCTATTGAATAGGTCTTTGGTTTCGGTTTCAAAAAAGACCCGTAGGCTAACAGGTTAACAATTAGAAATCTGAAATGCCTTTGGCTTGGTTGATGTCGGTCTGGAAATTGTTCTTCGTATGAACGCGCAGCTGCTTGTGTATTTCTATTTGCTTTAAAATAAAGTTCTATCATATCCAAATTCTCTTCGTTGGAATAATTACCCTCCATTTTAAGTAGTATAAGAAACTCAAATAAACTTTGTAAAAACTCGGCACAATGAGAAAATAATAACAAGTACTATTCAGGAACACAAAATGATTGTTGACATGCGGCATTCTTTTGTTTCATTATGGCCGCCATGCGTAATCAAAGCCTACTTAAAAAAAACAATTATTTTGGTTTTTAGAGCTCAAGAAAAATAATAATCTTACCTTGTTATACATCATTGGAAAGCTCTTAAAAAGATCTTTCCAAAAATACAATAATCCAATATGGCGTCGGTAAGAAAATAAAAAGTTGATGCCAATATCTCAAAAACAATTGAAGCTAGAAACTTCGTTTTACCTGCATAAAGTTCCTCTAATAAAAGTGCCCTAATAATGTATAAACCATAAAACCATAATACGAGTCGTTTAGAAGCTACGGGCAAAAGTTGAAAATGCACCATTTTGATTTTTCCCAATTATCTTGAAAACCACAAAAGATATCCTAAACTTCAAAACGTCATCAAATTTGTAATAAAATTCTCTAAAACTTTCCTAATTTAACCCACCCTGTAGCTATAGCGGTTTACGAGATAGCAATGCATGTAAGCGAAATTTGGGACACATTATATATATATATATATATATATATATATATATATATATATATATATATATATATATATATATATATATATATATATATATATATATATATATATATATATATATATATATATATATATATATATATATATATATATAATATATATATATATATATATATATATATATATATATATATACTCACTGAGGCACTTAAGCCTGGAAAAAATGATACAAAAAGAATCAATTGGAAACATTTATTTTTTAAATAAATAATAAATAACTTGCGAGATTATTATAATAATGTAACTTTTGCTGCTAATAATTTACATAAAAAAATATTTTTACGGCAAGGGAGGAGACATTTTAATTCATTGCACCCCCGGAGAAATGCCGATGTCACCTCATCTATATTAGTGTGGGCAGTAGGAAATAATATTTTTAAAAATTTGTCTCTCAAAATAATTAAAGAATTAAGATTATTTTTACCGTAACAAAATAACCAGTTATATAACTAATATTACAAATGCTTTAAAATAAATTAGATGATTTCGTCTCTGTGATAACGTGTAACAAAATTGTTAAGCTACCGTATGCCTCTTCAGACCAATGCAAAACATTAAATAGACATCCAACAGCTGATGCTTAATGTATGTTTTTTATCATATAACGTTAATCCCTTGTCCCTTAGAACAGGTGTACCTTACCACCTGTTCTAACCGACCGTTGTTTTTTACCTAATATCTTACGCTTCTCTTTTATAAAATGAAACAAATATTTAAATGACCTTGTAATCCATATTTTAAAAACTATAAAAAAGTAATTTTTGCAGGTTTTTTTATTTCCTCCGTAAAAAGGAAGTATTTTAATCGTGGAAAAATCACCCTTCGAGATTTTTTCGGATCTTTACGTTTCAGAGCCCCTACATGCCGAAAAACATGTTTTCTCAATCCCATCGGTCTGGCTGTCTGTTCGCGGCATAGCTAAAAATTACTTCCCGTTCCGATACGTACGAATCCAAGATGGCGGAACGAAATGGGGGCTTAATAAAATATTTAAAAATTCTACCTGAAAAACCTTCTTAATGGATTGATTTCAAATTGTGTGCCATAATTAATTGCGGTATAAAGATGAACTATTAAAATTGTGGCATTAATTCAAAATGGAGGAACAAAATGGCGACGAAATAAAATGTTTGTAATCGTGAAAAAATCACTCTCTCAGGTTTCACATATCGTTACATTTTAGCGTGCCTAGGTGCCAAACAATATGTTTTGTCAATTCCGTCTGTCGGTCTGTCTGTCCACTTATCAGATTGACCTCAAATTTTAACCGAAAATTAATGGTCATCATGTGATCTGGTAATATCTTGGTAAAAATCCAATAAGCGGGAACACTATGGCGATTTAGTGAAACGTTAAAAAATTATTGCTAAAAAAACTAATAATCCAATTTACCTCAAATTTTGCACAAAAATCAAGTGTTACATAAGAATGAACTGGTAACAGTTTGATATGAATCGGCGGCCTAATAAAATATTTAAAAAAATCAGGCTGCGAAAACTAATGATTAGATTAATTTTAAATTTTTTGCAAGCATTAAGTGTGATTTAAAGATAAACTGGTAAAGTTTTAATACGAATTCAAGATGGCTAACAAATAAAATTTTTTGTTTAGGACGAAAAATGTTGCATGTTGCAATTTTTATACTTAAAAATAGCAACATGAAACATTTTTCGCCTTTTACAAACGGCAAGCGCCTAGGAGCGATCAAGCTTTCAGTTGTAATTTAGCAACCTTACAAAAAATATACATACTGAGATATAGAAAATTATAATTCCATACCACATTCAACACATAACTCTGGCGTGTTAATAATTTACAATACATTGTTAAGTTTAAATACATAATAGTATTACTAATATATTTCACTTTATAAAACAGAAGCGCAAGATATTAGATAAAGAAACAACGGTCGGTTAGAACAGGTGGCAAGGTAAGTACACCTGTTCTAAAGCACTAATGATTAACATTAAAAAAGCTGTTGGATATCTATTTAATATTTTTCTACTACGCAAGAATCTAAAGGGACATACGGCAGCTTAAGGCAATTTTGTTAAACGTTATCACATTACATTTAATGTATTTTAAAGGATTTGTATTATTACTTTTTTATTAGAGTGAAAATAATATTACTTACATCTTGCTAAATTTTTAATTATTTTGAAAGGCAAACTTTTGAGAGTATTATTTCCTGCTCATACTAATACAGGTGCATTGCTATCTGCGTATCGAGACGAGGCGGAGGGGAGTCAATGGGGTTTGATCCCCTTGCGACAATTTTTATGTAAGTTAGCAGCAAAAGTTACATTATTATAATACTCTCGCATGTTATTAATTATTTATTTAAGAAATAAATGTTTCCAGTTGGACATTTTTTGCAGCATTTTTTTATACCTATGTACTTCAGTGCCCTCCCCCATTTGGGAGATTCTGGATCACCTCCTCTGCAATGTGTTTCCGTGTTTCATTATATTTTCTGGTATCAAAGAAAATATGAAAATAAATTCTGTAACTTCCACAGTTTTGCGGAGCTCTTTTCAGCTCACAGCTTAAGTTTAGGATTTATCCTTGAATTAAACATTAATACAAAGTATTTTAAATTAATCGTTAAAACAAATCAAATGATTATTTTGAGACCGTATAAATTGTGGGTGGTGCCAAAATATACACATTTTAATTCTTTTAACGTTATTTATGGCTACTTAATTTCTTAAATAACCCCTTAAACAATATATTTGAAAAACTAGAAAAGCGAATGTCATTATATGTTTTAAAAATCAGGAAGAAAATACCTTTCCAGGCGTCAAAAAGAATATAATCTTCAGGGGCGGCTGGTGTATAATTGCTACACAGCTGCAGAACTACAAACATATCTAGCTTAATGAGATATTTAACGACATTTTGTAAATAGTCAAAAATAAAAAAAGCAAGAAAATCTCAATAGTATCTGTAGATAATGGCTGAATTGTATCACAATAGGCGCGACGCACCTTGTGTCGACCAACTTAATATAATTACTTACTCCGTGACTGTGGCGCCGCTCTAGTATATAGATTTATTTCGGCTAAGTATAATAAAAGTTGGCCGAAGACATGAGACATGGGTTAGTACCCAGAGTATTTCCGATTTGCTCAAATTTGAGGTCGTTTTTTAGTGCTTCGTTAGTACTTCTTAGTGCCTTATTTTGTTTCGTTCAATTCAAAGTCAGCCCCCAAGGTTTTCTGATCTAGTCAAACTAGGCGTTGTTCATTAGTGCTTCAAGCCCCCAAAGTTTTTCTAAGCGGCACGAAGTAGGTGTCGTTTTTTAGTGATTTTTAGTACTCTAAGTAGTTTCGTTATTGCTTGTGTTTACTTTTGGAAATATTCATTTTATTTGTTTGCAGATCAGCCCCAAAAATATTTTCGATTCGCTCAAATTTGGCCTTATTCGTTGGTGCTTCTTAGTGTTTAATTTAGTTTCGTTTGTGCTTCCTTAGTTTCGCAAATATTGTTTTTTATATTTTCAAGATCAGCCTCCAGAGTTTTTCTTATCGACCCAAACTAGATGTCATTCTTTGCTGCCTTTTGGTGCTTTAAATATTCTCGTTATTGCTGGGTTAATTTTGGAAATATTCATCTATTTTGTTTCAAGGTCAGCCCACCAGGTTTTTCTAATTGACCCAAACTAGATAGAACTGAAGCAATAAAAAGCACTAACAAATTACTCACGAATAACACCTAGTTTGGGTAGATCAAAAAAACTTTAAGGGCTTAACTTGAAATAAAAAAAAAATTGCGAAACTAAAGAAATACTAACGAGGCCAAATGAAGCATTGAGAAGCACTAACAAATAATAACAAATCTGAGCGAATCGGAAAGATATTGGGGGTTTACCTTCAAACAAAATAAATGAATATTTTCTAAGTTAAGCAAGTAATAACGAAACTACTTGAAACACTAAAAAGCGCTAACAAAGCGCTAATCAACGACACCTAGTTTGGCCCGATCTGAAAAACTTTGGGGGCTAACCCAAAACAAAGGTACGCAAATATTTACAAAAAAAGAAAGCATTAACGAAACTAATCGAAGCACCAAAAATCACTAACGAACGGCGCCTAATTTGAGTCAATCCGAAAAACTTTGAGAGGTGACCTTGAAGCAAAATAAACGAATATTTCCAATTTTGCAAGCAGTAATAAAACTACTCGAAGCACTAAAAAGCACGAATCCAAAGAACTTTGGGGGCTGACCCAAAACAAATGTAAGCGAATATTTGCAAAAATAAGAAAGCACTAACGAAACTAATCGAAGCACCGAAGAATACTAAAGAAGCACTAACGAACGACATGCCTGGTTTAATTCGATCTGAAAAACTTTGGGGGCTGACTTTGAAATAAAAAAAAATATTTGCGAAACTAAAGAAACACTGACGTAAGTAAATGAAGCACTAACGAATGACACCCAATTTGAGCGAGTCGGGGATTCTTTACTTTAAACAACATTACGTATTGAGGAACTGCATTTACGACATTTCGACCACTTAATTCCTACGCAGTTAGTGTGTAGTATTTTAGTTTAGGTTTTTGTTAGTTGTGGAATGACAGGAGAAAAAAATAAAACACGAAAATTCAAAAACCCATCTTGATAACTGTATGGAGCACACTTTGTTAAGACTAATATGAAAGCACAATTAGATTAAGCGTACTGGAGAAATATACAGTGTTTTTGGTTATAAGTGCATCCACTCACTAACTTACTTCTTATTTTTCTAGATATCAAAAAAAGGTAAATATAAAAGTTTCTTTAAATCATAGGGCATTTTTTTTTAGTGTAGTTTACAGATATACAGAGTGTCTAGTTTTTCTGAAATCAACATAAGCTTTTTAAAAAACACCCTGTATATTATTAGTTTATCGAATTGACCTCTGCTTGCTGATTATAAATATACCAGGTTTGATACAATTATCTTTAAAGACATCCGAGAATATGTAGAAGAACGTTTTCTGTTTATCTCTAACACAATGCCTCTTATCACAGGGTTTTCGTCAGATTTCTCGGGCTCCTTTAATGATAAAAGTGTCAAACCTGGTATATAATCAGCAATAAGAGACCCATTTAATGGATATACAATATTCAGGGTGTTACATTTAAGGAACCAAAGTTGATGTTGATTTTAGAAAAACTGAACGTCCTGTATATCTACAAACTACATTAGAAAAAAAAATCGTACAGTTTGAAGAATCTTTTTTTTAATATCTATAGAAATACGAACGAATGGGGGAAAATTTATAACCAAAAACCCTCTACAAATAAACAATGACAACGTAAGAAATAAGAGTTAGTTGTTCTCATAAATTGTTAACTCTGCGGGATCCTTCCAATTGGCATTAAGAGGACACTATGAAAGTAATACATTATAAACTCCAGGAATGTTTCGTGGTTTGATCAAGTTTTCTGCAGAACTTGATGCGACTTTAAGTGAGCATCTAAAAAACTGCTTCACCATTTAAAGGGTGTTCTAAAGAGTTACGGAATGATATTTTGAACTGCATATTAGAGGTTTATCACGAGGACATTACTAATCCATCCAAAGCTGATTGCTGATAAAACCTCGGATGTATCGTCAAATTCACAACTAGTGAACCAATTGAATGTGTTTGGAAATATTTAGTACCTGGCAAGTGTGATTCTGAATCTCTTAGTGCAAATATTTGAAGTGTTCTGGATCCTTGAATTGAAAATTCCCTATCTAAATTCAATTTTACGATAGAGCAGCAGAACTAATAAATAATGTCCAAAGCTGCATCTATAAATACTGAAGTACGTGTGTTTTTAAAAAATTTAAAAGAAATGCATGCCTTCTTTTGTAATTCTCCGTAACGCGTCGAAGTGTAAACAGACTAGAGAAAAAATACTCCAACGAGCTACAACTCGTTGGAATTTTAAAATACGTACTATGAATGTAGTGTTTGAAAATAGAAAGACTCTCATAGAATGCACGCAAGAAATAGAAGAGTTTGTCACAAATGTAACCGTGTGTAGTGCAGCTGCCACTTGGTCAAACTTTTTCATTACGGTATGCCTAATTTTGATATTTTATTAGAACAACTACAGAAGAGAAAGTCTAATCCAATCCAACACAAACAAAAACTGCAACTGATAATTTTGAAAAGTACATTACAAACATTAGGAACAAAATTGATGAGATTGTCACTGAATCTTCAAATAATGATGATATGCTAACATTTTGGTAAAAATCCAATATGGCGAAACAAATTTGCGGCCTACTGAAATGTTTAAAAACATCTATTACTAAAAAGCTACTTATCCAATTTACCTCAAATTTTGCACAAGAAACAAATATTACATAGAAATGAGAAGTTTTGATACGAATCCAAGATGGTGAAACAAAATGGCGGCTTAATAAAATATTTGAAACATAAGCCTGAAATTGTAAAAAAACTACAATTTCAAATTCAAATATATTCACCATAGAAGCTTTTACAAGAAGTACATTAGGCTAGTCAATTGAAAAGAAATATTGAAATAGTTATAGCTGATAGTTATAGCTAACAGTTGTAGTCAAGTCTTTAGGATAACTTAAAACTAATACATGGCAAAAAAAGTTGTATTGACGTCCTGGCTGTAAAAATAGAAAAAGACGCAAGCACAAAAATATACAAACAAGAAACGCATATTCGCAAACACGACATGAGATCTTTAATAGATTTAAAATTTAAAAACAAGTAGATTACATTCACCATAAGAAATAATTACGAAATTGTAGTGGCGGATTCATGGTTTAAAACTATTTTTTGGGTTTTTCCGCCTTAGAAAATTGAAAAAAAAAATAAAAAATAAAATATAATTACCCTATAAATTGAATAGGTAGTCTTGAGTTCTGGGTCCACTACGAAGGTACCCGAGGAACGACACTGAAAAATGTCTGCTTTCTGTTTCTTAAACCATAAGAAGCTATTAGGCTAGACAAAACAACTCAAAAACCAGTCATGAACACAAAATGTCAAATATAATACAATAAGTACAATTTACGTTACACAAAGTCATAGCAAGCTTTTATAAATAAGTTTCCCTTAGTGCTATAAAAATGCATCCACTTAAGGGAGAACTTCACGCAAAAAGTGAAAAACTAGCGACAAGGTCTAGTCAAGTTCAAAGTAAGACGAAAAGATACCTACGTATTAGAAAAAACTTCCTGCATGTCCGACCCCAAAAAAATGTGTTATGTATAGGCAATTTAAATTACATTTAGTTTAAAAATGGGTTCAAAATGGTTCACGCGCTGCAGAAATGCAAAGACATGAGTACGATTTACCATTTCAAATTTTGCAGTTACGTAGAGAAAGGATCAATGCAAGGCGGTAAAGAGCCATTTTGTGGAAAAAAATTATATGCGACGGCATTTGCGTCAAAAAGTGGTCGAAAAATGGTCGAAAATGGGCAAATCTACTTCTATTTTATAATTCCGTTTTAGATTTTTTCATAAAAAATCGCATTTAGCGCCCAACTATACATATTTCTTTATTGAAATCACATTGAAGCTAATACATATCTCTTATAGTTTTACCATAATATTGCAGCGGCGGAAGGCTTGCAAATGATTCATAATACTGCGTGCAGTTCCCCCTTAATAAAATACATTCTCAATTAAGAATTCTTTTAGTTGATTTTGCAGGGACTTGTTGCTACTTTGGTCTCGCATGAGTGTCTTAAACTTATTAAGACATTTGATACCAATATACTCTGGAGATTTCTGAGACAGTGATGTTTCACAAAAAGGTAAGTCATTTTTACTCCTAGTGTTATACCGATGTATATCACTTTTCTTTTCATTTCTTTTTTTAAATAAGAGGTTCTTTTTCTTGCTTAGCTTATACATCTAATTATTTTTGTCTGGCTTATAAAAACCTTTTGTATGTGTGCTGAGTTCCCCAAAAAAATTAGACCACCATACCGAAAGTGAGAGTAAATCAACCCATAATATAACACCTGCAAAATATCCACAGAGTACTTAGAAGAGATCTTACAACATAACAGGATACACTTAATTTCTTACAAAGCTGATCAGCATGCCTCTGCCAGCTGAGCTTCTGATCGACATGTAAACCAAGAAATTTTAAGGACTTAGTACTCTCTATTGACTTCCTTGCCTTAATAATATATTGTAATTGGTTGTTGAATTTCTTGGAAGAAATTTCATAAACCATGTTTGCTTTATATTGAGCTGTAGGTGATTCATTGAACAATATGTACAAAATTCTTTAGAAGTTTTGTTGCTCTTTTTGGAAAGGAGTTGTAGGTTTATAGTTTTCTCGATAGGATTTTATCCAAGAAAGTACTTTGCCAGAAGGCAAAAGCGTATAATTTATTTAGCAATATTTCGCTACTGATGTATCAAAAGCCTGACTCAGGTCATAAAATAGACCCAATACGTGTTCTTTTCCATCTAGAGCTCTATAAATGAAATATAACCAATTTTCAATAGCTGTCGCAATTGATCTCTTCTTACAAAACCCATGTTGCATTCCACTTCATAATTTATGATATTCTAGGTAAGAAGTTAGTCTCACAGCAAATACTGCTGTAAAGACTTTAGCGATCTGATTTTGAATGCAAATAGGTCTATAATTCGAGATCTCCGAACTAGATCCCTTATTAGCCCGATTAGCCTCAAATTTTTGTCGAACATTAGCGTTCGTATGGGGATGCCGGATGACTTGCTAACATTTTAGTGAAAATTCAATATAGTGGAACAAAAATGCGGCCACATTTATTTGGCCTATATGATTTTTGCTTTACTTTCGTTAATGTTTTGCTTTACTTTCGTCACTTGGAATGCCATACTGTAATAGTAAGTGAAGCGGTCATAAAACTGTTGAAATTTTTCTTTAAAATTGCTAGCATTATACTACCTACTTATTAGATTGATTTCAAATTGTGTGCAAGAATTAAATGTGCTATAGAGATGAACTGACAAAAACTGTACGAATTCAAGATAGCCAGAACAAAATGTCTGTAGTCGTGAAAAAAATCACCTTTCCAGAATTTTAGAGATCTTCACGTTTTAGGCTACTTAGATGTTGGACAGTCTGTATGCTGTTTGTCAGTTCACGGCTTAGCTAAAACTACTCACCCGATTTGCTTCAAATTTGGGAAAATTAGCGGTCGTATGGGGATGCCGGATGACCTGCTAATATTTTGGTGAAAATTCATTATGGTGGAACAAAATGGCGGCCTATACTAAACTAATTATCCAATTTACCTCGAATGTTGCACTAAAATCAAGTTGTTTAAAACATGAACGTAAAACAACTCTTATTTAAATTGAAATTAGATTTGATATAGGGATTAACTGATAACATTTTGGTACGAATTCAACATGACGGAACAAAATGGAGGTCTAAAAGTTTTTTTAAAAAATCAGCTGGCATAGATAGAAGTTAGTAAAATATTAATACGAAACTAATACGTGGGAACAAAATGGCGCTCAATAAAAATGTTTTGAAAATTCAGAATATCTGTGTTACTTCATCCTAATAAAAGGAAAGATTCATAACGAAGGAAGTTCCGGGTACAGGAAATTTACCTATTTTCTCTTTTAATAAAATTTAATTTACTCACAAATCGATTTTTATTTAAAGGACAAATATTTGAAATAATTTAAAATATTCTTCCAGAAATTATTTTGATTCTAATTCAACATTTTGGATGAGACTAATAATCGTTTAATTGCTATTAAAACAATTGACCATTAATTTTAAAAATATTGACTTTAATTCCTATGTAGGTATATAATTTTATTCCTTATAATGAAATATGATCATTTAATTTACGATTATTAGATGTAGCCAATCCTTAATTATTTCATACGAAAAAATTTATTAACTTATATATTGAGTTTACAAATCACCGTTGGAAAAACCTGTTTTAATGAACGGTAATTTGATGACCAGCAAAAAAAAACGAATATCCTTAGGTTTTAAAAATCCTAAAGCTACCAAAGTTAGAATAAATCTTTACTAGAGTAAGCAGTATAAAACGGCTGAGTATCAACTAGGGATGGAACGGACTCGCATTTGGCCGGACTACCAGATGCCGAACTTATATTATTATATTTACATGGATTATATGCATAACTTTATTATCGATTAGCTTGCCCGAGTAGTTAAAATAGGAGAGCGCCTCCTCCTCCTCCTCTTCCTCTCTCTCATGTCCCTCATTCTTATCTTCCTCCCCTTTTGTTCTCATTCGCATCATATTTTTAATTTTTTCTCTTTGTCCTCCCACATTTGATTTTGCATTCTTAAGTCTTATAAATAGGTGCATCAAGATCATTTTAGTATGCTAAGGTACGAGTGACTATTAAAAGAAAAAAATCTGTTGAATAAATCTATTAATAATATTAAAATAAAATGAGTGAATTAGTTGGAGAAAGAAATCGATCCATTCCGCTTCAGACAATTAGCCTCGAAGAAATTATACCAGGAGTTCGAGAAGAAACTATATCATTAGTTCGAGAAGAAAATGGGATTGTTTTAAAAAATTTGAACAAAACTGAGAGTGAAGAGAAAAAAGTGTTTTATGCTATTTGTTTTGAAATAATCGAATATTATGATTCATGTAGAGCAAATACATGTTCCCACATTTTTTGTTTAAAATGTATTTTAAGATGGAATGCTGAAAATTGTTGTTCTATAATGGTAAACAATTGTCCTGTATGTCGCACTAGATATTACTATTTGGTACAAATCTTCAAAGATGTAATAAGACATCATTTTGTTGTAGTTTTAAAAAGAGGATAATATTTTTCATAATTTGTGTTTGTGAAAACTCTGGTCAAATAAATGTGTAAAAAGTAAATGTAAATATATATAATAATTGACACACAGTTTTTCCTTTTCCTTTTTCTATATTGAAACGACAATATTCTTTAAGTGTTTTAATACATACTAATTTGTTATGGTTTAACGTTTTAAAATAAACAGTGGAAATTAAAAGTTATTATTTTTTAATTATACTAATAATAATATATTAATATATTTTTTTCCTTTTCCTATATTGAAAATACAATGTTCTAACAAGTTTTTTAATACATACTAATTTTCACATTACATAACAAAACAATTGTTATGGTTTAACATTTTTAAAATAAACAGTGGAAATTAAAAGTTATTATTTTTTAATTATACTAATAATATTAATATAATTTGCATCAAGTAAGAGAAAACTCAATTGAATACAGAAACAAGCATTAACAAAATTGTATGCTAGCGCTTATAGTGGCAGTTGACATAATCTACACATTATTTTTACATATGATTAGCTATTTCATGTTTCGTTCTTGTTGCAAAAAAAAAATACAGGGTCAGATGTTAGAATAAAAAGAAGTATTTTGCATATAGCACTGAAAATATATAACCGCTTATAGTACAGTTGACATTTTTTAAAATTAATATTGTTGACGTATTCTTCTTATTATCTTTACAATTTATGTTTAAAATTAATATTTTTGACATAATCTACCCATTACGTTTATAACCTATATTTAAAATTAATATTGTTAAAATAATCTACCCATCACCTTTACAAACTATGTTTAATATTAATATTTAACAACATAATCTTCCATCTCTTTTTTTTTCATTTTTATTGCAGTAAAAACAAACAGGTTCAGGAATTAGTAGAAAAAGATGTATCCTACAAATAGCACAATGTAAATCAGAAGCACTAACAACATAAGCTCTTTTGTAGTGGCAGCTCACATGATCAGACTCCCCTCTCCGTAAATATCTCATGTGAATTGCACTACAAGGAAGGCAAATAGCAAATGTTCCTAGTCTTCGACTTTCAATTTTAGTGTAGCTTTGTATAAACATACATCTTTTTCTTCAAAATTATTAAATAATTCACTAGCCCTAAACTTGCTTACTTTTACGTCAGCCTCGGTTCCTAAATTTAGCAGTTGTCCATCCATGTCCACTCCTTCGTCAATTTCCTGATCATCTTCCTCTTCCTCATCTTCCTCCTCCTCAATATAATTAATGTCGATGTTAAACAAGAATGATCTTCTAACAAGCCTAGATGATTTGTCCAAAAATGAATGTTTATAACTTATGGAATCGCCTTCCAAGTTAATAAAAATTTCTTCTCTTTCTTCAGTTTGAGCGGCGATCTCCACATTATTTTCTTCAATTTGGGCAGCGTTTCCAATCATATTTTCTACCATCGTTAGAAACTTTAGATTTTCTCTGTCCCTTTCCCTGTCACTTCGCCTGGAGGTGGGGGGGCTTCGCCCCCTACCCGCTCTGCCCACCCCTCATAAGGAGGAGACCCCCTTAACCCCCCACCCTCACCCCATCTTCTCTCCCTTTCTTCTTTCTCCTTTTTTCTTTTTCTCCTTTTTCCTTTCTTCTCCTTTTTCCTTCCTACTCCTTTTTTCCCTTTCTTCTTTTTTAACCTAACCTAACCTAAGACCCCCTTAACCCCCTCCACCTTCATCCTATCTTCTTTCTCTCCCTTCCTTCTTTCTCCTTTTTTCTTTTTCTCCTTTTTCCTTCCTTCTCCTTTTTCCTTCCTTCTCATTTTTTTCCTTTCTTCTTTTTTAACCTAACCTAACCTAACTTTTTTTTTTTTTTTTTTTTCTTTGGCAGAGGTTGGAAATGCGTATCTATGCACGTCCTGTATCATTGGTTGAAATCTGGGGATACAGGGGAGTGTGGGACTTCAATCTAGCTGACCCACTAAAACCCTTCCTCTGCCCTTCGCATGTGTTTGTCGCCCCTCGGGACCGCCGTTTAAGCATTACTTCAAGTGGCGACAATGCGGGAGTTTCGTTGGTTTCGTTTATTTTGCGTTGCCGTTTGGTCATTATCAGTCTTTTTATCTCTTAGTCTCTTTGGTATATGTCTCTACTTTATTTCTTAAGTGTTTAGTCTTGTACTCTCAGTTCGGTTTGGTTTTCTCTTTTTTTTTCTTCCTGTGATTTTTGTAGCATTATGTTTCTAACCATTTTCATGATACTTAGCCAGTTTTCTCTTGAGGTCAGTAGGAGCGTCGCAATATTTTCTTTTGTTATTTACTGACCAGTTTCTGCTCGAGCCTATGTTCTAAGGTTTACAAATTCTGGGCATAAGAAGATCGTATGTTCGGGATCGTCATTTTCTTCTGGACAAAACCAGCAATGTGCGTTTTCCAGCTTCTTTATTTGATGGAGATAAGAGCCAAACGTTCCATGCCCTGTGGCTGCCTGGGTAGTAAAATAATCCAGATCGCCCCATTTTCTTTGCTGCCATTGTTTTATGTCGGTGACGAATACTTTCGCCCATCCCTGGTATTCATTCCATCTGGTTTGCCATTGTATGTAAGTTTGCTCTTTGAGAAATTCGGCGTTGTTTGTTCCTCTTTTGTAGATTTCCGAGCGTTCATTTACTAACAGATCTATGGGTGCCAAGCCCGCAAGCGCCTGCGCTGCTTGGCTCGATACTGTTCGGTATCCCATTATTGTACCCAGGGCCATTCTTCGATTTAATTTCCAGCAGGTTTTTATAGTGCTTGAATCTCATTCCATTTTTCCAGGCTGGTGCAGCGTATAGGATTATCGAGGTTATTGCAGTTGTTAATACTTTTCTTTTCGTGGAGTTGGGTCCTCCAAGATTTGGCATAATTGAGCACATTTTATTGAATGCCAAGCTGGCCTTTTCATATACTTTTTTAATGTGTGTAGTCATGCGAATATCCTTGTCTAGATACACGCCTAAATATTTTAACTCCCTTTGGCTGCTGATGACGTGTTCTCCAAAACGTACGTCGATTTCGCGTACTTTTCTTCTTCCCGCTAGGAGTACTATTTCTGTTTTCTCTATAGCAATATTCTGTTTTCTCTTCTAGCTCTTTTTTTGTTTTGGCTTTTGTAATAATTGCCAGGTCATCTGCATAAGCCACTAAGAAGATATTTTCCTCTATTTTCTCTTCCAGTACTTGGTTATACAGGATTTTCCATAGCGTTGGACCCAACACGGATCCCTGTGGTACTCCTGCTGTGGTTTTATACACTTTCCCATGCTCCGTTACAATAAACCTATCTTTCAGGTATGACTGGATGATGCGTACTAGGTAAGGACTTATTTTGTATCTTTTGAGAGCCTTTATTATTCTTCTCCAAGAGGCCGAGTTAAAGGCGTTTTTTATGTCTATAGTGGCCATTGCAACAAACTCTCGGTTTTTTAGGGTTTTTTCTTTTATTTCTTCAGGAATGCGTAAGACTTCTGTGATGGCGCTTACGGTACTTTTCCCCTTTCTGAATCCGTGTTGTTTGTCGCTTATTATGTGTTTTGTGTCAAGTTCTTCCTGCAGGTGCGTGTTTATCAAGTTCTCCAATACATTTCCCATGGTGTCTAAAAGACATATGGGTCTGTAGGACTTTGATTGAGAGGGGTCTTTCTGTGCTTTTTCAATAAGAACCAGTTTAGAGAGCTTCCAGCAGTTGGGAAAAACTCCTTTCTTAAGACAATCGTTCATGATCTGTAGGATGGTTTCACTATTTTCTTCGATCAGTTTTTTTGCTACTTGTGGTGGAATTTCGTCGGGCCCTGGAGCTTTCTTGGGTTTGATTTTTTGTATTGCCACTTTTAGATCCTCGATGGTAAATAGTCTTATTTCTTCTGGAGCCAGCTCCATGTCCGGCCAGTCATACGTCGGGTGTGCTGGGAAAAGTTTCTTGATTTCTGCCTCTGTACTCTCCTCCGTGAGTGCGGCTTTGGGTCTCAGCCTGAGCTTATCCATTGCAATTTTATACGCTTTGCCCCATACGTTCTCTTCCAGTTCTTCTAAGAGCTCATTCCATGCTTCGCGCTTCTTTTTTCTTATTTCATGCTTAAGTTCGTATTTGGCCTTTGTGTAATTGTCTTTAGCGGTTTTTAATGCATCTTCGGATGTTGTCTGACGTGCCTTTAATCTTGTGTAGGTTCTTCTCAGCGTGTTGCAACTTTGTCTTTTATCCGCTATTTCAGGGCACCACCAGTACACAGGATTGTGGTTTGCGTGTCTTTTTTTGCGAGGGAAAAAGCTATCGCATTTTTCTCGTATCTTTTCAGCGAGCAGTTCCGGTGTTGGAGAATCACTTTCAGAGAAAAGCGGTTCTGTGCTTCCAAGAAATTCCTGCCAGGAACCAGGGGTAATCTTCCATCCGCTGGTATGAGTGCAAACTCTGTCGGGCTTTCTTTTGGTAGTTTCTTTGTCAAAGCGTATGTTTAAGTGGTCACTAAGGTTTTCTGTGTCAGTCTCTACTCTCCAGTTCTTAATTAGCTTACTGATCTTTGGTGTAGTAAGGGTGAAATCGATTAGCGAGAAACCGTTTGAATTTGTATATGTGGGGGTTTGCCCTTTGTTTAAGACTATCAGATTTTTCCCAGATAGCCAATCTTCTAGGAGTCTCCCTCTCGAATTTGTTACTGCCGATCCGAATATGATCGTTTTGGCATTTAAGTCGCCGCCTATAACGGTTTCTTTTGCTGAATTCTTCATATGTGTTTCTAAGTTTACGAGCAGGTCTACGAAGTCTTCGTCGTTCCTGTTTGGAGAAAAGTAACAGGAGATCGCTACTAGGTCCTCTAGCTGCACGGATACAAAGCCTTTTCCGCGATGCGTATTTATCACAGGTAAGTTGGTGTCAATAAAACTATCACAGTCTAGATCACAGGTTGAATTCTTCACTTTTTTCTTATTTGGTTCTTGTCCCAGGACGATGTCTATCTTGCTTTCCCTTACTCTTTGGTGTAGCAGGTCGTGTGCAGCTAAGCATCTATTGAGGTTTACTTGCAGGAATTTAATTGTATTCATTTTGTCGGGAGTTTGGTGCATTTTCCCTCCTATCCTGGGCCCTCATCATAGCGAGTTTTTTTCGGAACACCTTGCATAGGCCTGTTCCTGCGCTGTGTCCGTCCTCTTTGCAGATTGGGCAGAATCTGTTGAGTTGACATTCTGCTCGTGGATGACCTTCTTTGCCGCAATTGAAACATAATTTCGAGCGGTCCGGCCCAGTGCACTCTCTCTGGGAGTGATCATATTGCCAGCACCTGGTGCATCTTGGTGTAGAAATTTTCTTCTCCACTCTGCACTGGACTACTCCTATCCTTAAACTCCTCATATTTAGAAGAGTGGACGCGTCTTTTTTCCCTAAGGTTAGGGACACTGTCTGAGTGTGATCGCTCGATGGCCTTAAGTTACTCAGTCTGAAATTTTCTAGGGTTCCCAGTTGTTCAGTGAGCGCAGTTTGGATGTCATTTTGGTCTGTAACCGCGTCTATTCCCCTTATGATGACAGTTTCCTTTTCCCTTTTGTCGTCCAGAATCTTGATATTGCCGTGCTCCGCCTTTTCGTGAAGTAGTTTTTGTAGGTTTTTGGCCCTTGTGTGATCCCTTTCCATAGTTATCAGGAGTTTGCCTTCTCGCGTACTTCTTATATTGTGTATACTTTTGGCTTCTTCTCTTCCATTGAGTGTCTGTTTTATATTTCTTAGGGTTTCTTCGAAGGTTTTCTCCCCCTTTTCGACAATCATTGCGTATGTGTTCCTTGGCTTGGTCTTCGTCGCTTGCGTGGAATTTCTTGTATACATAAGTACTTTGGTCTTTGTCCCGCAATATACGGCTTCCACTAGTTTCCTCAGTAGATTAGACTCTATAGTGTCTATTTCGTGTATTTTAATTTCTTTTTCTTCTTCTGTCTCCTTTCTTAGTTTCAGGAGTTTGTCAAAAATGTCTTCTTGGGAGTGTCCATGTTGAACCTTTATAATTTTTCTTTGGATAGCGTGTCCCTTATTACCCGTTCTTATGGTAAAGTTTTGTTCAAGAATACCGAATTCGTCCTTGATTTCTGAGAGTTCTGGGAAGCGATCCTTAAACCGCTTTTGGATCCCTTTCTCCATCTCCTGTTTTTCTTCATCCACAAAAACAACAATTGTACTCCTTTCATCCTTGTCAGCAGTCTCCAAAGGACTACCTATCTTTAATACCGTGGCTTTATACGCTGACTCGTCCCATTTATTTTCTGCTATTTTCTCAAAGTCTTGGAAGTTTTCACAGGGCTCAATGTGCGTGATTGCATCTGTGGTCTGTGTTCCAGTTTCCTTTTGGTTTGCTCTTATAAGTTCAGTTTGTACGTCAGCATCGAAGGTCATTTTTGTCACTTTTCCAAACTTGTGTTCCTCGATCCACCCCGTGACGATGTTCCTGTTTAGAGCGTCCACGTGTCTCTTTAGTTTTATGACGATTTCTTTTATTTCTTTCTTCGTATTCCTGTCCACTTGGCTATCTAACTTTGCGACCAGAGCTGTTATCATTTCTCTGGCCTCGATAAGTAGGAAAGCTCCAGGCTCTTCTTTTTTCTTGTACGGATCAGTTTCTTCGCTTCTGTTTGGGTCTGCCAGGAATGACGTCTCCCCCAGTTTCCTCTTCATTGTTGACTCGCAACCCAATGTAATCGAGTTGCGTCTCATAAACTCTCCTTTCAGTTTATTTCCCAGAGTTGTCTGCGAAAGTCGCGGATATTTCCTTCCCCCAGAATCCGTGGGGCAGTCTACATTTGTAGAGAGGGATTCTCGGCGGCTCGCCGTATCCTCCTGGGTTGTCAGAGGCGTATCCTTTTTCCTTGCCGGGTCGTTATTATGTGGCTGAGCCGGTGAGCGGCTCCGAAGGGACCCAGCCACGTGGTCCCCACCGCCCTGGTTTTTTCCATTAGGGTTCATTTTCATGATTGGCCCGTTATTTGGTGGGCCAGACCATTTCCCGGTTTCGAAAATCTTTTCGGGAGCCGGGAGACCCATAGGCAGGTCTATACCTGGAATGTGCCATCAGGTATTTCTGCTTATACTCATGTCCTGAGAGCTTGCCGTGTCGTCATAATTTTTTCGTCCGTGAAGAAGAAGAAAGATAGAAAAGAAAAGAGAGGCCCCTAGCCCTCGAGACCTAATAGCGTTGGGGTCGGAAGAAGTTTTGACCAAGGGAGGTCGATAGGAAAGATAAAAGAGAAAGTTTGTGTGTTTGGTGTGTGTGTTTTTGTGTGCGTGTGTGTGTGTGTGTGTGGTGTGTGTGACGAGTCGGTCCGCGGCAGTGGCTTTCGCACAAGATTTTGGGGTGTTTAACTTCCCCTCACTCTACTTATGGGCACCACTAACCAGGTTCTGAAAAAACCTGGTCGTTCTCCTATCCGCCACCCGGAGACGCGCCAGGTAGGTACTCGCCCCCCTGGAACCTAACCTAACCTAACCTAACCTAACTTAACCTAACCTAACTTAAACTAACTTAACCTGAAAAGGGTAGCCGGGATTTGAGTCTCGTTAATTCAGGGGTCCGGGGAGAGGGGGAGGAGAGGGGGAAGGGGGGTAAAGTCGTTGCTCGGCTTGGGAAAGTGGTTGTATGATTGTCGTTCAACTTTAAATAGGACATATGTGATCAACTTTTTCATATAAAATCGCCTCAGGGAAGAGACGAATGCAATTGATTTCTGCATTCACGCTGTGCAGGGCTCGCGAGTTTTCTGGTGTTTTCATTGTGTCTATTTGGTAATTTTTTAATTTTTATTTATATTTCTAACATTTTTATTTGGCAAAATTTAATTCTTATATATATTGGTGACATTTTTATTTATATTTGTGATACTTTTATTTGGTATTTTATTTGTTATTACGATTTTTTTCATAATGGACAATTTTTTGGCATCGAGTAGCAAAATTATTGACAATGACTTTGACTTATACACATGTACTCAAATGCAAAATTTTGCAAACCAACAAAACAATGAAACAGACGTATTTACAACTAGTCAACAACAAACTCTTGACGATCTTAATGAAATTATTGACAACAAAACGGACTTAATTACAACAAAAACTAAACAAACTCTTGAAGAACTGAATGACATTGACGAAAATCAAAATTCTAGCTATGAGGATATTGTTTGTTTTCAAAAATCTAATCCAAATTATTTAACATTAAAATCGCCAAATAATTCTCCGAGACCAATTTGCTCTCCCTTTTTGTTTAGTGAAAATTCTGAATCGGAAGAAGAACAAATTGATCAAAATTTAAGTTCGGCTATATCTCTTATTAATTCACCATATAATATTGTAAATTCTGATTCGCAAGAAAAACAAATTGAAGCAAATTGAACTTCGGATATTTCTCTTAATAATTCACCAGTTGAACAAAATTCAATTTCGAGACCATCATTTATTATTAAAAAAAAATTTTAAACTAATAAAAAAAATAAAAAACAAGTAGCAAACCTTAAGTGTCTGGGTTTCGCTATTCAAAACTTAACTAATTTGATCACAATTAAACAGGGAGATGCAAGTACGGTGAATTATGTTAAACAGGCCCTTGACAAATTAGTTGACTCATCTGAAGAAATGGATTCATAAAGTCAATTAATTTCTATTGCTTTTTTCAAAATTTGACTATAACTAAATAAAAATGCACAATATTAATTTTATTATTATTATCCAGAGAACTTCAAAAATGCAATTGCTTTTTTCAAAATTTGACTATAACTAAATAAAAATGCACAATATTATTTTTATTATTATTATCTAGAAAACTTCAAAAAGGCATAAGTGTGTAACATGTAATAAAGTCTTCACTAGAAAGGATAATTTATTGCGACATACTAAGAAACATGTTTGCGGAAATTCCACAACACTCACTAGTTGGTTGAAACAACCAAAGCTTGTTAAAGGTAAGAACATTTTATTTTTCATGTTTTATTTTGTAAAATATTTTTTCTTGATTTATAGATTATACAAATATTTTAAAATATTGTAAAGAATGCAAGAAAAATATAAACCAAAGTCTATGGGGTGGACATCTTCGATCTAGTGTGCGCAAGAACAATTCCAAAATAGGCTTGGAGGAAGGTGTTGAAATTATCAAGTCGGCATTCAGGGAACGAATAATATCTTATAGGATTTCCTCACCCCAAAACTTCATAAATGTGAAAGAATATTTTCAGCATTTGGAATACAAAATTGTATATCTTATAGATCAAGAACTGCAGAAACATAAATGTATCAAGCTAAATATGGAACTTTTCGGTTTCTATTTTAACCCCAGCAGCGACAGCTATATGTCAAATCTTTTAATGCACCGTTCCAAGTCATTTGCCAGGGATATCAGACAAAAGAACTTTTAGAGCAAATCTGCACTATTATTGAGCAGAAAGCTGACGAATTTGCAGAAAGAGATTCAGGTAAAGAATTTATTTTCTATTTTACAACGGCAACAAAAAAAGGAATTTTTTAATTTTTACGTTACAGGATGGGCTTTGATGAATTTGCTTCATTTGGACATTAATGTTAACAAGCACAATCCTCTGAAAGCCTCATCTTTTATCGAACTTCCTCAAGAGATCAAGAGACGTCAAGCTGTGATTAACATTAGGAATGAAGACAACTTTTGCTTCGCCTGGGCAGTTGTGTCTACTCTTCACCAACCAAGGGGATTAGATTTTGAAACTTCATCCTACCCACACTACTCTTCTGTTTTGGATATGTCAGGTATAGAATTTACAATGTTGATAAAGAACATTAAGATTTTTGAAGAAAAAAATAACATTTCTATTAATGTATATGGATTAGAAATTATAAATCTTAAAAAGGGGTATGAAATAACTGGTCCACTCTATTATTCATCGAATAAAAAAAATCAACATGTCAATTTATTGTTAATAAGTGATGAAATAAGTGATGAAACTTTTCATTATTGCTATTATTAAAGATTTATCAAAATTAGTTTCTGCACAAATGTCTAAACATCACGGAAAAAAATATATTTGCGACGGTTGTTTACAATATTTCCCTACAGAAGAAAATTTATTACAACACAATAGCTATGATTGAGATCATTTACGAATTAACCTACCTTCTAAAGAATTAATAAAAGATAAGTTTGGAAACTATTCATATGATAATATTTTGAAATTTGTAAATTATCATAAACAAATGAAAGTTCCTTTCGTGGTGTATGCAGATTTTGAATGCATTTTAAAGCCTTTAAATAATGACAATGTTGACAAAAACCCTAATACTTCATACACCTTAAAACAATATGAACATATTCCACATTCATTTGCCTATTACATTAAACGTTCCTTCGACGATAATTATTCTAAATTTGAAGGATATAGAGGTCAAAATTATGATACATTATTTATAAATTCTTTAGAAAGAGACGTGTATAACATATACAATAAATTTTTAAAGATTCCTAAAAAGATGATTCCTTTGAACGAACTGGACAAAATTTATCATAACTATGAAACAGTTTGTCATATTTGTAATAAACCTCTTTTAAATCACAGGGTTGCAGATCATTGTCATATAACCGGTCTTTATAGAGGTCCAGCTCATTCACTCTGCAACATAAATTACAGAATACCTAACTTTATTCCAGTTAAATTGCATAATTTGCGTAATTATGATTCTCATCTATTTCTTAAAAAATTATGCTTAAACAAATCGCACAAAACAAAGAAAAATATATTTCATTTGAAAAGCTTATTCATGTGGATAACTATTTTGATAAAAAGACACAAAAGGATAAGAAAAAAAATATATCGTTAAGGTTCATTGATTCTTTTGACTCTCTATCCCATTCTTTATCAAAACTCTCTGAATGCTTAAAAGTTGAACAATGTAAAGAAATAAAAAAAATTCAATGATGAAGAAAGATTTAAACTTATTCGCCAAAAAGGTGTATTTCCTTACAATTATGTTGATGATTATTTAAAATTAGAAGAAACAACTTTACCTCAGAAAGAGCAATTTTATAATACTTTAACGGATGAGCACATCAGTGATGCAGAATATCAAAGAGCTGTAAAAGTTTGCAGCAGTGAATCTCTTGGTCAATACTCCGATCTTTACTTACTCTCTTTACTTTTGGCAGATATTTTTGAAAATTTTAAAACTACTTGTTTATCAACATATAAGCTCGATCCAGCTAATTTTTACACTTTTCCAGGTTTATCCTGGGAGGCGTGTTGGCGTTAAACTGGAATAAAGTTAGAATTGTTAACAGATCCAGATATGATACACTTTTTCAAAAAAAGCGTTCTCGGTGGTGTGAGCTCTTGCATTTGTAGAAAATCTGAAGCTAATAATCCATTTCTTTTAAATTTTGATCCTTTAAAGCCAACTAAATACATAATATATTATGATGCAACAAATTTGTATGGCTATGCAATGTCACCGCACATTCCAACGGGAGATTTTGTTTGGTTAACAGATAAAGAAATCAACGATTTAAATATTATGAATATTTCTAAAAAATCTAATAAGGGATATGTTTTAGAAGTTGATTTAGAATATCATACAAGTCTACATTTTTATCATAAGGATTTTCCGTTTTGTCCTGAAAACTTTAAACCGCCAAATTCTAAATGCATAAAATTAATACCCAATTTAAATGATAAATCAAAATATGTTATTCACTATCAGTTATTAAAACAATGTTTGGAACATGGACTCAAGTTGACTAAAGTTCATAGAGTTTTACAGTTTCCTCAACCTGATTGGTTGAAAAAATATATAGACTTGAATTCAAGATTAAGAAATGATTCAAAGAATGAATTTGATCGTAATACTTATAAGTTGGCAAATAATAGTATTTATGGCAAAACTATGGAAAATGTTGATAGGAGAATTGACGTAAGACTTGTTACAGAGTAGGAAAAAAATAGAAGAAAAGATGGTCCTGAGAATTTAATTGCAAAACCATATTTCAAGCACTTAACAATATTTTCTGAAAACTTGGTAGCCATTCAAATGCAAAAGATTCAAGTTACTTACAATAAACCAATATATGTAGGCTTCTCAATATTAGATATATCTAAAACTGTCATGTATGATTTCTTTTATAATTTTTTAAAACCTCTTTATAAGGAAAATATTTCACTTTTATACACCGATACCGATTCGTTCATTTTAGAAGTCACAACTCCAAATATTTATTCTGACATGATAAAAAATATTCACAAATTTGATACATCTAATTATGAATTTGGTAATATTCATGAAATGCCTATTACAAAGTCAGTTATAGGAAAATTCAAAGATAAATATGCTGGTGAACCCATTACTGCTTTCTTTGGTACTGGAGCAAAAGCATATTGTATAAAAACGGAAAATAGTTTAACAAAAAAGGAAAAAGCTGTTAAAAAAGTGCCATTAAAAAGCAGTTGGATTTTATTCATTATAAAGATGTTGTTGAAAATAATTCTAAAATCTTTTGTTCAATGTATGTTTTTCGATCTAGACAACACACAATTTTCACCGAATTAATTAATAAATTGTCTTTGAGTTCTGAAGATGATAAGCGGTATAAAATTCCCTATAGTTTTAATACATTAGCTTGGGGACACCAAGATATTGCTTTGTATCAATGGAATACAGAACATGAAGATTTAGATATATTTATGTAAATATTATAAGGTCCTAACACTGGAACCTGTGGTGGAAGATAGATCAAAATACAAGAGTTCTAACCACACTACACCACAACTTGTTACGTTCTGGACGCGCGTTTCGCTAACCAAGTTAGCATCATCAGCAGATGATATAAACTAAAGTTACTTATCCTAACCGAGACTATTTATAGGTAAATGTGGTCACACTTGGTTGCACCCGACTGCACCGTTGTCAAGTAAACAATAGAGGGGACTATAGGGAATAGGTCCTCTGTCTTTATTTAGTGCTTTCTTACCACATTTAACTATTTCTATATTCTCAAATGCATCCAATAATCTATTATTAGATACATTTTTAATCAACTTAAGATTATTTATTCCTATTCGGTGATTGTTTTCCAAAGCATGTTGGGCAACGCTTGACTTTTCTGTTCTTCCGTATCTTAAATGTGCCATGTGTTCTTTAAAACGAATGTTTATGGAGCGTTTAGTTTGCCCAACATATTTTAGATCACAGTCATTACAGCTAATTTCATAGATGCCACTCCTCTCCCTCAAGTCGACTTTGTCTTTGGGGTTTCCAAGGAGATTTTTCAAACTATTCTCCGTTTTGTAGGCTACTCTAAAACCTACGCTTTTAAATACTTTTTCTAGACCTCTCGTATATCTGGGATCATATGGGATTACTATGAATTTATTGGAAGCCTCAGGTATTTGAAGAGTATGGCATCTTTTAACATTTTCTTATGCTTATGTCTATTTACTAGTTTATGTACAAAATTATCATTATATCCATTACTTTTAGCTATATTTTTAATCCGATTCATTTCATTGTTAAAACGTTCTTTACTTAGTGGAAAATTGACTAACCTGTGAGTTAAGAAATGGAATACTGTCATTTTGTGTTGACGGCAATAAAATGAGTCGGATGTTATATATCTATCAGTATTAGTAAATTTCCTATAAATATCAAATTCTAATTTATCGTTATTTCTAATAACTAACGTGTCGAGAAAAGGTAATTGCCCATTGTTCTCCTTTTCGTACGTAAAATTAATGGAAGGCATTCCATTTCTTAACTCACATATTTATTGTTTAATGTTTCTAAGAAAGTGTCCAAATTTTCTGTTTTAGTATCAAAAATAGCAAATATATCGTCTACGTATTTTATACCACACCCTTGGGAAATACTTGAGTTCTTTTTTGAATTGGGTTTCTAATCTGCCCATAAACAAATTTGCAAGGAACGGAGATAATAAATTGCCCATCGCAGTTCCCTCTAGTTGTTTATAATATTTATTGTTGTACTGAAAAAAATTTTGATTGAAATACATAATTTTGTGAGAAGTAAATACTCATCAATAATTTCTTTCTTCAAATTATTGATTTCAAGTAGTTCCTTTAGGTACTCTAAAGCTAGTGGTATGGGTACACTAGGAAACAATGAGCTTACATCAAAAGATATTAAAATTTCACCTTCTTTTAAGTGAACATTCTTAATTTTATCTAAGAATTCTAACGAGTTAGTAACCTCAAAGTTATCATACGAGATATTTAATTTGCCGAATTCTTCTACTAACCATTTTGAAATATTGTACGTTGGTGATCCAACAGCTGAAACAATAGGTCTCATGGACTTCCCAGGTTTATGAATTTTGGGAAGGCAATACAGTTTAGATAACTGTGGGTTACTATGTGTTAGTTTGAATTTTAGTTTATCGGACACAAGGTTTTTACACTGTTTTAAAGTACTTTTTACTTCTGTTATCATTTTTGATAACGGGTTTTTCTCAATTAAATCATAAGGACCAGTTTGAATCAAATTGTCTACTCTTTCAAAATAATCTGTTTTGTCTAGTATAACAACCTTATTTCCTTTGTCAGCTTTTAAATAAAAACATTCCTTTTTCTTCAGTCCCGAGATAACTTCAGTGTTTTTCCGAGAAACTTATTTTGACTTGTTGTTAACAACGTTTTTTGAGATTTGATTTCTGCAACGCCTCTCTAATGAATCCCTTAGTTGACTCTGGCACGTATTGAATGGAACTTGTATTTTGATATATTATAATAGTTGGTAAATTTGTTTTTTTTGAAACCAAAATTCAAACCTTTATTCAAAAGGGCGATTTCTCTTTATCAAAAGTGAGAAGAAAGATTTTCTACAAAGAAATTGACTTCAGTTATTTTAAAATTTGTTTTTGTGATTTCAACTTTCTCAGTTTGTTTTTAAGTGAACACATTTTCACACTGAGACCAGAAGTGTTGGCTGGAGCTGGCTTTTACTATATTTCAATCAATGATATTTATAAATATTTTTATTGTAGTATTGAAATTTTTGATTGGTTAAGTTATGAAGATCCTATTGTGGAACATAAGAAATTTGCTAGGAATTGTGATTTAAATTAACTGTTTATGGCAAAATAGGAATCGAATAATTGTAACCATTCAAAATAAGTCTTCAAGCTACACATTTTATATAGTATTATTAATATCCTTATTTATGAACTTTTACATATCTTTAAATTAAGTATTTTATTGTTATTTTTTTACAACTGCTTTTGCTTTCGTGGTGAAAGTATCTGCTTAATGTTAATAAATTTGGAATATAATTATTAATTTGTTTCAATGACTATCAGTAGATCGCAATTCATTCTTCTTCATTTTATTTTCCAAAATGTTTTTTATGTGCATCATCCCCCTGGCGTAACACAGTGTGAAATATGTTTTTCTAATAAAACAGACGTCACTCTAAGTAAATATTGTAAATTTATGAAAATTGGATTAATTAAAAATAGTACAATTAGTTGGATGGAACGAATAAATGGAGATGAAAATGCAAGTAAATTTTTTAAAATTTTGTATCATTATCCAAATCGATCTATTTTTGATACAAATTGGATCGAAAGGTAAAAGTTAAATTTTAACCCCCAACTGTACCAATTATTATGACGGATTCAAAAATTATTACTTTTCCATCATTAGTGTTATATTAACTTTGCATTATTTTTATACATTACCATTTTAATTATTTATCTTTATTACAAATTTCAAACTGGAAATCTATTTTTTCATTAATCCGTTTTAATCGAAACTTTAAAGAAAGTGGAAATGAGAATCTTTAAGTACAAGAATAACGCAATATGTTTCAGTCTCGTTTAGTCATTATGAACAACGCCGTGGTTCATAAACCTTTAGAAACGCTTCTTAATTCATAAATTTATTTTTTAAATAATTCTTTATCAAAATTTGTTCTTGTTGGCATTAGTTTAAATGATTTTTCTCCAAAAATTGTAATTGGTGGAAAAACTGGATTTTTAATCGCACTAACCGAAGAAAATTGGAAAGACATTTGTGTTCATCAAGAAATTATTGTAAACAATTTCTACTTTCCTCAAGTTGATCAAACTAGTGTGAAGATAAACAACATTCATCTGCAGGTCCAGAAAATAAATGATATCCCTGTTCTGCAAATTACAAAAGGCCCACACTTCATATACTTAGGACAAGAGTCTTTGGACAATTTGTGGCGATTGAAGGGAATTATTGATTATAGATTATCTGTAATTAAAAGGCAAGAATTCAATACATATTTCAAAATATTTCAAAATAATATTTCAGCTGATTATGGCGACTTGTGTACGCATGTTTATAATATAATAAGTCCAACACAAAATCCTAACAGTGATAATGTTTCAACTATGATGGAATTACTTGCTTTATCCTGAAGAAATGGAAAACAAATTGAAGCAAAATAGAACAAAAAGAAAATATTACGAAGAAAACAATATCTTTTCTGCAAGAGAACAATAAGGTGCATGTGTTAGTGAAGCGGAGCTTTGCTTACAGACAAGCCCGTAGGAGTAACTTTCAGATGTGGTACTTAGATAGACTCCGTTTTGAAAAAAGAATAAATGATTGTAAACTTATTCTAGATTCGATATTATCTGAGGAACATAGAAATAAAATATATTTGACACGTTTTAATAAAAATTGTATTTGATGTTTTACTTAATAAAATTTTAATTTCTTAAATGCGAATTTTATTCGAAATTAATTAGCACATAAGGGTAGGTACTTTTCAGACATTGTAATTTGTATCAGCTAAAGCATAAAGTGAGGAACAGAAATAAAACAAATTAAACTAAAATTTAATTACAATTTAATTAAACAATATTTTTTTTATCAATCCATATATTATATTTTTTATCAAGTCCTAACCATTTCACATAAACTTTGTTTCCTTTCCTTCTCAAAATCTTCTCAATAAGATACACATCGGTATGCTTTACTTTTAGTAATTCTTGCTCATAAAAACCACCCAGAATGTCCTGATTATCTTCGTCTTGAATTAAATATGTCCAGGGGTTTGTCATCTTAACTTCTTTAATGCGGAATATATCATTTGACCAATTTGGTGTGTAACCTTTCGAAAATGCCTCTCGATGCTTGCTTATGCGTACGTGATCACCCACTTTGAACTTTGGAGATTTTATATCTAACGTTTTAGCATGAGTAAATGCAGATTTCAAGATTCTCTTTTCATTGGTTTTATTTACTTGTTTTGGCTTCATTCCTATTGAAGAATGTTTTGTGTTGTTATATTCTTTTACAATATCCGGTAATATATTAAGCCATTTGTAATTTCCTTGAATGCTAATTAATATTTTCCACATATTATTCTTTAAAGTTCTGTTCACTCTTTCTACTATACTCGCTTTTAAATTGGAAAACGTGCTATAATGGTTAATTCGAAATTGTTGCATCAAATTTTGAAAATTTACATTGAAAAACTCTCTCCCTCTGTCTGTTTGCAAGTTTTTTGGTGGAGTTTTTGCACTGATTAATATTTTTCATTGCCGCTGTTACGTCTTTTTCAGATTTAGATTTTACCGGTTCGGGCCAAACATACTAAGAAAATACATTTATGGTAATCAAGATATATTTAAATCCCTTATTAAATTTGGCATAGGGTAACATTTTAACCAAATCAGCTTGAAAAAGATCATTTAACCCTTTCACCACCACCCTTCTGCGTTTGTAGTTTTTTCTAGCAGGTTTATGTAATTCATTAACGACTTGTTGTTTAACGGTTGACATGACAACAAACTTGTTTATTCAATTTAAAGGAAGTTCAATTTCTATGTTTTGTAATAATTCGAAATATAACTTTTATATGTTTTTTCCCATTCATTCAATTTATCAATTTGTATTGTATAACTTTTTTCATTTAAAACTTTACTAATTTTAGTAATCTCCTTTTCTAAAGCATTAAAGGAATTTTTTTCTCTCCAGTTAAGAAAGTAGTTGATCTACTATCACAATTTTTGAATTCCTCCTCTGTTTTATTTAATTCTTGTTCTAATTTCTTAATTACACTAGACATTATCTTTCCAAAGGAAATATATTGTTGTTTTTCTTCCAAAGAGAGTTGGTCAATTGTTCTACTGTTAAGAATGCTATTTTGATTTCTTTTTTTTTATCATCTAACCTTTTTACAAAAGTTCTTAATTGTTTAATCTTTTCCTTGTGTTTTTCAATTATTACTTCTCTTATATTTGTTTCCATTATTTTATTAATTTTGTTGACATCATCACTTAATTTTTTGTTTTCCTTTTTAACATGTTCATTTAAAAATTGCAAATCTTTACTTATTTGATTTAGCATTAGCAACTGTTTATTAACGTTTTCAATTGAGGTATAACATCCTTTAATTTGGTTTCATAATAAATTTTCCTCAAAAACCTTAAGCTTTTTAGCAAAGATTACATTATTTGTTTCATTTTCACCTAATCTCCTTTTTAAATTATTAACGTCACTTATTCCCTCTTGATTTTGTTTAATGAAATCTAACTTAAAATTGTTGAGAATTTTACTATCAATATTTGAATAAATTGTATTTTCCAAAGAAGCAGAATTTATTAATTGACGTTTTGAAATATGGCGTCCAAATTTATCAACTGTCATGTTGAGCTTTCATTAAACAATAAATATGATTATATTTAATAGCTGTTATTTATAGTATAACTTTATCTTCTCTTAATTCTTCAATAATAGAGATAACTTCGTTACTATGAGCATTATTTCCCGCATCACTTGATGAAATCAATAAACGTAGCCTATCAACAATTTCGTTTACATTATTCCAGTATACATAGTCTGTATTTGATCTGTTTGTTTTCAAAATTAATCCCTTTCCTGTTGTTTTGGCTCTAGTTGTTCTTGTCTTTGTAATCCCCTTTCTTTGTAAATATGGTCCTATTATTGTAACATATTTGTGTGATGTATTTCCTTGAACTTGTTCATTTGAATCAAAATTCCTACGATATACATTTGTTTTAGCTAGAATGTTCATGTAATTATCTAAATCTTCCTTCTTATAACCTTTCGGTTCTTTTTTGAAAAGCAATTCGTATAAACCTGGCGTGCCTGTGTACGTGATTCCTCCCACTTTAATGTCTTTTCCAAAAATTTCTACCGGTATCTGTGTTAAACCAAAAGAAAACTTATCCGTTTCGAATTCATGAACTATTCCATAATAATGGTCAAATTTATGTTGTGTATCTATCACACCCTCACCAATATATGATCTGGGTAATTCATGAAAATCTGTTAAGTAATCTTTATATGACGGTGTACCAACATAGGTTTGAATTGTTTTTCTAGTTTGTTCCAATATGTCTGACAAGTTTAAATTTGTTGTTGTGTCACTAGAAGGATCTGAAGTTTCCGCTATAACAGTTGATGTCAATGGTTGTACTACAGGAGAGGAAGAAGTGATACTACTGTCATCTAAAAATGTTGGTAGTTCTGTGGGGAGTAACGGAGTTTTTCCTGTTTTCTGAATAGTTTTCGTCGGAATTGATGTTTTATAAAGCTTTGTAGGTGTTTTGAATTCTTCATACTTTGAAACTCTTTCTTCTTTTAAATCGAATGGTTCGAATTTACCAATATTTGAAATTACCTGCTTACGAGGTTGTATTATTGATCTATAAGTTTGTTCTAATTCGGACTGAGCGGTAGAAGCAGCTAATTTCAAGCTTCGATATTTCTGCTTCACGGCTTGTCTCGATTTTATTAATTCTCTAGCTAAACGTTTATCCATGCTGTACAAGTTTTAAATGAAATAAAACGGCAAATTTTTCACTTTTATATATATATATATATATATATATATATATATATATATATAATAAATGAATCGAATTTACTCCTGTATCTGCCGTGATTTACTTCACAATCTTTGTCAATTACAAGAAAGCCATATCGATCCATCCAACAGTTAGCACGAATATTTTTAAACTGATCTAATAACCAACTATGAATCCTCTTTTTGAACCACCGCAAAATAAGTCACCACGCTTTCTCAGCTGTTATTTTTGTTTTTCAATCCTTATTCTTAATCACACTAGTAAATATTTTTAGCTGTAAAATATTCATACCAGAAAAATGTCAATGTGTTTTTAGTATAAAAAGAACTTCAATGACTGTAGGTCGGCATAAGTTGAAAAAAACTATCAAAAGACGTAATAGAAAAGGCTCTGGTTTGGTAAATAAATTAATTAGTAAACTACCCTTCGAAGTTCACATACCAGGATATAATTATTGTGGTCCAGGCACAAACTTGGAGAAAAGATTAACTAGAGGTGACGTTGGTATAAATCCATTGGATTCCGCTTGTAAAGAATACGATATATCATACTCTCAGACTGAAGATTTATCAAGAAGACACATATCTGACCAAATATTAGAAAAAAAAGCCTGGGATAGGGTAAAAGCTAAGGATTCTTCTATTGGTGAAAAAATTGCAGCTCTAAGTGTTGCAGGAATAATGAAGAGTAAAAGAAAGTTCGGTTTGGGATTTAAAGATAAAAAAGGGGGTAAACTTAAATTGAGAAAAAAACCTATCATTCTAACAACCAAAAAAGTTGGAGGATTTCTACCTCTTTTGTTTCCCATTCTTGGCGCCCTGGGTGCACTAGGTAGAGGCGCGGCAGGAATTGCTAAGGCAGTAAATGATGCTAAAGCAGCTAAACAGCAACTAAAAGAAATACATAGACATAATATTGCAATGGAAAATGCTTCTAAAGAAGGCAAAGGATTATATATTAGACCATATAAAGGAAAAGGACTATTTATTAGACCTTATAAAGGAGGATCAGTCAAAATGAAAGCAATCAGACAAAAAAAAACTCAAAATAAGTTTTCTAAAAAGAGCACTTACGAACAATGATATTATTAAATATGTAAAGCTGTTAAAAATAATTGGCTTTAGAGGTGTTTTTATGCTCGATGAACTTCCAAAAAAAATTAATCTGAAAGAGTGTGGTATTGTAAATTTGGATAAAAGACAAAATGAAGGATCTCATTGGACTGTTTATATTAAAAATAACAAAAATGTAATATATTTTGATAGTTATGGAAATTTAAAACCACCTTTTGAACTTCTCAAATATTTTAATTCGAATGGCAAAGTGGATGTATTTTATACTTATGAAAACAAACAAAAATTTAATTCATATAACTGTGGTCAACTATCCCTAAAATGTTTGCAAAAAAATATATAAACTCATTATTTGTTGTAATATCTCATTCATAAATAAACTGCAATGTCCACCACAATTGCCATATCAGGAAACAGTTTTGTTTTGTCTGCTGATTTTAATCCGCCCATATATTTAGAGGATGGAAAACAATATTACCTGGGTTTAGCTGATTTTGAAACGTTTGTGACTATTCCCAATATAAAAGAAGGATATAATAAATTTTATATAGATAATAAAGTAATTGGTATTCCCGACGGAACTTATGACATTAGAGATATAGAAACATACATAAGAGAAAGTATAGAAGATTTATTTCCGAATGAAATTTTTATTTCTTTTAAAAACAAATGTTAACACTCTAAAAACTTTTTTAATGTGTAGTAGGACAATTGATTTTATCAAGGAAGATTCGATAGGAAAAATTTTGGGTTTTAATAGCAGGATACTAAAAGCTATGAAAGAGGAAGAATCAGATAATGTTGCAAAAATAACTAAGGTGAATGCTATTTGTATTGATTGTAATATTTGTGTCGGTTCTTACAGTAACGGTAAACCTGCTCATATTATTCACCAGTTTTATCCAACTGTAGCTCCAGGCTATAAAATAGTTGAATCTCCTTTGTCCGTTTTGTATTTTCCAGTTAGCGTCAAAGCAATTAACAATATAACCGTTAAAATAGTTGATCAAGACTGAGAACTTATCAGTTTTAGAGGAGAAGCTATAACAGTAAGGTTACATTTACAAGCTAGTGACATATAAAATGGTTGTTAGATGTAATAGAGCCCTTGGAATGAGACTTGCACCTACCACTATCAACAAAGTAAAAACTTAAAAAATAAAAAGAAAAAGACTAAACAACAGTTCAGTATCAAATCCAACACCAACAAGTTAAGACGAGATAATCGTAAATTTCTCACATCTTTGGGTTTCACTGTTTTAAAGTAATGACCATATTAAACGTAAACGAAAAGCTTTATGTAGACAATTCCATCGTTAGTTCAGAGCTTCACACATATCAACCATATATTTCTTCAAAATTCAATTACAATTATGAAATAAGGATCCCAATTCAAGAACTCAATGCTTACACTTTACCATCAGATAGTTTACTTTATATCGAAGGAAAATTAACTAATACAGAAGATAAATATAAGAAAGAATTGCTATTTATTAACAATGGTATAGCCTTTTTGTTCAGAGAAATTCGCTATGAACTAAACGGAATTACTATAGATTCAATAAGAAATGTTGAATTAGCATCAACCTTAAAAGGCTACCTTTCCCACAATACCAACGAAAGTTTAAAACTGGAAAATGCAGGTTCATTTCCACATCGAAAAGAAGGTGATAAAATTTTAGTTGATAATGATGGAAAATTCTCCGTATCCATACCACTAAAAATGCTTTTAGGATTTTTTAAAGATTACAAAAAAATTATTATGAATATGAAACAGAAATTAGTTCTTATTAGATCAACTGATGATTTAGATGGTGTTATCTTCAAAGAAGATCCGGCACACCCTGTTAGTGCTCCTGAAACTCTATTGGTTACTTTCGATAAAATTTATTGGAAAGTTCCTCACATTCTAGTTGATATGCCACAACAACTTGCTCTATGAAAAATATTAGAATCAAATAAAGATATATTGATAGGATTCAGGAGTTGGGAACTTGTTGAATATTCTTCTCTAACCAAAACAACCCGTCACACACAAAACAACTAGTAAACTAGAAGCTCCTCGTCATGTTGTGATTGGCTTTCAAGAAAACAGAAAAGGGAAAATTACTAAAGATATGAGTAAATTTGACAATATTACCTTGTCAAATATTAGAGTATTTTTAAATTCTGAAAGATATCCTTATCACGATTTGTAGTTAAATTTCGAAGAAAACAAATTTTCTGCTTTATACGAAATGTTTGCCAACTTTAGAGAGTCTCACTATGGTGTTCCAAATGAACCCATTTTTAATCCTGAACAATTCAAAAACATTAGTCCTATTACACATATTGATTGCTCCCATCAAAAAGAAACAATTCAAACGGGAACCGTAGTAATGAGAATTGAATTTGAGACACACAATGCAATTAAAAAAGATACTTCTGCTTGTTGTCTTATTTTACATGACTAGCTACAACCCTCTTACTAAAATTGTGAAACAATTATAAACTTTATCCCCACTCTTTTCATATTTCGATTTAATTTAAAGGGATTTTCAAAAGCTTTTAGTTTTAGTCATGACATCAAAACTACAACAACAAATTGAAAAATTTATTTTTAAAATTAATCAACTGAAAGAAGAAATTGCAAATTATTCAAGTAAAAATATTCTTATTAAAAAATTTGCTGCTTTGAAAATATGAGATTGGTTATGGATATTCAAGGATTTAAGGATGAAAAAAATAAATTTATACCGAAAGAGCTTGCAGCTTTTGATGGTTATGAAATGACTCATTACATTTTTAAAAAGCCTTTTCCAATGGAGTTTCTTTCACCTGATTGTCACAAGCAGGCGGTATGGCTGATGAAAAATCATCATTGCATACATTGGAATAATGGAGTTACTCCATTACATCATTTCCCAAAAATAATTGAAACACTTACGAAGACAGCAGATTTTGTTTGTGTAAAAGGAACCGAAAAAAAGGATTTTATAGAGAAATATTCTAAAAAGCCTGTGATTGAAATAGATGAACAACCAGCGCTAAAGCTAATGGAACCAAAATGCTTCTATCATTCAAAATCACCTTGTATGTGTGCTTTGACAAATGTGTTATTTTTATATGACAATTGTTTTATGAATGAATAAAAATATAAAAAAAACTTAATTACATTTTTATTTTGCATTAACTAACCATGATTGAATACAATTAATATGATACCTTAAATCTAATTTTCTAAATTCATTTAAAAGTTCATACTCATTTTTATATTTTAAATAATCATTACAAAATTTAGCGGCTAATTTACATTGTTCCATTCGATCTATATTCTTAACGTATGCTGACAAATCTTGTGCTTCTGCGTCTTCTTCGCCTACAATTGATAAATATTGGAAGTATGCAGCAGATATAATAAACTCTTCATACATTTCAGTAACCACTTGCTCCATTGTAAATATTATTAAATTTATTCTTCCTTTTCAATTTCTTGAAGAATAGTATCCTCGTCAATAAATTGCTTCAAGTCTTTTAAATAGTAACCAAAGCCAATATCTTTTAGATCTTGAATAAGTTGAAAAAAATTTAATGTTTCAAAGTATTTGTTGCAACAGAGGGCAGGCTTTACGAATTCCGCAGATTGAGTACAATAAAAGTCTATCCACTCCGGACCACTTGCCATAGAATACGAGAAATAGATTTTTGAAAGATTACTAAATTTGTCCTCTAATAATTTAACTGCAATCAGCAACTCAGCCATTTAATTTATTTAACATAATATCTTAAATATGTAGGGGGACGTCTCTTGTGAATAGGATTAACTTTTCTTTTGGGTTGCAATAATAGCAGGTATAAATTGGCAATCTTCTCCTATAAATTCTATTAGGTGGCTTAATTCTCCTACAAAGTATGATTTTCCAAATGTATTGAAAAACGTAGTAAGGCTTATAATTCCTTCTAAATAATCATCACAACAGTCAATTGCTTCCAAATAATCTCGTTTCAGTGGATAAAACAGCTTAGTGTATTGATCTTTCAAAATCACTTCAAAGAAATTGAGATGTTTAACTTTTAACTGTCTGATAGTTGTAGCTAATTTTTCGCGATTACACATAATTCACTTATTACTTGACACATTTTTTCTTTTTGTTTTATACACAATTGGTGGAAAAATTCAAAAATAACTTTTTACGCAACTCGAGCACAGCTTAGTAAATGTACCTCAGCATACTAAAATGATCTTGATGCACCTATTTATAAGACTTAAGAATGCAAAATCAAATGTGGGAGGACAAAGAAAAAATTAAAAATATGATGCGAATGAGAATAAAAGGGGAGGAAGATAAGAATGAGGGACATGAGAGAGAGGAAGAGGAGGAGGAGGAGGCGCTCCCCTATTTTAACTACCTGCCCGGCCCTATATGATAACCTTTCTCGGTATTTTTGTCGCCGGTGCGTATGAAAACAGAATCCGACGTACGTCTGCAATCTGTCTTTGTCTTTTACATATACTTTGAACCTGAGAACACGATCTACTTCTCGATGATTTAAAGGTTTTCTTCTGTAAATCCACGAAAATAACATAAAAAACGCTATTGCTATTTAGTTCAACAGATTTTGGAAATGATTATCGTATTTAATTAGTTAAGTTTACTTGCGTGTCAGACTTCAGTCATCTTTGTCATAAATTGGGCATTGTAGATACTTCCCTATAATGTCATTCACTAAAAGTAAAGTTTGGACTTAATCTTTCGCGAAGTGCCAACTTTGCTATAAGTTTTCTCGTGGAGTTGAAGGAAAATCGGCATCAACTTCCCCTTTACTTAGACATTTGAAGGTATCACATACAAATGAGTACAATACTATTTTTTCCAAGAAACAAGAAGCAAGTCAATCAAAATCTACTTGTGGTAAAAGTGCCCTCGATTCTACAATGTTACAGCCTACGTTGGAGCAGTTTAAAAAAAGGTTGGGACATAAACGATCATCGAGCCCGATGTATTCATTCCAAACAGATTAAAATAAGTTTCAAAAAATGCCAGTGCATTTCATTGACGGCAGATATTTGGACTTGTACGAACACAACCGTGAGTTTTATCGGCCTAACGGGACGTTGGATCTTCAGCGACTCGAAAAAGGAAAACTTTATGTAGTCATACTGGAATTGCAATATCTGAAAAAATTTCAAACTTGATAAATTTATGGGGTAAAGACAGTATTCATTTATTGTTACGTGATAGTTGCGCAAATATAATAAAAGGCTGCAAAGATGCTCGCATAAGTAGCGAAAGTTGCTTCATACATATTTTGCAGTTGGTAATCACAGACAGCATTAAAACGCAACGTGCTGTATCAGACATGATTGCTGTGGCAAAACGAATAGCTACTCATTTTAATCACTCTTCACTAGCTTGTGACAAGTTGAGGTCAATTCAAAACATTTGATATGTTAGGAAGGTTACAGGAGTTAAAAAAGTATATTACCTTATACTGTGCTGAACAAGAAAATCTTGTTTTCTCTAGTTTGATAAGTACTCAGTGGGATCTGTTGAGTTCTACTCTAAAACTCTTAGGGCCTTTTGAAGAGATAACTAGATCCATTAGTTCGGCAGAGTCAGTAATCTCGGATGTCATTCCTATGGTGGCCATTTAAAAAAAATCTATCTTTGGAGCCGGCTGTATATGGTGTGGCTTCAACAAAAGCGGTATTTGAAAATCTTGAGATAAGGTTTGATAAAATTGAAACCAAACAGCATTATATGATTGCCACGGTATTAGATCCCAGATATAAGTTAGCTTTTTTTTCAGAACCTAATGTTTTACTTCTAAAGCAGACTGTTATAAGCGAAATTAAAAAATCGCTAAAGAGTAGTGAAACTTCTAAAGATTTAGCCAGAAAGGTACATTTAGAGGCTAGTGATGATAGTGATTAAGAACTTTTGTCAAAAGTTGCAAAACGTGAAGAATCAATTTGGAAATGTTTTGAGAAAATCGCTACTCCGTCCACATCAAATACGTGCAGTGCCAGTCTAGACGTGGAGCAGAAACTACTGCTAGAGTTAGAGAAGTTTCTAATAGAGCCATTACAAGAAAGACAATCTGATCCAATTTTGTAGTGGAAACAACATCAACACTTGTTACCTAGTTTGGCCGAGGTGGCCAAACAATATTTAAGTGCTCCAGCAAGTAGTGTGTATTCCGAGAGATCGTTTTCTGAAATTGGAAATTTTATGAAAATTTGTGAAGCTCAACGTTCCAGATTAACTCCAAAAAGTTCCGAAAAACTTTTGTTTGTTCATACATCATAACTTGAAAAAATTAAATTTTGACTACTGAGTTTTTAATATTTTTATATCAAATGTTAATGTTCATTTTAGTTATTTAAATTCTAACGAGGATTCTAATCAGCAATATTTTGTTCTTTTTTAAGTTTCTTGACTTATATGGCTTATGTGCCGTTTATTTGTCAGCTTTATTATGAAAAACAATGCTTAATCGATGTCCAATTGTGTTTTATAATTATTGATCAAAATTATTTTTTACTATAAGTACTATAAGATAGAAATCCGGCCGGATTTCATAAAAAGTCCGGCCGGACCACATGTCCGGTGGAAAGGCCGGAAAGGTCCGTTCCATCTCTAGTATCAACTGTCTAGCCCCTCAGATTGAGGCACTTCCCTCTAGCAATTTTTCATAAAAAGTGAATGAACGGGAGTTCAAAGTCATCCTAAAGTTACAAAAATTGACTCAAATCTTCACTAAAGTAAACAGCATAATATGGCCTAGTATTAACTTTTTAGCCCCCAAGTTTGAGGCACTTCCATCTTGCAATTTTTAATAAAAAGTGAATGAACAGGAGTTTAAAGTCATCCTAAAGCTACTAAAATTAATTCAAATATTTACTAAGGCAAACACCATAAAATGGTCTCGTATCAGTTTTCCAGCTGTACAGATTGAGGCACTTCCCTCTTGCAATTTTTCATAAAAAGTGAATGAAACCCCCTTAGAGACTCTATTATTCAATGTTAAATGGTACAAATAGAGAGGATACAATAGGGATCATTTTTTCGGGATTGGCGGGCAAAATCCCCCCAGAGACAGTGCTACTGTGTTTTAATTACATAAAAATAAAATAAAGACAAGTAAAGAACTTTATTTTTTGGTTGTTGAAATTTTTAGTTAAGCAAATCGCATAAAATGGCTCAATATCTATTTTTAGCCCCACAGGTTGCAATCTCTCCTATGATGTGAATGACCAGGCATTTAAAGTCACCCTAAAGTTACCAAAATTGACTAAAATCTTAGCCTAGGCAAGCAGCATAAGATGGCCTAGAATCAGTTTTCTAGCCTCTCAGATTGAAGCACTTCCCTCCTGTAATTTTTCGATTTTTCATAAATAGTGAATGACCGGAGGTTTAAAGTCATCTTAAAGCTACCAAGTTGTTCCTAAATCAAGCAGCATAAAATGATCTTGTATCAACTTTTTATCCCCAGATTGTAGGATTTCCCTCACGAAATTTTTCATATAAAGTGAAAGACTGTTAATGTAAACTCGTCCTAGGACTACAAAAATTATCCGGAATCTTTACTAAAGTAAGCAGCATAAAATGACTTAAAATCGGCTTTCTATCCACTCAAAGTAATGCACGGCTTCTAATTTTTTATTTAAAGCCAATAATACTAGTATAGACAGATAAACTTTATAACACAAATCGTCACTGTTAAGATTTCCACATCCCTTATGAGAAAATTATTGTAATAAACAGAAAATGCCTAAATAGAATTAGAAGAGGACGAAAAAGTTGGCAATATAAACAGGGTGTGCCGAAAATAAAGTTAATATTTTTACAGAATAGTCTAAGATATCATTTAATATATATCGAAAATTGCTTCGTTAAGGGGTTACAGCCTGGAGAATGAGACCCTCTGAAGATGTTTTTTTTTAAATAATGTCGAAATGTTTAAAAACTGAAATATGAAATTTAGGTATTTTATTAACTTTTATAAGACTAGATACTTAATACTTGGCCATTGTATGCTGCTTACTTTAATAAAGATTCGAGTCAATTTTGGTAGCCTTAGGAGGAACCCTGGTCATTCACTTTATATGAAAAATTCCAAGAGCGAAGTGCCTCTGTCTGAGGAATTAGAAACTTGATGCTTAGCCAATATATGCGGTTTGCTTTTAGTGTAGATTTACGTCAATTTTTAGGTAAATTTAGGATAACTTTAAATTTTATGAAAAATTGCAAAAGAGAAGTGTCTCAATCTGTGGGACTACAAATTTGATACTGGGCCATTTCATAAAAATTTCAGTGAATTTTGGAAGCTTTAGGAAGACTTTAAAGCCCAGGTCATTCACTTTATTTGAAAAATTGAAAGAGGGAAGTGCCTCATTCTGAAAGGCTAGAAAGTTAATACTGGGTTATGTTACGCTGCTTACTTTAGTTAGCAATTTAAGTCAATTTTGGTACCTTTAGGATGATTTTAAACCCCCGGTCATTAACTTTTTATAAAAAATGCAGAAGTGATCTGAGGGTTTAGAAAGTTGACACTGGGCCATTTTATGCTGTTTGTTTTAGTAAAGATTTGTGTTCATTTTAATAGCTTGGGGGTAACTTTAAACGTCCGGTCATTTACTTTATTATCTCAAAAATTGCCAGAAGGAAGTAACTCAATCTGAGGGGCTAGAAAATTGATACTATTTTATGCTGTTTGTCTTAGTGAAGGTTTCAGTTAATTTTGCAAGGAGCAATTGCAGGAGGAAATAGCTTCAATGTGAGGGGCTGGAAATTTGATACTCAGCCGTTTTATGCTGCTTGATAAAAGAATATTTTGAGAAGTAAGTTTCATAAAGGCAGAGAGTTGTAAATCACGTATTTTAACTCTGATTCGCATATTCCATAGGCGTATTGCTTGCTTTCCATTTCAAAGAAATAATATTATCTATATTAAAACTTGTTTATTCAAGAAAAAAATATTTTTGGAAAAGATAATGTCACTATAATAATTTTATTGGGTCTGGGTATGTTTCAAAAGTTGGGGTTTACCTCACCTATCATTCATCGTAAATCACTTAAGTTTGCATATTGAGGCAAAATTTATAGTATTTTCAAAAAAAAATCCGAAAACTGCGTTTTCTTTATAATAATATAGGGTATCGCCTTAAAACAAAAAACATCACTTCATTAATAGTAGAATAAAGTGTTCTTAAGAAACAATGGCTGGACAACGGGTGGAGCTCGACATGTAGCCACCTCCTCGTGGTAGTCATTGGGTAGGTAGTGGTTATTTAAAACAATTAGCGAAGAGCTGCATTGAATTGACAATGTAACAAAAATAATATTTCCATGTTTAACCAAATATAAGTAAAAAAATCTTACTGTTAAAGCAAATTCTCATGACATAATTATTACTTTTTGAATATTTTTTTAATATGTTGTTTTATGTTTCAATTAGAACTTCTTAGGCGGGTACCATATCACCACAATATTTATTTCAATATGCAAACTTAAAGCTGTTTGCACTGATTCAATATCTAATCGCACAAACATTAATTTTTACACAAAGTGGAAATGCAGGGCTACGCTCAGGGAACTGAGGCGTGGGTTTTTAAAAAAAAAACTAATATTTTACTTATTAATTAATTACGATGTAATACATTTTAGTGGGCGCCAACTTAGTTTTTGGATAATAAATTAATCTTAAAAGCTGTATTTGTTGCAAAGCGAACAAGTAAACTGACCAGAAATTAAACAAAAAAGGAGGTTTTTTTAAGTATCAACAATTTAATTATAATAAATAATTAATATAAAAAATATTAAAATAAATATGCTTATACACAAAAATACAAAAAATTATAAATTACGTAATACAAAAAAAAATCGGTTAGGTTAGATTTTAGCTATCGAAACGGAAATAAGGGAGATATAACGAAACTTGGATTTTACATAAAACGTATAAATGCGTGTGTTTCAGTTAAATAAGGATATGGATCAAACATTAAAAAAAAGGAAACCAGAAATGTGATTTATCATGTAAATAAACTTGAGCCAAATAGCAGTAGGCCTGTGAATTATAAAAAAAGTGGGTAAAGCAAATGAACGTGAAAATATACCTATATATTTGGAATGGTACTGTCATATATGTATAAATGAGCATTTACCTGTCTGCTGGTTTTCGGGAGCTAAAGAAAAAAAATATAATAATGGGCCTATGATTTTGGCTAAGTTTTCCATAATACAATAAATTTAATATGTACTAAAGGATCAAAAAAAAAAAAATATATATATATATATATATATATATATATATATATATATATATATATATATATATATATATATATATATATATAATGGTTTCAGATAATTTTTTCTAAATGCTATAAATTATACTAGAATACGGTAGCAAAAAAAATTACTAATATCCCTTTGGTATAGTCTTCACACCATGCGGTTCTGCGGGTCGATGTAAGGAGACGGAAATGGCTTCACTCTGCAAGGCAGATTAAGTCTCTCTTAGGCACTAAGCGTGCCTCCAAAAAAAAGTCGTGGAACCAGGGTTCTTCCACAACTGGAGAGGACTGTGGCAAAGCAGTAGGCAGCTCCCAAACTGATCTCCGATCAGCTATATATCTGCAACACACACATGGTCGTGGACTGAACAACCACGTAGAGTTCTAGACGTTCACAAAGGGCCAAACAGGGACAGGATAGACGAGCGGACAATACTGGCACAGTACTGTACTGTAGAAACTTGGAGTTGGAGGTTGTAGGCCTGTAATAGAAAAGGATATTCTAAGACAGGTCCTCGGTATAAAAAAAGAAAAATCTGCTCGGGAAAGCAACAGACGGCAAAAAAAAGGATCCATCGTTGTGGCGGCCTCTTAGTAAAAACATATTTTCTTTCGCAGCCACGCGGTTCTACATTGAACAAAAAAAATCTAATGACTGGATGAAAAGAGACTTAGCACATTTTTACTGTTAGAGGGACGAACTATCAAGAAGGAAGAGATTCGTCCGGATTTCCTTAAGTAAACTTTCGTAACGTAGCGCCGTAAAAGGTTACGTGATCGTTCTATTACTTTACCAACTAGTATTATCATACTAATACCATTATGAAACATTAAATACCTACAGAAACTGTGATTTCCACAAGAAAAACCAGATTAGATCTCCAATAATAATTGCAATTTTCTAAAATTCGGCTAGATAGGTCACCTGCAACCCGGATGCCACATCTCTGTTTGGGCGGTCATCTATAGATTGAGAAATCGAAAATAGACCTGCGAAAATAGACACCTTCCGCAACCGACGTAACGTTACTCTTACGGATATATTAGGTTAATAGGTGAATTATAATAATAAATCAATGTTTCTAATGTCTCGGTAATATGAGGTTTTTGGTGGTTTATATATTCAATGAATTTTTACCTTATGTGTTATAATTGGCAAATCTTTATCGTGTGAATCCCCTGTTTGAAACAGATAAATAAAGATTGCTACAAAATCAAAAATTCACTTTTTTCTATCCACCCTAATAAGAGTCATTTAGGGAGAAATATGAATGTGGAAACTTAATGGTGTATTAGATGAGACAATAGAACTTCTAATTACTTCTATAGATCCCAATGACGATAGTACAACCGACTATTCGGAAGACAAAAGATATTTATTTAGAGCCAAAATATTGATGTCAACAAAATTAAACTTTACAAATACTACATGCTGATTAAAATGCCACTGTCCAGAAATAATAAAATCGATTCATATGCAAATTAGTTTTGACCAATCTGGGGTATGTCAGCCATGAACCAATAAAAGAATCTAATATTTGCAAAAATCTGTTAATATTTATGATACAATGTTTTATTTGTCCACTCTGTGAAAGGCGAACTTTCTCGATTTATCAAAATTTACAACGCCCCGAGCTTTTTGAAATAAAGTATGTGCAGTTGTCAATTTTCTGTTTTTCACAAAACCAATAAACTATGAAACTAATATGATTATTTTATTATTCCAGTAGGCTGATGTGTAAAAACAAATGTCTTTCCAACAATACGCATCTCCATTTATTAAAACTATACTGTTTATTGTGAAGATACATTTTCATACTTCTACGCGCTGGCTACATCTGAAAGCAGGTACGTCTTCGCGCTGACGATCAGAACTGACCATAAGCTCCATGCGAAACAACACTTGGTAGGAGTGCAATATGACGAAATAAAATGGCTTTTTAATTGACGTAATATAATCAAGTCTAATGTGTAGAATTTAATGAGTAAAATTTTGGTACGAAATTAATATGGAGCAATCAAATGGCGGCCTGTTTAAAACATCAGCCTAAAAAGCTACTTTTTCGATTGACTTTAAATATTGCACCAAGATAAAGTTTAAATATGGATGAATTGGTAAAATTTTTATACAGATCTAATATTGCAGAACAAAATGTATTTAAAATTTAGCGTAAAAGACTTTCATATCAAATTGACTTTAAATTTTGCAATAAAATTAGATGCTATATAAGGATAAACTGTTGGTACGAATTCAACATAACGGAACAAACTGGCGACCTATAAAATTAAAAACAAATAGTGGAGAAAACTGCTTAACGAAATATTTTTGATTTTGCGCAAAAGTTAAATGGACATAGGTTAAAATCTTGTAAAATACTGGTACGAATCTGACAAAATGCCTATGAGAATGATTGAAAAAAACAACATAAAATGGGATCAATTGACTTTAAGGGGAACTTCCCTTATATTGAATTGTTCCATTTATCAAGGAAAGTGAACCATGACCCAGTTTAGTTCAGCAAGTACTTGTTTAGATTAATGGATATATTCCCTTAATTCATCACGAGGGAACTACCGGTTCCTCATTTCTCTCGATGTGACGTCAGGCTGTGGGAAATAAGTCATCGTGACTAGTTCTGCTCTTGGCTACAGTATCCCGCCACGACAGGCTGTGAGAAATATTATTTCGCACAGTGTAACGTCACATCGTGAGAAATGAGGACATTTTCAACGTAAGCATAACTTTAATATTTATTTAAGTCCTAAAAAGGTTCCTATGTAGTCGTAAAAAAAGGTATAGAGTGAAGCACGTACGAAAAGCAGATTTCGGACTCAGGTCAAGGAACTTCCACACTTGTATGAAATATGAATGTTTCGGCACTTGCTGCACAATATACTATTACCGAACGGGTTTAGTCGAATACCCGAAATGTTCCTTCTAAAAAATCTTTCTATTTATTAGGAGAATGAAATGATAAAAATATTTTATATGTACTGTAGATATTACTAAATAAGTAGATGTCGAACTAAACCAAATCATGCTTCTTCATAAAACAAAGGATTTATCATGAGGAAAGTTTCGATTAAAGCCAATTCATTGATTTAAAAGAATATATTTAGAAATTTAAATAATATATAAAATATATATATAAATATATCCGCATCCAATATTCAACATAATATGGCTACGGACTATACCAAAGTATACTTAATAATCAACGTAATGAACTCTCGTTAAAGCTCGGGTTAAAGAAAGAAGAAATTACATTACTGTTAAATCATATTTAAGTCGTTAATAATATAAAGCATATTTAAAAACAATATATTGTGGATCCAAACATTTTTTTGCTCAAAAAATGTTCCATTGATTTTGTCAGTGCAGAACACAACAAATGTGGTCGGTCCTCTAAAAAAATATTGTGAAATAAAACGTAAATTAATAAAGAGGTATACAAACAGATCCCAATAATTTACGAAAATATTTTCTACGCGATTTCAAATCTTATATCTCTTTTTTTTATTACCAACAAACATTAATATTCAAAAGTATTATTGACTTTATCAATGAAAGTATTGCAAAAAAAATTACGTGATCAGAAAAATAAATTTTATCGAGATATTTTCCGTGTCTGACCATCATGCATTTTTGTACCGCAAAGACAGTGGCTTTTCTCTCTATAAGATTTTATATATAGATAAAAATGTATACTTACCTTCTTTTTTTTTGCAGGTTCGGACATTATTTGTTAGCGGACTCCCGATGGATGCCAAGCCTCGAGAATTGTATCTTTTATTTAGGGCATATGAGGTATGTTAACATATTTTTTATTTAGAGAGCGAATTCTCAGAAAACTAAATTAGTTATTATGCTCTTTTCTACATTTCTGTGACTAGAGAAAATAGACCTTTGGATCGGAGACGGTTTTTAAAAAATAAAAATTTTTATCTGACTGTGCATGCAAAGGAGGCTAATCTGTTTAATTGTCATGTAAGTAAAGAAAGTCCGCCGCACGAATCTGGGGCTATGAACAGAATTCGAGTAACCATGTAAATGCTGCATTACTTATTATATCCCCCCCTTTCGTCGGATCACAAGATCCGTTTGGCGCACTTTATGTATCTATTGTTTGGTAGCACCTATGAGCTAAACGCCTGTATGAATTTTCGTGCCTGAAGAATCAAAAGATTCGTCTAGATTTCAGGAGTATTCTTCCATAGGTTTACCTATAGAAAATCAAAAAGGCGGAAGTAGTATGCCATTTTGTCCAACCTAAATAATAAATATGTTTATAATTCATTGTTATAGGTAAGAAATTGAAAAACTCACGGCGTATTCCAAATATAAACAATTAATTCCCATTCAGCCCTTGGTTTCAAGCCTTCGTATCTGCTTATTGATATCCCCTAGGACAAAATTCTGTTTACCAAATGAACATAATTATATTAAAAATAATAGGTAGGTTAGTGGTCCAAGCATAATGGACAAGATGCTATCTTCGATATACGTGGGATTTTGAAACAGTTTTATTATTATTTTCTTTATACGGGGTGCTATATAAAGTAACGCTTATTTTAATACGTTGCTGATTTCTTCCCCTGTGTTAATATACTACCTCTAAGCAGTCGGGTGTTTTTATAATTTATATTTGTTTATAATTTTGCCACAACTATATATATAACACATACTCTTTACTTAACATAAAGTCCGATCGTAAATAATAATTATTTTATTTTGCATAAACTAGCTAACAAAATAACAAAAACGTAACTATTTTCTGACAAATAAATATTCGGACACACTTGAATCTTATAATTTAAATCGAACATTACTAAGAGGTAACATCACCATGAAACAGTCCAAAATATCCGTTTGCCTTTAATGCCACAACTGTACGCTGAGGATCGTTGCGCAAAGTCTTCTTCATCTGATGCCATAAAGTTTCAATGACATTCAAGTCGGAGCTACTCAATTGCCACGATAAAATTTTTAAATTATGCTCCACAAACCATTTTTTGTTGTTTTCGCAAGGCACACCGCCTTGTTGAAATATGAAATTGTTCATTTCCAAAATTTTGTTTTGCTGTTGGAATCAAGCCTCGTGATAAAATTTGTTAGTCCTTTTCTGCATTTACAGTAGCATCAATGAACTCATTTTTATCCTCCTTTACTACTTATACATCCCCATATCATAACCCCCTAAGGAAATTTTATTGTACGCTTTAGAAACTGTTTATGAAATGCTTCTGTTTTTTTCTTTTGTTGTCTAGAGAGAGAGAGAGAGTTTTGAAAAATTAAAAAATGGCATCGGACGTATTTGTTTACGCTGATTACGGGAGCATATATATATTTTCTTTAAATTTGACGGTCATTTTTTGTTTTTAATTATTTTTTTTTAATTTGCCAATAATCTTTAAATCTCTAAATCGATTCGTTTGGGTTTTTCAAAAAAAAAATGCTTAATTAAAACAAACTTAAAATCAAAAAATATATCGGATAGATAGAAAAAAAAATTTAAAAAAAAACAAACGTCGACGAATCTTTTGTGGTCGAAATCTCGAGATCTACTATCTCTATGGTTCTGAAATTATCAAAATTGAACTCATTTCATCCGAAAACCCTAGCATACGTGCGTTCAAAGTTGATTTATTTGTTTTTATTTTTTTTTATTTATTTATTAAAAATTCGGTCAGAAACCTCTTGAAAGGATCTGTTGGACAAAGAAAACCTTTTTTGTGGTGTATCTTGGTCTTTAATTTTTTAACCGATTTTAAAAAAGGAGGAGTTTTTCAATTCGATCATATGTATGTACATTGATTACTTCTCAGTGGTTTGACCAATTTTAATGAATTTTTCAGGGAATATTCAGGATGCAGGATGTCCTAGCAAGCACTTTTTATATTCGTTCACTAATGCAGTCACCCTTCTGTCAGGAAAAAAAAAGTTTGTGTTACCATTGTATAATAAGACATGTTGTTATACAATGTTACATATGCAGTGGACCCAGTGGCTATTTGTCAAACTTGGCTTTTACAATAAAACTCGTATAAATAGATCTCAAAATGATGAAATATATTTTTTTTAATAAACCCGACCACTAAAAAGTGTAATATAATATTTTATTTCACTCATCTGATAAATGTTACTCTGTGAAGTCGGCGCCAAACTAATAAAGACAGTAGGACATTATACTCGTGGTATTAGACATCAAAACACTCAGTACATAAATATATTTTTGTTATTAGGTACTTAAAAATAAGTTTGGCGCGAACTTTACAGAGTAAAATTTTCTAGATAAAATAAAATACTATTTTTGACTTTTTAGTGCATTGTTTTTCAGATTTATTTCTTTGTAATTTTTTTTTAGAAAGAAATTTCCTAATACTTACTGTTACTTTTATAGATCTTACTACTTACTTACTTCTATAGATCTCGAGTGAACCTTCTTAAAAAAGCAAAGTTTTAGTTTTTTTTTTTGGTTTGATGTAAAAAAGGAATTCTGCCACAGAAAGGTGTTTGATAATAAAAAGTGTATCAACTATGTGTGGATTTTAAGTTGAGGCATACTTTACGCCTATCTGAAATCCTTCGCTCGTGAGAACTCCAACAATACTTCTCGAAGAAGAACTACTAATCGCACACGAGATCTACAAAAGTAGATCGACCTTGTTTAACAATTTCCACCTTTTAAGTTACTTACATTAAAGACAACTTTTTTCAATTGAAATCACTTTTATTTTTTCAAACCACAACTCGCATTTGTCTTCACCAATTTTCTAAAGCAAAAAATTTAAAATAAAATCCAACGCTGAAAGTAGATTTATTATAAGATATGAAAAAAAAAATTGAAATGGGTTAGGCAGTGGTTGGTTCGACAAATGCGGCGCCGGCGGTGGCGTTCTAGAAATATTTGAAATTAAGTTGATTGCATTTGAAAATGATTATCATTAAATAAATCAAAATACAATAATATCAGGATGGACATTCTTACACCCCTCACACCTCAAAAACTACTTTTTCGATGGGTTGTAAATTTTGGTAAAAAATCAAGGTCCGTTGGGGGATGAACTGATGAGATTATGTTAAAAATCTTGCAAGGCGGAACAAAATGACGACTTAATAAAATATTTAAAAATTGTATAATATTAATTATTCTAGAACAAAACCCTATTTTATTAAGAAAAATCGTATAGGAGTAGTGGAAGTATGCGGGTTCTGAAAGTGGTGGGGGGTGTCACCACTACTCCTGACCTTGAGATTAAGCCCCCGCCCACCTGTGTGACGTCATTCAACCTTAAGATTAAGCTCCGCCTCCTGACCAATGAGATTAAGCCCCGCCCCATGATCATGATTATTAAGTCCCACCCCCATGGCCTTGGAGAGTTAAGCTCCGCCCCATGACCAATGAGATTAAGCCCCATCCCATGACCATGAGATTAAGCCCCGCCCCACGACCTTGGAGAGTTTTGCATACCACGTTTTCGTATTTGTCCGTGAAGTGACGTCATATGACCTTGAGCGCACGTGTTTACATCAGCTATATTGTTTGGTCTTGGGGGTGTGACGTTTTCATGTTTGTCCTTGAAGTGACGTCATATGACCTTGAGCGCACGTGTTTACATCACCCCGGACGGTCAATATGACATGCAGGGATTTGTGGTTTGGATTAAAGTGGAAAAAAGGTTAAATTATGCCCAAAAACCAGAAAACATCATTTTCGTATAAAATTCACGAATCCTATTGCAGTAGATAGGCTAAAATATGATATGCAGGGCTTGGGTGTTTGGGTTAATTGCCTCGCCCACATAACCTTGGGTCTGTTTGACCTCGAAACATTTTGAAGGTAAAATTGTATAACCTTGGGTTTATTTGCCTTTGAAAATTTTTCCGGACCTTGAGAGCCCAGGTGTGCTGTGTAGTTTGACCTTGAGGCGAGGTGACGTCATATGACCTTGAGCGCGCATCATACTTTTTCGATATTTGTCCATGACCTTGAGAGCCCAGGTGTGTTTCACATTATTTTACAAATCAGAAATGTCTAACGAAAAACCTTGGGTCTATTTGATCTTGAAACATTTTGAAGGTCAAATTGTATGACCTTGGGTTTATTTGCCCTTGAAAATTTTTCCTGACCGCGTTTGGTTTCGAACCTTAAATTATGTATGAATAAATAGTTTTAGAAAGTTGTAAATATTTAGTTAGGTAAAAAATAAAATATTAAGCTGAAAACTCCTTATAGAGATAATTTTTGAGTGTACGTATGACTCGTTCAACTATCGCAGCTTTTTTTTTGTGCTGTACGTCGAATAATGATTAATGTTATATTCCTTAACAAAATTTTGGAATATGTTATTAAAAATTCTTTTCCCTGATCGCTTGGGGGTATGTGGCGTCATTTGCAGTAGATAGGTATCTTTTTTAAATTCTGTTATTTTCAACAATTTTTAAATTTGTGTGTTGTTAACTTTTGCGATTTTAAATTGTTCCGTGGACCATGAGGGCGTATATCCTTTATCAAAGTCACTTTTGTGTTTGCTTATACGAACTATATTACCCAAACGAAATTTAAACTTTTTGGGTACTATTTTTATCCAATTGTATGCATTAATGCGTGTGGTTGATTTAACGTTTATAGGTTTCATAGCAATAGTACGATGCTCTATATTATTATAGGTTTTCGTTATGGCTGGTAAAAGATATTTAGTTAGGTAAAAAATAAAATATTACTAATATTGCCTTTTTTTAATTTCTGTTATTTTCATCAGTTTTCAGATATAAATTCAAACATTTTTAAATTTTACGTTAGTTCTAAGTAAGCATGGGTAGAATAAATGTTACAATTGATACATTTGGTCATCAAAAAGTTAATAACCCATTACCATGAGATTAAGCCCCACCCCCATAACCTTGGAGAATTAAGCTCCGCCCCATGACCAATGAGATTAAGCCCCACCCCATGACCATGAGTCCTCGAATGCATCCCCCAACACTATGATCTTTGTGTGCCCAACCATTGCATATAAAAGATTGGTGGTGTAAGCATATAGTGTTATAACTGACACGAGGCGTGCAATTGAAGTTTCAATTAAATTAAATTAAATCAAACATGAGTTACGTGTGTGATATGTGTGGTGCATCATTTACCCGCAGTTACAGTCTGTTGCGTCACAAAAGAGATTCGTGTAGGGGAAGACCGGATGATGATTTTGGTGTTGGAGGAAAGCGCGTAAGATTGGATGTTGCAGGACCCTCATCATCAAATTCCCCAAAAATGCAAAGCTGTGATGTTTGTAATGTGGTTGTTCCAGCAAACCGAATGGCGGCTCACCAAAGAACATTGGCACATAGAAATAATACACGCATACCATTATCGCAAGGTGTAGAAATGATAGATGGTGCCTTCAGAAATCGCTTCGCGACATATCGTGTGAGCAGCGACAGTATCCATGTCGATTTTACTGCATTTTTCGATGATATTAAGCAGAAAGTGTTGGATTTGGTGCGTCGAATGCTGACATCGCATGGTGCTCTGAAAATAAACATGATTGTTTTGGTCAATATCTGCTGCCATCTCAGGACGTGTGCAGCGACAAATCGTTTAATACAACCAATCAAGTAATCACGGTTGGGGATGATTTGGAAACTGTATACCAATCGTTTGTGGATGCAATGAAGACCCAATCTACGGAATTCCAAGAAAAAGATTCAGGTATGTTTAAATATTTAACTGTGTTGTTTTGTGAATTATAATACTTTGGTGTGTTTATAGGGTGGGCGCTTGAGAAAATTATATATCTGGAAGTGAACATCAACGAGTTTAGGCCAATAAGCGGCTCATCATACATCAAACTACCGAGATTCATAGAGAGCAAAAAGGCTGTGATTAATGTGGTGAACCAAGACGAGTGCTGCTTCGCTTGGGCTGTAACTTCAGCGATGTTTCCCGCAATCAATATGTCGTCACGAGTCTCATCATACCCCCATTTTTCAACTGTGTTGGATGTAACAGGTATGGATTTTCCAGTGAAATTGTGTGATATTAGTAAATTTGAAACAAAATAACATTTCAGTCAATGTGTATGGTGTAGAATCTACTTTTGAAAATAATAAGATTAAGTATGAAATAGTTGGTCCACTTAGGTATGCGAACAAAAAATTAATAAATCACGTAAATTTATTGTTAATAACCAGTGATTGTAATATTCAAGCTGATGACGATACACATGTTTGTGATGCACGTTGTACAAAAAGTCATTATTGTTGGATCACAGATTTATCTCGACTAGTGTCTAGTCAAATTAGCAAACATAAAAGTAAATTGTATTTTTGTGACGGTTGTCTCGTTTATTTTGATTCATTATCAGCTATAACTTTACATCAGAAAAATGATTGTAACCACATATACACATTGACACCATCAATTGCTCAAAAAGTAGATAAGCTTGGAAATACTGTAGCGGAAAATATACTAAAATTTGAGAATATCGAAAAGCAAATGAAAGTTCCTTTTGTTGTATATGCAGACTTTGAATCGGTTTTAAAACCAATGGATAATACAGAACCAAACCCCCAAAATTCGTACACAACAAAAAACGTTAAACACGAGCCATACTCTTTCGCTTACTTAATAAAATGTTCCTTTGATGATTCTATCTCTAAATTTGAACTGTACAGAGGGGACGATGCAGCACAAGTTTTTGTTTCCCGTATCGAAAGCGATTTAAGACATTTTTATAATACCTATTTGAAAGATATTGTACCAATGAATCGATTAACAGCTGCCGAGTTAAAAGATTTTAGAGATGCTAAAGTATGTAATATATGTGAACGACCTTTCAATGAAAATGATGTGAAAGTAAAGGATCATTGCCACATAACAGGGCGAAAAAGATTTGGTGCTGCACATTCCATCTGTAATTTAAATTATAAAATACCCAGTTTTATCCCGATTGTATTTCATAATTTAAGTGGTTACGACTGTCACATGTTCATTAAAGAATTGTGTCGTCATGGTGATAATATTGAGGTCATCGCTCAAAGCAAAGAAAAATACGTATCATTCACAAAAAGCATTTATGTGCATGATTATATTGACAAAACTAATGGATTGACAAAAAGAAAAAACTTAAAATTAAGATTTATTGACAGTTTTAGATTTTTGTCGACATCATTGGAAAATTTGGGTGCTGGTTTAGAGATTGATCAGTTTAAAGAGACACGAAAACATTTCCCTCTTATCGAGCAGTTTAATTTAATGCGAAAGAAAGGTATTTTTCCGTACAGTTTTATGGATTGTATGGAGAAAATGAATTACCCCACGCTACCAACAAAAAACCAATTTTACGATAACTTAAAGGAAGAGCATATTAACGATGAAGACTATGGAAGAGCGATGGAAGTGTGGCGAATGTTTAAATGTAGGAATTTGGGGGAATATTCAGATCTGTATTTGAAGTCCGATGTTCTCTTATTGTGTGATGTTTTTGAACAATTTCGAGAAACTTGCTTAAATATTTATAAATTAGACGCGGCACAGTACTTTAGCCTTCCAAGTTTGTCTTTTGATTGTATGTTGCGCATGACCAAGGTAGAGTTAGAATTGTTGACAGACATTGATATGGTTAACTTTTTCAAAAAGGGTATTCGTGGTGGAATAAGTCAGTGTTCGGAAAGGAAGCATATTGCCAATAATACATTTTTAACAAACTATGATCCTACTAAACCAACTTCTTTTATCACTTATTTAGATGCAACTAATTTATACGGTCATAGTATGTCACAACCATTACCATATAATGGATTTACATGGCTATCCCAACATGAAATTACAGATTTAAATATTATGGACGTTGAAGACGACAGTGCACAAGGTTATGTTTTGGAAGTGGATGTGTATTATCCTGCAGAGTTACATGATGCACATGCAGACCTTCCTTTTTTAGTTGAAAATATTAAGCCACCAACGGGAACGGCAAAAATGCCAAAGTTAATTCCAAATCTCAACCATAAAAAGAAGTACATTGTGCACTATAGAACTTTAAAACAAGCTATTCAAAACGGTTTAATAGTAACGCAAACGCATAGAATTTTAAAATTTAATCAGTCGGCATGGCTAAAAACATATATTGATTTTAATACCGAGTTACGAAATAAAGCCAAAAATAAATTCGAAAAAGATCTTTTCAAATTATACAATAATGCAGTTTTTGGTAAAACCATGGAAAATGTAGAAAATCAAAAAGATATCAAATTAGTTACTTAGTGGGAGAATTCAAGGGGAAAAGTGGGTTCTAGAGCATTAATTGCTCAACCCAATTTTAAAAGTTGTTCAGTATTTACTGAAAACTTTGTGGCTATTCATATGGGTAAAGTTAAAATAGTTTATAACAAGCCAATATATATTGGATTTTCTATATTGGACATGTCGAAAACTGTAATATATGATTTCTTTTACAATTTTATTAAAAAAAAATTTGGTAGTGATGCTTCTTTATTGTACACTGATACAGATTCCTTAATATTAAAAATATTTACGGATAACTTTTATAAGATAATTACAGAAAACCCAGAAAAATTTGACACATCCAATTATTCTGAAGGAAACGTTTTTAATATTAGGAAAAGTGAATCGGTCTTAGGGAGAATGAAAGATGAGTTCCCCGGTGATCCGATAGTAAGCTTTTACGGGACCGGGGCTAAAGCCTATTATGTCGGCTCGCTTAATAATGAATTAAAAAAGGCCAAAGGCATAAAGAAATCAGTAATTGAAAAAGAGCTTAATATCGAAGATTACCGAAAAGTTGTAGAATGTGGAACTTTAATTTTCAGAAAAATGAAGTCTTTCCGTAGCGAATTACATGATGTTTATACTGAAATAGTGAATAAAGTGGCATTATCTCAGAACGATGATAAACGTTATGTAATTCCCTCATCAACAAAAACTCTACCTTGGGGTCATAAAGATATCGATTTTTACCAGACAGATCCGGATATTAAATTAGACTGTTTAGTGAAAATGTGTGATGAATTGCTAGCTGATGATTTTGAGAGGCAATTTTATGAGACTGATCCAGATATTAGATTAGAATGTTTGGTTAAAATGTGTGAGCAATTGATATCTGATGAAAATGCTGACATGCAATAATTTTTAGATGTTTATTTTAGCTAAAACCACAATGTATTCTGTTAAAAAGTAATATTATTCCTTAAACATTTAGAAGTAGATTGTAAAAGTGACTTCATTTACTTTTGTAATTATAGTGTTGTAAGTAATTCTTATAAATTGGTTTTTTAATTTTAGATGTTTATTTTAGCTAAAACCACAATGTTTTCTGTTACAAATTAATATTAATCCTTAAACATTTAAAAGTAGATTGTAAAAGTGTCTTCATTTACTTTTGTAATTATAGTGTTGTAAGTAATTCTTATAAATTGGTTTTTAATTTTAGATGTTTATTTTAGCTAAAGCCACAATGTATTCTGTTAAAAAGTAATATTAATCCTTAAACATTTAGAAGTAGATTGTAAAAGTGTCTTCATTTACTTTTGTAATTATGTTGTAAGTAAATTCTTATAAATTGGTTTTTTAAATTTTTTATGGAACTAAAGTGATCCAGCTGGAGGAAGTAGCAGCAGGACCTTCGTCTCCGCCACCGCCGATTTGGTTAGATTTCGCTGAGGAATCGCAGCGAAATCTGTTGCTGCAAACCCTCAGGTTAAAAAGGTGCTTAACAAAAGAGTTGGAGCAGCATGATACCCAAATAGCGTTGATGGAGACCGAACTCAGGGTTATGCGGATGCGTGCGGATGCAGTTCGCAAAAAGCTGAGTCACTTCAGTCATTTAGTGTAAATTTGGTATAGGTAATTTTAAGTGTAATAATGTAGAGTAATAGAATAATTTAAATGTAAGTATATGTAATTTAGTTTTAAGTAAATGTTACTTTTTTATAAAAAAAAACTTTAATAAAAAGCACTATATCAAATTTGTATGATTTTTTTACTTAGACCCTTACAAGAACCTCGGTATATCAAGAATTATTGTAGATATATTTCGAAGAGTATTGGTGTACTCAAAATGCGTAAGAAAAAAAAGATATTTTTGTAGAGCACAAAGTGTACTATTTTTAAATATCCTTGTAAATGATTTCCGAACAAATTAGCTAATGTTTAATAAAATGTTAATAAAGTAATAGTGTACTAAAAAAACTCTATTAGTTGTCATGCGGTAGTTAAGACTCGTTCAGGAATTAAAACATTTTTTTTTTCATTTAAATTTTAAATATAAGATTTTTTTTTCGAGAGACAAAAAAGTTTCAAATAAAAAGTTTCCTTTCCGCGAATACTTTAATACTTAAAATAAAATTCAAAATAATTGGTCCAATATGTTTTATTATTTAATTTGTAACATTAATGGCTAAACTATCTCTTACACTTAAATTAAGTTAAATTTATATATCAATACACCAAACTTAACTTAAACTATATAACAATCTATAAAGTATAATTATAAATAACTAAACGATTAAACAAGCTTATTTGATGCAGAACCATTTAACATATTATAACTAAAAATAGAATCGTGAATTATTAATGCGAAAACTTTAGTGTCTTTAGGAAACCGACTGTTACGTGTTTCAAATTCAATCTTGACATCCACAGTTGAGGATTTTACAGCTTCCACCTGATGCGAGCAGTCAATAACAAACAGCGGATTTTTCATGTATTCGCCAAAATCCATCATTGGGTCGTTAAATTCTCGACCATAATAACTGCTTTGGAAGTTTTCATAGTTATAATAGGCCGCTGCATACAATTTCTTTGAAAAATCCAAATTCCATCTTTCATAGGGGAATACTGTTGAATTAAGATAAACTCGAATGTCACTTATATTTGCATTTGTAAATTCAGTCGCATCTTCTTTATAGCTATCCGCTTTTCCAATATTCTGAAATCCGATAATTAAATAACGAGGTTTCTCTAGACTTGTACTCGTTCTTATAGCCCAAACATCGGATGAAGTTTGTCGGAGAGCAGGAAGATCGTATAGATCCCACATGCGGTAAGCCATTCGGATATTTGCATTACTACCACCTTTATTAATACGCGATAATAGTTTTAGCTTTTGCCTATCCTCGGGGACAATGTGGCGTATTTTCCACTCCAGTTTGTCAATTTTAATATCGGCTTCAACTTCTCCAATATAACAGTTGTTAAAAGTGCGGGCAATTATTATAATCAATTCCTGTTTAATGTTAAAAATCCCCTTCGTATAATCCTCAGCAAAACCCATCAGATATTTTAGGGGTACTTTACCAGAAAATACATTACTAGCGGTATCCACAATGTGTTGGTTTTCTTCATTTAGACCCCATCCGCATGTTAGAAGCGGTTTCAGCTGTGTACTACCAAAGGAAACCATTGTTTTAAGAGCTGTAGTTACACCTGGTTTTCTGACAACTGCAACTTTCTCACCGCCTATCTCATATCGAATTTCCTCAAATAGAAAAGCTAATGAATTATTAGATAAAAAACACTTTTTGGTAGCGTCTTTTGGTTTAAATGTTCCTTCGACATAGATGTAGCTTTCCGATATATCCAAAATTATGTCTTGAAAGTGAATTGGAATACGAATTTCATCGGAATTTTGGAATTTAGGTGATCCATAGGGTTTATATGTATGTTCTTGCAGGCTTATGATAGAATTATTGAAAATAGGTTCAGTAAAAGCCTCAATTTTTTCACTACTTGTCATCATGTTCGTTGGCTTCGTACTTTCAAGCCGATCGATTGAAGAAATCTACGATCTTTGGCAGAGAGACGTTGATATCCTTTTGGTCTGACGTCGTGATCGTGAATGAACTCTGTTTTAGCGATATATTTCTTTTTATTAGGTTTCGTTATTGTTTGACATATCGAAGAAAACATGTACGGTCGGCGGTTGTAACAAAAACCCATCATTAGACTAGTTTCTTTAGCTCCAGTTTAATAATAATCTTCTCGTCATTGAAATCGATAAGATCGCCGTTGTCGTCCAAGATGCGTAGAGTAATGTTGTCAATGAACTGACGTCCTTCAGGCTTCAACGGCAAATAAATAAGGTTTGTGGGTTCTTTCGTTATCTTATAACCAGGTTCAACATCAATATCAAATTCAAATAAAATATGACATTCTTGTGAGTTCAGGTATGCTCCAGAGATAATATTACAATCAACACGTATTATGCGTACTTTCATAATGTCTACTTGAGAGGTTGATTCATGTTTTTTGTTGTCCATTGTTAACAATATACGATCAAATCCCAACATCCGGCCAATGCAGTTTTCTCCTGTAAAATCCATAATGTATTTTGTTTTTATTTCACATTTCAATGTGTTATTATTGGGTGTTAATGAAAATATTTTATCATCATTATCTCTCGTGGACACTTGTAAAGCAGTTTTCATTGCTTTTTCAATCTCATACACTTCATATACTCCTGGGGGAATTGTTAACTTTATAGATGGTGAAGTTTTATCATTTTTTTTCTTATATGCAAATGAATTATTGCTTCATCAATATTAAAAATAGAATTATATGTGTAAAATCCAACAAGTGCAAGCCCATATTTATTTATTTACTGTATTGAGTTCTAATGGTGGGTAAAAATCTGTGCTTAACACGCTTGAGCGTCCTGTTAAAGTGAATGTGTATGACATGACTGATAAAAAAATCTACTGTTTTTAGCTTTTATTGTTGTCGACAGCAGTTTATATTGCTATAGGTGGTACACCGTTTACTTGGTTTTGAAATTTTAAACCAAATTTTTTTCTGTTATTTTTACATCACTTATTTTACAGTAACAGCAAAACAATCTCCTAGGTGCTGGTCCATCCCCTTCGTCTCCATTCAAATTCTGGTTATTATGATGCTCCGTGCAATACTGATACTTTAATATGTCTATGTCACATTTCATGTGTTCTGGCAATTTATCCCAAACAAGTGCGATTTCATTTGGGGAACAAGCAATCATTACCTCCTTGGGCATGTTTTCTAACTCTTCAGAAGTCATTTTTAATAAACTACGGGAACGATAATAGGCTTTTAACGAAGACGCCATCTTTTTATAACTATCCCGATCCATTTGGTGGGTAGGAGACATATTGATTTTTACGATTGAGAGAGAAACTTTAAGCATAAATGACCGCACCAGACTGTCCCAAAGAGAGTAAATTTCCTTGCTGCTTCCCCACCCATTCGCAGATATCGAACCAGTTCAGTTGGCGTTGGTAAATCACCAAAGCTGTCGTAATATGTAACTTCTGAATCATTCTTCCGATACGCCACCCAATGTGTTCCAAACCCCATTATATTGTCCAAATTAAGAATACTAGATTCATAATCGCATAAATACCTCTAAAGCATGGTACTTGTAGTTGTGATGCATACTTTTCTAGATCAATATTCGATAATGGCTTTCGAGGAAGGCATTTTACTAGTTTTTTGAATGGTTCATAAAAAGCCCTAAACCTGTCCTATAAATTTCCATTTTTTGCTGTTTTTCTGCACGCCTACCCATTCGCTAGATATCGAACCAGTATCAAAGGTAATAAGTTGGAACGGTATAATTCTGGTAACGGGCTTTTAATAATTTCCTTGCCGCAGCCATCACCAGCTTTATCTAATTCAGCGAATGGGTTGTCGCAATGTTAACTTGAACACTTTTTTGTTTTTGTAACCTTTCAAGATATCATTCTTTCAATCATTTTATTATTTAATTATATACCCTGGAAATGTGTTTACCATATGTTACGTGTAAAATTGTTTAAAAATGTGGCCACTGTTGGAGAAAGAAAGGTACCTGGCCACCCCATACCCCAACAATGGTCACTGCTTTTTAAACCAAAATAAAGGATTTATTTATGGTTATTATATTTATTATTTGATATAAAAATGAACTAAATGAATAATTTCAAACTGTATAAACACATGTCTACGACGGGAGACAAGAAATCTTATAGTTCATCCATGAAGTGCCCCCAGTGACACTTGGTTCAGGAAGCCCAATTTCTATATCTCTCTTCATGATGGTGGAAATGTCTGGAACTAAGGGGAAAACAAACTTCTTATGCTGGTATCGTAAAAATGACACATCATATTAATCGTCTTGAGGATTAATTTAGGTAACTTGAACTACGTAATATTTGATAGTTTTTTTTGTAGGAAATCTTACAAGGACAAAACTGTTAACCTTTATGTCATCTAATTGATTGGGTCATATTGTCCTCCCCTTCAAACGATTCGGTACACGTTGACGAGGCATATGAAATAATGTCGCTGTCACTAGAAGAACTGGAAGCTTGTTATTTTTCTTTTTTTTAATTGGTATCAGAGACTAGTTTTACTAATGAAACTTCTCCATAACTGGGGTCATAAAAAGCTTTCGGATATGGTGCAACCTGTCCTATTGGTTTCAAATCTGTACGTCCTTCATTTGAGGGTCCTTTCAGATTGGAATAAACTCGCTTTCATCATAAATGGCACCATATTCCAGTGTGTTTGAACGACGATACGATATTGTTTGTTGTAAAAGCCAATGGATAGGCTTATCCTAATATCTCACTTATATCGTAGATAGTTATTCTTAGACCAGGATGGTTAGTTATCCACTTATTGCATTCATTATTGTATTGTCGTTTTAATGGACCATTTCCAGGGGCTGGAGTTTATGGCTTGTACGGTAATGTTAGAAGCTTTATTTTGTTTAGCCATTTTAATAACGTTTAGTCTGCCGTTGGTCTAGCGTGGTTGATAAAATATTGAAACCATTTATGAAATATTTCTTTATTTATCCAACCGCTCCAGGTGGTCCACCTTTGCCGGAAATATTAGTTACCTATTGCATTGATGGCTCCAATCATGGTAACAAGGGTGCCTCTTTCATTTGATGTTATTTTCCCTATTTGTTTTTGGCCCTTTCGCTATAACTTTACTGGAGCCTTCTGTTGTAAGGTTTCTCGTCTATATTATATATGAGTATATTTATATTTTTCATATAAAACGGTAAGATTTGTGAAAAACTTATCAACAACTGGTTTATTAAATCCCATTGCTCTAGCCAAGGACGTTGCTTCAGCAGCTATCGAATAGAAATGCTCCTATTTCTTTTCATAAATTTATAAAACCAGTTTTTTCCAGCAATCTTCTTATCAAAAGCAACAGCTAATTCATAAGCAAAAAATCGTACTTGCGTTGGACTCAACCCGTAGTGCAAATTCGCCATCTGCTTCAAATAATCTTTCGCACTTTGTTGACTTCATAATTTGGTGTAAGTCGTGGTGTTCTCCCTACATCCATTGGCAAAATCAGCATCAACTCCCGCTCGTTCGCATTTTGAATAATTTCTTGCCGCAACCACTGCTTCAAATATACGGTAAAGAGCCTCTCTCATTGTTACTGGTTTTTCCAATGGATCTCGTTTCGTCCATAATATGAAAAAAAAAGGAACCTACAGTGGCTTTTAGTGGCACTTTTAGTGGCCACTGTTAAAAACAACAACCCTGGCCACTGTTAGAGAAACCACGTTTTCTAAACGTTTGATCAAAACAAATTCAAACGCTATTATTCTTAAGAAATTTACAAAATATAACTAATATACTGCAGAGCTTATGGTTGTCAAAGTTACGAAATCAAAAAGTAAACTTGATGCTCTCTCTACTACATAAACAACACTCTTTTGTTTTTACATGTACGTAACTGAAGTGAATTTATTATATTCCTTTCACAAATCGTCGTCGTCGCTTTCCTTTGGAGCTCTTTATTTTAGCTGAATGCGTTGAAACACCCATACCGAAACGTTGTTTCGCCTTCATAATATTTGTTACCAACCAAGCAGATATTTTTTCACCTGCACTAGCGTCTTTTGATTTTACTCTCTCCCAAGCACGTGTTCAAGATCGTAATCGGCTTGATGGCGTGAACTTAGGTTATTTTCGGTGTTTGAATACGCTATATCGTGCTTCTTACACGCTGCATCTAATGGGTTAATTCCCAAATCACCTCTCGCTAATCGCTTTGTAAGTTTGGTGCCTGGCCCACAATATTGATAACCGGGAAGGTGTAACTCAAACGGTAGTTTATTAATTATAGAATTCACTATGCCACACCCAGTCTTACTCGAATATCGAGAGCGTCCACTTCGTTTGACGGTCTGCATCTGAATGAGTAGTTAAAGCCGAGTGTTCGATATAAAATAATTTTTTTCACTATGATGCGTATTGTTAAGCTGAAACAGAAGCTAGAAATAGATAATCTCGATGAAAAGGTTGGATCTGGACATGTAGGGAAAAATGTGGGACGTCGGCATGGTCCTTTGTTGCCATTATCAATTCGTGGATTGCTAATAGGACCTTCTAATTGTGGAAAAACAAATGTTATGATTACCTTGCTTACACACCCTTTAGGATTGCGCTTTGAAAATGTCTACGTATATTCAAGGTCGCTGTATCAACCCAAATACGAATATCTCAGGAAAATTTTCACGCCAATTAAGGGTCTTGGTTATTATACTTTTTGCGATACAACAAATATCGTGGAGCCATCCGATGCCAAACCAAATTCAATTTTCATATTTGACGACGTAATGTGTGAAAAACAGGATGTTATACGATCATATTTTAGTATGGGACGACATAAAAATGTAGATAGTTTTTACCTAGCACAAACCTATTCCCGAGTTCCCAAGCAATTAGTACGTGACAACGCCAATTTAATTATAATGTTTAAACAAGACGAAATGAATTTACGACATATTTTTTCTGATCATGTATCGCCAGATGTGACTTTTACACAATTTCAAGAGATGTGTGCTAAATGTTGGAATGATAAGTATGGATTCCTCGTTATTGATAAGGATAGCGATTTAAATTCGGGAAGATATCGCAAGGGGTTCGATAACTATATATACACAGAGTAAGATCAGTGAATTCGCATTACATAATTGTGTGATACTCTGACAACATCACCTTCATGATGAATAATGACATTGATCTGAAACGTCAATTGATTGGGGTTACAGATGCCGTTCGAAAAAAGTTTAAACAAATTAGAGCTGCTAATGTACAAGATAAATTTGAATTGGACAAATTTTATGAGCCGATTGCTAAGCCTTTGACTTCTATATCCAATGCAGTAACACAAAAGTCTCGTAAACATATACAATCACAATCGAAAAGTTTAAGCACATACATAGAGGAGCCATTAAATAAATCAAGCATGTTCATGTCAGAGGAGTTTCCCGTAGAAATATCAACACCGATTACAGAAAGGCCCAAAGACAGGACTGAAACATCGATAGATACCCCGATAACGAGACGTTAGATGGAATTTATGCAACACCTTCTCCATCAAACAAATCTACAATGTCAGCTGTCACATTAAAAGATCGCTCATCTCCAGATATTATCATTAATACATATATGAATGGTTTAAAGACAAAACCATCACAATTCGATACAGTTTATGGAGTACATCATAATTCAAAAGTAAAAAACAAAAAGTTTATGGGTAATTTGGAAATACGTTTTCCTCCTGGTAAAGTGACACTATGGCGCGAATCTAAGAATATTGCAACCTTTGAAGGGAATGCGGAACTTTACGATTTGATATTCTTAAAAAATCCACGGGTATTAGAGCATATCGAAAAGATGACTCCCGAAGTGGCAGAAGACTATAAAAAGATGTTACGGTTGACAAATGCACCATACAAGGGCTATGATGAGAAGCGGGGACTACAGGAAACCAGGCGGAAAAAATATTTAGAGATTATAAAACCATTAATGACAGGGAATCGATTGGGAAGTGGGATCGCAGGTAAAAAAACATATGCTCAAGTAGTGCTACCATTAAAGAAACGTGTTTTATCGGAAACTCCTAGCTATGTATATTGGAATAAACCGAAGGAGCTGGTAGAACGGTTACGATTGCTGTGGAGTTCAAAGATGGCTGGTCATACCGGACACGATAATGAAATAATGTCAATTATAGAAGAACTTCGTGAGGAAGGTATAATTTATTAAGTAATCACCTAATTTGATCAGTATCTCAAGAGACGTGAGTCTCAAGAGACGTGAGTTGGAACTATGAATACTAGCACAGAAAAAATAAAAATTGTCAATGAACTTCATAGGTCCGCGAGAAAAAATTTTCCCAGAAGACACACCATCATTAAAGGATATGAAGACTTGTGGCAAACAGATTTGGCGGAAATGCAACAGTATGCAAATGAAAACGATGGATATCGCTATATCTTGGTGTGCATAAATTGCTACTCCAAATTTGTCTATACTAGGGCGATTAGAAACAAGACAGGGGCTGAAGTCACTAAAGCAATGAAAGACATTTTTAAAGAAGCAAGATATACACCAATAAATCTACAAAGCGACCAGGAAAAGAATTTTTTAATAACATATTCCAAAATCTTGTTAAGGAATATAACATTAATCATTATTCGACGTACAGCACCAAAAAAGCTGCGATAGTTGAACGAGTCATACGTACACTCAAAAATTATCTCTATAAGGAGTTTTCAGCTAGAGGTTCCTACAAATGGATACAACTTTTACCAGTCATAACGAAAACCTATAATAACACAGAGCATCGTACTATTGGTATGAAACCTATAAACGTTAAATCAACCACACGCATTAATGCATACAATTGGATAAAAATAGTACCCAAAAAGTTTAAATTTCGTTTGGGTGATATAGTTCGTATAAGCAAACACAAAAGTGTCTTTGATAAAGGATATACGCCCTCATGGTCCACGGAACAGTTTAAAATCGTAAAAGTTAACATTACCAATCCACCAACATACCTCTTGGAATCAATAGAAGGTCAACCTATAAAAGGATGTTTTTATGAAGCTGAACTGCAAAAAACAAGTAGTCCGAATGTTTATTTAGTGGAAAAAGTACTTCGTCGTCGCAAGAAAAATAATATTAATCAATTATTTGTAAAATGGTTAGGATTTTCAGATCAATTTAATTCATGGATTGATGAGACAGATATTGTTTAAAATATTATATTTTGTAATACTTTCAAACCTATCGAAATATGTATATTGGTTAAGGTTACTATTAAAATAAATACCCAATAAACTTCAACTTTGTTTTATTTAAATATGTGTTTATTATAATTATAAAATAGGTTTATTCACAACAATCATCATTCTTGATTATCTTCATACCAATCAGCAATCTTGATTATCTTCATATATGAGTATTCCTCATCAAGCTAGAGCTATATTGATTTTTTTCTCAAGCATTATTCCATTATGTGCTTGACCACTTTTTTATCCAAATCATTCATTCTGATTTCATGTTTTTCAATTCTCCCGAGTACATCCATTTTTATTGTTTCAATATTAACAATTTTTTCTTCAAGCTGCTTTATATCGGCACGAACCTTATTAAGTAGATCTGTATTCATTATATCTTCTATTTGTACGCGTAATCGATGAATTTCTTTAAGCGCATAATCCTGGGTAACAGCATCACTACCCTTAGTCGGTGGGGCGACATTGGTTAAAGATTTTCCCCGCATGTCATATTGACCGTCCGGCGTAAGTTTAAATCCAATTCCTGGTGACCCCCTCAATAAATGCACTTTTTCACCAGGCTTTTGACGTCCGAATTTATCAATTGTGTTGTTAACACGACCCATGTTTATCTAAAACTATTTTTTTTTCACCAAAATGCTGCATTATAAGGTATAAAATAAAACTTGTAGGCTCTGCGACATTGCTTAAATATTTTCATTAAGGTTAGATAATATTATATCACTTGTTTCTAGTATCTTAGTTAAATAGTTTCTATTATCATAGTTAGATATTTTCCTCAAATGTATCCGAGATCTATGAGTTTCTCTAATTAAACGATCAACATTTTTCTCAAGGTTGGATAATATTACTTCTCTTTTTTCTATTATCGAGTACACATATACAAATTCTATTTCGGACTTAATAACACTAAGTATTTCACTAATTTTAACATAAATTTCATTTAATAATTCAGCCAGTAATGTCCGAAGCTTGTGAATTTCTTTAAGGAAATATTCTCTGGTTACAGCATCACTACCTTGCGAAGGATTTGCTATGTTAATTAAAGATTTTCCTTGAATGTCGTATTGATGATCAACATTAAACTTAAAACCAATTCCTGGAGGATTGTATACTACTATTTTTTTATTAACTTTTTGACAACCAAATTTATCAATTGTAATGTTAATTCTACCCATGCTTACTTAGAACTGATGTAAAATTCAAAAATGTTTGAATTTATATCTGAAAACTGTTGAAAATAACAGAATTTAAAAAAGATACCTATCTACTGCAAATGACGCCACATACCCCCAAGCGATCAGGGAAAAGAATTTTTTAATAACATATTCCAAAATCTTGTTAAGGAATATAACATTAATCATTATTCGACGTACAGCACAAAAAAAAAAGCTGCGATAGTTGAACGAGTCATACGTACACTCAAAAATTATCTCTATAAGGAGTTTTCAGCTTAATATTTTATTTTTTACCTAACTAAATATTTACAACTTTCTAAAACTATTTATTCATACATAATTTAAGGTTCGAAACCAAACGCGGTCAGGAAAAATTTTCAAGGGCAAATAAACCCAAGGTCATACAATTTGACCTTCAAAATGTTTCAAGGTCAAATAGACCCAAGGTTTTTCGTTAGACATTTCTGATTTGTAAAATAATGTGAAACACACCTGGGCTCTCAAGGTCATGGACAAATATCGAAAAAGTATGATGCGCGCTCAAGGTCATATAACGTCACATCGCCTCAAGGTCAAACTACACAGCACACCTGGGCTCTCAAGGTCCGAAAAAATTTTCAAAGGCAAATAAACCCAAGGTCATACAATTTTACCTTCAAAATGTTTCGAGGTCAAACAGACCCAAGGTTATGTGGGCGGGGCAATTAACCCAAACACCCAAGCCCTGCATATCATATTTTAGCCTATCTACTGCAATAGGATTCGTGAATTTTATACGAAAATGATGTTTTCTGGTTTTTGGGCATAATTTAACCTTTTTTCCACATTAACCCAAACACCCAATCCCTGCATGTCATATTGACCGTCCGGGGTAAGCTTAAATCCAATACATCATATTAATCAACACGCCTTTTAAAAAAGATACCTATCTACTGCAAATGACGTCACATACCCCCTTTGTTTATTCTAACCACTCAAATTTAAATATTGATCTGCTATTGCTTGGTACATTTAATTTTAAACACACAAATTTAAAAAAATTGTAAATAATACCAAATTAAATAAATATTCAAGCGACCAGGGAAAAGAATTTTTTAATAACATATCCTAAATCGCGTTAACAACACACAAATTTAAAAATTGTAATTAATACCAAATTAAATAAATATTTCTAAATGTTGTTTATTTAAATATCATTTGGTTTTAACACTCGAGGCCATCTGTCGTCACACACCCCCAAGGCCAAACAATAGAGATGATGTAAACACGTGCGCTCAAGGCCATATGACGTCACTTCAAGGACAAACATGAAAACGTCACACCCCCAAGACCAAACAATATAGCTGATGTAAACACGTGCGCTCAAGGTCATATGACGTCACTTCAAGGACAAATATGAAAACGTGGTATGCAAAACTCTCCAAGGTCGTGTGGCGGGGCTTAATCTCATGGTCATGGGTCGGGGCTTAATATCATTGGTCATGGGGCGGAGCTTAACTCTCCAAGGCCATTGGGGGTGGGACTTAATATCATGATCATGGGGCGGGGCTTAATCTGATTGGTCAGGCGGCGGAGCTTAATCTCAAGGTCGAATGACGTCACACAGGTGGGCGGGGCTTAATATCAAGGTCAGGAGTAGTGGTGACACCCCCCACCACTTTCAGAACCCGCATACTTCCACTACTTATAGGGTATAATTTATTAAGCACTTATATTTACACTTAAGTTTAAACAAAATAATGATATTAAAGAAATAATAATAACATAAAAGTAAAATAAAAAATCGGTAAATTCTCCATTACCCGGAACTTCTTTCGTAACGCTTTTCTTATTATGGTTGTTCTATGTTCTATTGATAGTTTAATTATTGTCTGGTTAAAATATAAAATATTAAAATTATTTTAACAAGAGTGCCTTGAAATGTCGAATTGGCATAATCCTTTATTAAGTCAAGTTAAATAAACTATTATTTTATAATTTATTTGTATCGAAAAATGGAAAATTCAATCGAGGAAAAACGGAATATGCTCAAAATGTATTACTTGCGTAATATAAATACTCGGAGAGCTTGTGAGACGTATTTAGAGAAATATCCCGAACGACGACAACCTGAAAATAAGATATTTTCGAAATTAGATCGGTAGCTTAGTAGTTCTGGGACATTTAACAAACGACGCAAAATGGTAGTAGTGTTATGGTAGAAGAAACAGCTTTGGTGTTAGATCAGGTTTGTTTTTTTGTTATTTAATATCAAGGAATGATCCGGTTGTAAGTAAAATTTGTTTTAGATAAATAATGATGCCAGTATGGCAACACGACAAACTGCAGTTAATGCACCTCCAATTAACCACATCGAAGCATGGCGAATTCTTAAGAAAAATGGATATAAACGCTTCAAGTTACATATTGATATACATATACATGAGGAAAGAAGACTGGTATTTTGTAGATGGATAATATCTTATGGTCGGATGAATGTAAATTCACAAATTATTGTGGAATCTTTAACTACCACAACGAACACGTTTGAAGCATTGAAAATCCTAGGCAAAATAGGGAAATAAGAAAACAAATACGCTTTGGCGTAAATGTTTGGGCTGAAATGTATGACGATAAAGTTTTAGGCGCCTTTTTTATGATGAAAATTTAAATGGTGAAATTTATCTTGAGTTTTTAAATAATCTAATGCAAGAATACCTAGATGATCTGCCTCTGGCTAGTCTACACCTTTTATGGTTCCAAAAAGATGGAGCGCCACAGCACAATACCAGAGCAGTGCGGGATTTTTTAAATGCAGAGTTTCCTGAACGGTGGATTGGAAATCAGGGAGTTACTGAATGGCCAGCACGATCCCCAGATCTCTCCCCATTAGATTTTTATTTATGGGGTGCATTAAAAAATCTAATTTAAAAGGTTGAAATTAATACAATCGAAGAATTGAAGCTCTGAATCAGGTATGCCTTTCACAATTTAAAAAGGAGATCATTAAAGGGGCAACAAATATAGTCAGAAGAAAAATTGATCTTTGTATTGAGCAAAATGGAGGGTTTTTTCAACATTTAGGGGGTTAAGAACTTTTTTTTAATCTACGAATTTCAAAGAATTAATTATGTTTGCAATGCTTTATGATAAAATATATTCTTAAAAAACAAAAGTTTCGTTATAATGCTTATTAAAAGAAATGTTTAATTATAAAGGCTCTCCGGGTACTTTGGCAGAAAAAAAGTAAGTTATAGTATCACAATTTATAATTTTTCTTTAAGTTATTAATGAAGAACAACCTGCACAAAAACTGCGTTAAAATGCGTTACGAAAGAAGCTCCGGGTAAAGAAGATTTGTTATTACTATTTCTTTAATATCTTATTATGCTTTTAACTTTATTTATAAATGCTTAATAACATAAATTCTCCCCTATACGATTTTTCTCACTAAAATAGAAATATTCTAGAAAAATTAATATTATACAGTTTTTAAATATTTTATTAAGTGGCCATTTTGTTCCCATGCAAGATTTTTAACAAAATATTATTATCAGTTTATGCCCCAACTGACCTTGATTTTTTACTGAAATTTATAACCCATCGAAAAAGTAGTTTTTGAGGTGTGAGGGATAATGAATAAGAATGTCCATCCTGCTATTATTAACACTTTAACACACTGATTTTAACGAAAATATGATTACATTTGTTAATTACCTAATGAGTGTGATACTTTATTCGTTTTGAAATTTCAAGTGTTATAACAAATAACAAAAAAAAATCCAGATCCGTATTTAAAAAAATGGAGTTGATGATGAGGCCTGGAAAACGACACGTCGGATTTGAAATCTGGGAATACCGTCTTATAGAGTAAGAAAAGTGTGTATGAAGATGTAAAATTTTATTACTAAATTGCGCAACTATGCCCTAATATAACCAACTTATTTTGGTTTTGGATATGCCAATGCTATCCCTTCGAATGATATTATATATATAAATATAAATAATGAATATGAAGAAAAATAAAATTTTAAAAAACCGTAAACTGGCGTTTACCCAGAACATCCCTCGTAACGATTTCCACCATACAAATAACACAGTTTATATACACATATATTTATTTGGCAATAGGTTTATAGATATTGTATAAATTGTAAAAATACTAGAGTTTCATTAAAAGGTAAGTTCTGGCTACTTGAGAACAAAAATAGGAAAAGCCCTTTCCCTTTTAACAGAACTTTCATTGTAATGAAGTTTTCACTTTATCAAGAAAAGTGACAAATATTAATAATGACAAAATGTGTATACATTTATTACCAAATAACTATATGTATTTATAAACACACATGTTGTGGTAGAATCCGTTACGAGAAAAGTTCTGGGTAAAGGTAAACGTAAAGGTAAAGGTGCAAAAACGTATCGAAATAATAAAAAATTAGTCCTTTCATATGAATTTATATTTGATGTAAGAGGTAAACATTTGTGAATATTTAATGTCTTTCCTAATTTATAATTTGTAATCCTAGTTCGTTAAGTAAATATTGGGTTTACAGAGGAAATTAAATTTCCCAGGTTTCCCTCTGTTTAACTATAATGTTACATAAAATACAGGCTACAGGGAAGGGTAAATAATATTAGTGATAGGCCTGAAATTTCAGAAGATTATATGGATTAGTGCAGGCCTATAAAGCAAAATAATATCCAGACGGTTGGGAACTGATACTTTGAAGAGTTTGAGGTTAACTGCTGGAGAAAAGTAATCGGAGGAAAAGTTTTTTGGCTTCGGTTTGCTTCCAGTTTTCCTTAAATTTTAACAAAGTATTAAAGAGCACACCAACAATAAAAATAATACAATGAGTACAATATACCGGGAGTCAACGAAAGCGTTTCCAAAGCCGCATTTTTTTATTTATGTGGCGACAATTATGAAACTTTGTAGAAGTATTAAATTATATAAATGTTGATTTTGATGTACGTAACAATTTTTTGTGAGTTTCCCCAATTTTAGTTTTTTAATTCAGCACCTATATTTTTTTTTACACATTTGAATTCGAAATTCGATTGTGCACGTGATACTACCAGTTTTTCCGCTTTTTATAATTTTGATTTTTAGTTGATTTTTGTTTGTCTATCTAGAATAAAAAAACTTAAAATCACTGTAACTGCTAAACAAAAAAGTATTTCAAATCAAATCTATTGACCTAGTACAAGTGAAAAATTCTTTACAATTTTTATTTTTGCCCATCATATTAAATTAAAACAAAATGTATCATTCCTGCCATACCATAAACAAAATAAAAGGAAAATATCACTGTACAGGGAATCCAAATTTCGATGGTTTTACGGGTTATCTTCGTTATTACTGAAGTCGAATATCATGATTTTTTTTTACATTAAAATAGATTTAAGACCAGTAGTTACCTATAAAAAAATCTGCCTTCTTCAAAAGAAAGCGTAATACTTTAGATATGGTAGATACAAAAAGTTAGTGGTAATTCGTTATCTCTTTGTTATGCTGTAAATCTAGTACTCCACAGCAATCTAATTGGAGCAGGGCCCTTTTGAGATATTTTTTGCACTGCTCTTGTCCTATCTTAGTAGTTTGGAATGTTTATTCAGTCTGCAAGTCGGCGAACTTGTTAAACGGTTCAAGAAAAACTCTTATTTCGAATACTGCAAGTGTTTAAACATAAATACAGTGGCGTATTTAGCGATGGGTTTGGGGATTACCCCCCCCCCCCAGAGCCACTTTTATTTAAGCTACAATGATAAAAATAGTATAAAGTAAGGACCTCTTTTGGATTGGTATTATTTTTTGGTTGTCCGTATTATAACTTACGCTCATAACGTCCACTTAAAAACAGGTTAGTTGTTGAGAATTTTCGTTTCACAGTTTCGTTTTTCCTCCACAGAAGCAATATCCACATATCCATATATACACCTCATACTTTAAACGCCGTTGTCCCTAGAATTAACGAGTATATCAAATTTGGTAAAAAGGGTTTATTTGATAGAATAAAATGTAAATATTTATGGCTTAAATAAAATCGACGCCGTCACCAGTATAGGCATCGTGGCACCAAAAAAAAAAGCTTCAATTTCACCAGCTTTAATAATCGCAAATTTCAGAAATACGGCTAAGTATTTCATATTTTGTTAAATACAACCCTTACTAAATAAGACTTTCTTCTATTCCCCAGATGTTTACAAAGTTAAAAATTACTCTATCAATTTCGAAACACTAAAGCGTGCCAAAAAAAAAACGACCCGCTATTAAACACGCAGTCTTATACTACAACAACAACAGCTCAATCCCGCGACTAGTCACATACAACGCTTTAAAGTTGGAATCCTGTACCATCAATGAAAAGAAAACTATGCACAGGATAAATACTAAACTTATGGTGATTGCACAATTCAGTAAATAAAAAGACACCGTAATCTGATTAGGCAACAAATTCATATTTTCTAAATAAATACCAGAAATTTATGGTAACAAAAGATGATCAAATAAGACACGCTACTTCAATAATAATTAAAAATAGGTTGAAGTAGCTTTTTTTTTATTGATTGATTGATAATTGATCCAAGGGATAGCACTTCTTGTTGGTTAATGAATTTCACAGGCAAATTGTCTGTTTGCGCAAAGAGCCTTTTCCGAAGCCGGCACAAGTTTCACTGATGACATTAATTTCAAACAAAATAAGTTGACAAATTGGCACCCTTCAAATTTAAATTATTTACTTTAGATTCATCCTTTCAAAACTTTCAAGAGCAAATTGAGTCAAAGCACCGTTCAAAGTTAGGATCATCACTAATACTTTTTATAACAACACAGCTAAATTTTACTCTGATTTATGTTTGTTTAATTGTCGGGTGAATTTAGACTAGACGAACTTGCAATTGTAACTTTTTGTGTGCTTTCTGCATTGCACTTCACAACATGTTCGTTGCTTACAACGTACTAAAGGCATATCTTAATCTGAAATTATTTCTGGCTGTTACATTTTGATCTTGTTTTATAGAAAGTAATATTATCTAGATGTGAATCTTTATCTGTATGATATGTTTTTTTCTAGGCAAAGGCTGTCTTTGAGTTTTTAGTAGCCAAGTAATTTTTATCGACCAACATTTTTTTATGCGAGCGTTCAACATGAAAGGCGGTAGCGTAGCGTTGCTTTTTATTATGGGTAAGCTATAAAGATGAATTTAAAAACTTAAAGTTGCTGTTGTTGTTGGCGCTGATATTATCGTTCTGAAGTTAAACATACGGACTTTATTGCAACCATTTATAAACTTTATTGTTGTCGCCGTTTGTTGGTACGACGATGTTGGATTGTGACTTGGCCAAGCTTTAAGTTTTGCTGGGGCTGTTCACACGTACATTCACAAGTTAAACATTGATATGAAATTCAGTTGACAGAAGACGGCTGTTTTGTTTATTATGGGCGTTGCACAGTGTTTACTTTTACTGATCTAGTTGAATAAAAAGGAAAATACCGACCTTCTAAAAAATATCGTAATATAGCATAATCATAAAAAAAAACAATAACTTTTATGACATATAAAATTCCTCGAAAATGACCGTCAGATATTTGGAATTCGGGTTCGAATTAGGTACATCGGGGAACAGCAACACCCAGTTCTATAGTTGTACTTTCAGCGTCATGTTGTGAAAATTAATTTTTGTGAATAATGGATAACGTAAATAGAGGTCAGTATTTTTAATTCTATATTTCATTTTATTTAGTTTCATCGTACATACTTCGATTTTATTTCTTTACTAAGCCTACAGTTTGATTGCTGTAGATTTCTGTCACAGTAATTACACATGCAAAAACCATACTCTATCAAAATACATTACAATTGGGTGCTGAAAGTTGCCGCTGAATTTGAGATTTTATGTACAAAATTTTCCAAAGATAGAGCCAAGAATTAACCATCGAAAAAATTTTCTATAGTATATAACGAAACGTGGCCAAACAATGCTGTTAATTTCTTTTAAGAATTAAAAACATCTGCCATCACGGATCAGCTTCATCAAGAAAAGGATTCAATGAGAAATCTGCGTTCGCCCGAAAATTGAGTTTTTGAGAAACCGGTTATACAACAAAGATAAACAAAACACATCATCTTTGATAAACTCTACCAGCATTGACGGGTGATTCTTTGCATCACAAAGTACTATAAAGAAAGAAGATGTGAAGCAGCAGTACTTCTTAAACAAGCTACTACGTCATCTCTGATGCTACTAGTAGAATATTAAGAAATAAATGATAATAGCAAAAATTTAATTTTAATATCTTAGGAAAAAAAGTTATTTGGGGTGTATTTCGTAATCGCACAGAAAAGATAGCTAAACGCACTGGCTAGAGTTTCTGCGGTAATATGTAGTAAGTAAAAATATATCTATTTATTACTTAATGTATTAAAACTTAAATGAACATTTATTACTTTTAATCTACTAATTTTTGTCCAGCTAGTTTATTAAAATGAATCACTGAGTTTGTGACAAAAATTTGACAGTGCGCGGGTTACATCCCCTATAATGCTTAAGTATTGCATTCTTATTCTTATATTATAATTATAAGTTATACTTATAAGGATAACTTAGAAGAAAGGACGGGGTTAAATCACTTATTAGTCCACTCTCGTTCTGAAACTTGTGATTTTTCAGTTTTAAAATAAAATTGACTTTTTTAGAAAGTATTTTTCCTTTGCCAACAACGAAATTGGTGCAGTGGTACGGATAGCAAAAATAGAAAAAACACGGCTTTTTTCTAAAAATGTATTCCCTGAACCTGCAAATTTCGACAGTTCTAGTTCTATGTAAATAGCATCGATCTAGGGTAACTTTTCGGGAACGCTCTGAAATGAAGAAAGCCAAAGATATCTGAAGCCTACTGGAAACAAACAGTACCGATAAGGCGACTTTCACGGGATCATCTTCAAATTTGTAGAACCAGCGAGAACAAAAGAAAGGGACAAGATAGCAAATCAAACAAGTGACTACTGGGGAAGACAAGCATCCGCAAATCAGCAGCCCCACATATCACCACCGGGAAGGACAAACATTGTCAAACAAACCGAGCTAGACCTAGTGGTAAGAAGAAAAAGAAAGAACAAACCACAGGAAATTATTGCCATATTATTTGTAAGTAAATCTTGACGACTTAATTAGTTCTTTAGTCGACTTATCAATTGATTCTGGATCATCTGACAATAAAAATAAAAATAAAAAATCTTTCACATTACGAAGCCTCCAAAAATTTGTTAAAAGCTTTTCAAAATACAAGTAATTTAAATAACGCTATAAATATATATCTATTTGATCCAATATTAAGCAAACTAACTGATAGAGCCGCAGAACTTATTGTTTCTCGAGCTGAGTTAAATAATTGCACTTTAATTAAACAAGCCCCTTATAAATACTTTTGCAGATCTTATTCAAGACTTAATTAATTTGAAACCATAAAAAACGAACATCCATTAAATTTTAGTATAAGAACTTAGGATTCTAGTTTACTTTCTGCAAAATTAAATGCTGCAAATGAAGACGCAACAACTAAATTATCACTATCACTACATCATTACGATGGATTTGCTTTAAAAACATTTATACCAGGTTTACCGTATAATATGCAAGTGGTAATACGTTTAAAAAATCAAAAGGCGCTTAAAGATGCTCTGGCTTTGGTGCGTGAGGAAGAAAGTATATTTATTTATTTCAAAAATTCACAAATACCACAAAATAAACCTTTACCAACGAATGACTTGAAAAAAAATTAAAAATTTCAACCAATTTATAAACCACCCTATAGCATAATTTTAGCCCTAATTATTCTCACAATTTTAACCCCAATTATTCGTGTAATAATTTTCCTAATGCATTAAATCCTAATTTTCCAAGATTGCAAAATACTATGAATAATACTGATTTTGCTGATAATCAAGAAATTTCAAATTTCGATAACCTTTTTTATGAACAAAACTATACGAATATATATGAACCAAACTATATGAATATGTATGAACCAAACTATATAAATATGTACCAAGAACAAAACTGTGAACAAGAAAATTACACTATAAACACAGAAAATACTAATAATGTAAATTTTACGTAAACGAGGCTGAACAACAATACGACGTAGTATTTATGAATAATATTACAGCCGAATTACTATACATTTATTTACCTGAATTAAGCGGAAATTTTCTATTAGATACTTGAAGTTCTCGAAGTCTTGTAAAACCATTGCTTATAAATAGTTTTCCAATTACATTAAAGATGATATATGTCAAGTTCAAACAGCACATGCAATGTCTTTTCATAACGAAATAACAAAAATTCTAATATTTCCTACGCTCAAAACGCAAAGTAGTCATTCTTTCTATTTATTTATTTTTTCAGACAAATTTGAAGGATTAATTTGTTATTATTATACATAACATTCCTTTTGTAGTCTACAAAAAATAAATTATGTCCTTTATTATTTTCCTCCACAAAAAGAAGGTTTTATTTCAGGAAATGGGATTTAGCCGAATATTTAAACATTTTAATAGGCCGACAATTTGTTTTACCATATAGGATTTACAAATTCTCTGAAAATTTACCAGTCTAATCCTGTTTAACATTTAATTTTTTATATAATTTCATGTCAAAGTAGTTTTTTGGTACTAAATTTTTAAACATTTCATTATCATTTCAAATATCGGTAAATTCACCTCTACCCACAACTTCCCTCTTATTCCCTCGAATTACACAACTTACAACAGATGGTCTACATATGCATACATTGCAAGCAAAAACTCTCCAAACTGCAAACAGAGTTCCAGTTCAGCACAATAAATCTACATGAAGCACTAAAGTTACAATAAAGAACTTTATTTCACATACATCCCTAGTTCTTTATTTTATTTTATTGCAAACAGACACAACTCTTATCTCGAAATCGTTTCTTAAGATGGATCGTTTGGTTTCAATTGCTGATTGTAAAAACTGCAATGTAAACAAGTTTATCAACCAATATTTAAAACTAGCCTCTTGCGGAAAAAATTGAAGTAATTTTTATTTATAGTGAAAATCGTAATTTCCATGAAACGAAAAAAAAAATTTAATGGACTCTTTCCTGATCATCTGATGTTGGAAGTATCCTCGCGAACTAGTCCAGAAATTTGCTGTGACCGGTAGTGTTACTAGTGTAAAAAACCCTAGGCGACATCCTGTTACAGAAGACAAACGCATTGCAATTATTGGTAAAATTGTGATAAATCCTCATCAGTCAACTTTGATATTGCAGACATTTGTGATACTGTATCTGGTACTGTATTTTCAATACCTTCTCCACCATTTACTTTGCGTGTAACGTTCTAAAATTTTTACACAATAATATACTCGATAAGATCTTTTAAATGAAGTATCGCATGACCCCCCTTTCCAAATATTTTTTTTTGCGATATGACGCCCAGCCGCCATTGTGAATATTACAAGTATGAAATTTACACAAGAAAATGATAGTTACATAGCTATTGAATCGTGCCAAATTTTAAATTTCTATACTCACCAGTTAAAAGAATAAAAACGGGTGATGTCATCGTTGGTACACTTTATAAAAATTCTGTAAACTGTAATTTATTTCAATTTTTCAAGTTATTAATTTATTTGTTATTATTATACATAACATTACTTTTGTAGTCTACAAAAAATAAATTATGTCCTTTATTATTTTCCTCCACAAAAAGAAGGTTTTATTCCAGGAAATGGGATTTAGCCGAATATTTAAACATTTTAATAGGCCGACAATTTGTTTTACCATATAGGATTCGCAAATTCGCTGAAAATTTACCAGTCTAATCCTGTTTAACATTTGATTTTTTATATAATTTCATGTCAAAGTAGTTTTTTGGTACTAAATTTTTAAACATTTCATTAAGCCGCCAGTTTGTTTCACCCTAATGGATTTATACACAAATTTTATCATTCTATCCCTACATAATACTTTATTTTAGCGTAATTTTTTCACATTTCGGGACCCCGCCATATTCGATTTTTACCAAAATGTAACCATTTCATCCCATTAAGATTCTTGATTTATGACCAAGTTTTTAATTTTTGAGCTATGCCACGTGCAGATAATAACAGACAAATTGACGGAAATCAGAGAACATGTTTTTCGGGGTCCAGAGACCCGTGATTTTTTCACAATTACAATGCTTCCCACTTACAAAGGAAGTAAAAATGACAACAATAATGAAATAAAAACAAATTAACAACAAATAATAACACATTTTTAAAAAATGGTATACTGAACTATCAAAGCAAAAGTTTTATTTAAGCAAGCATTTATATTTGAGATGAACAAAAAAGTTGTGATGATGAAAAACGTATTTGTTTCAGCTTGAATGATTGTTAGATATGAGAATAAAACACATGTATTGTTATGAATTCTTATTGCGGCATGCACAAAATAAGTATAACTTTCGGCTTAGAAACACAAAATTGGAATGTAGCAAAAACAGCAGAAAATAAATACAAAGTGAACATGAAGAACAATAAATTTAAAAAGATCGGTAATTTGATCTTTTTAAATTTATTGAATTCCACGACACTCAGATAACATACAGTTTATACATATATTTATTTGGAAGTATTTTATAAATTTCGTAATAAGACGAGATGAACCATAAAGTTGGCCACCGCGATGGCCAGGTCTTACTCCATTAGACTTGTTTCTGCGGGATATTATTAAAGAAATGGTTTATAAAACGCCAGTAAATTCAAATGAAGATCTAGAATATTGGTTAAGGCGCGCTTTTGAACATTTTGATCCATCAGAAGTTCAAAGAGCTACTACCTGTCATGTTATGAAACGTATTACCGATTATCTATATATATAAATGGTGAATGTAAATGGTCAGCACTAAACATCGTATTAGGTGAGAATTCCAAAACTTCTAATTTACTAACAAAATCGGTTCTTTTCAGAACCACAATTTATATCAAAAGAAAATCGTTTATTTATTTATTTACAAATACGACACCCATTAACATCATAAAAGACTTAGCGTTTTGGATATTGAATGCCTATTTCTCAAATATCAATAATAATTATTTATAAAATTGCTTATAAATCCACATTTTAATGTCAGTTTATCGAATATTAATAGTAATTATTATTCATAAAATCGTTTATAAATCAGAAGCAGTTTAAAATAGGTATAGGAACACCTTATATGAAAAAAATTCAATTTTCCCACTTTATTAAACACTTCAATAATATAGAGAGTTTTCCATTAAAAAAGTCACTTTTGATCAAATTTATAAAATCTGAATTGCTGTCAATTTTTAGGACACTCTGTATAAAAGTCGGCGATCCTATGTTGCTAAAATTAAACTACCACATGTTGAATAAATAATATTAAAATTTTATATCGATTTAACATCTGGAAACGAAAATATTCAAGTTGTAATTCATATAGTTTTGGTAAAAAAAAAACAAAATAATTAATATTTAAAAAAAATATCTTAAAGAAGGAAAACCTGGATTGTTTCGCAGAATCTAAAGTAAAGTAGATCTGACAACACTGCAAACGCGAAATTATTTTTGGAAGCTAGAGCGCAGGCTCGTATGACCGTAGTCAAAGTTTGAAATTTATTGTTCTTTTCGTTCTCCAGATACTTCTAACGTACCATCGAGTATGAAATACGCTGTAGAATGCAAGGCTTTCACGGCTGTGGTCGATTAAGAAATCATGATTTTTCATATTAGACCGTGTCGAAATAGAATCACTTTCCGACGTTTCGTCTTCGATTGAATAAATCATGGTTCTTGGGATTAGACCCTGTCAAAACGCAATAACTTCGATTACTCGAGGCGTCTGAAGATACCTCATGTAATCGAAGGGAAAACGTCGGAAAATAATTCCATTTTTACACGGTCTACTCTCGAGAACCATGGTTTTTTAATAGGTCACAACCATGAAAACTTTCATTATATATACATATAGTTATTTAGTATAGTAAGGTTTACATTATACCGTTGACCTTTACTGCAATAAATCAACCACTTGATTAAACCCCATTGTGTAGGTCCCAACATCCTCAAACCTCAATAAATTGGTGCAGGGCGCGCGGCTTGAAAGTATATACATATTGATTTATTTTTATTTTGAATTAAAAAGACATTTTTAACTAAATGAAAATAAAGGTCAATTAAAAACTATATTTTATTTCATTAGAAAAGATATAATAAATACAATAAAAATTAATGAAATACTGAAATTGATTTAATCGGGCCAATAAACATTAGGTTTTTACAGTCGTCAACAAAGTACACTAGTTATAGGGAAAAGATTTTTTCAAGTTATTATGTTCCAAATTTATGTTAGGATTTAGATTACATATTACAAGATTAAAATACAACAAAATGTGGGTACACCGAAAAGTTTTACAATAATCAATTTTGGCATCTTAATTTAATTCTACAGTTCTATGTCTCTATCAGTATTATTTTCACCTAAACCTAAACTTATTATTAAGGGTTGAATATTAGTATTCATACACATATAAGAATTTTCCACTTTAATTACATATTATAAACAGTTTTTCCAACTGTTTGCAGAAATTTTACTTCCTATGGTTTTTACTAATTCTTTCTACTACAGATGTATTACATATGGGGGAAGTATTATTCCTCATTATTCTTTATTAATTTTCAAAAGCCTTTAATACTTCTAAAATATTCCCTGGCAGTTTCTTCAAAATATATATTATTATCTATCATAAAATTTTGAATTTCTGCTTTTGTACAGTTAGAACTAGGAAACATTTTTATTTGACGACTATAAGAACTAGCATTGTCCATTACAATAATGCTATTTTTAGATACATTTTTGAGAAGTGTATGTAAATGTTAAAAAATTATTACTAAAAAACTAATTATCTAATTTACCTCACATTTTACACAAAAATGAAGTGTTAGATAGTAATGAACTAGGTAACATTTTGGAATCAATCCAAGACATTAAAACACAATGGCGGCCTAATATTTAAAAAATCAGCCTGAAAAAACTACTTATTACACTAATTAGTGTAATTTTATATATTTTGTGGAAGCATTAAATTTGATATAGAAATAAACTCGTAAAGTTGTGGTAGAAATTCAAGAGGACGAAACAAAATGGTCACCAAATAAACTGTTTAAAAAATCAATTAACTTTATATTTTCCAAAAAGAATAAATGTGATTAGTGATAAACTGGTACGCATTCGACATGACGGAACAAAATGGTGGTGTGTGTCAATGTAAAAACTACGTATTCAATTTATTTTAAACTATACCTAAAATCAAGTACGCGTAGTTAAAAACTAGTAACTTATTGGTAGGAATCCAATATAGTGGAACAGAACGGTGGTCAATATAAATGTTTGAAAGCCAGTAATATGTGTTACTCAATGATTATCTGCTGAACTAAATTAGGTCACACTTCACTATTCCTAATAAAAGGAAAGATTCGTAACGAGGGAAATTCCTGGTAAAGGACATTTACCGATTTATTTATATAAGTTTGTAAATATCTAGTATTATAGTTATTTATTACTTTGATGCTATCTTTAAAAAAAATTAAGATTTAATACGTCCCTCGTCTCTAGCCCTTGTCTATCGACTCTCACCCTGTATCGCCTTCAAATCGAGAAGGGCTTCATAGTTAGTTATACAAATATAAATAGATCCACTGAAACCTCAACCCACACTTTTTTCTGATTAGACAGATTGTGTCCAGACGACATAAATGTTGATAATGCAGTAGAAATTGGTCAATAAAAATGAAAGATTTTGCAAATGAATGACCCAAAATTTGTATTACTAGATACCGAAAAAAGTAACAATGATTGCTGCAAAGAACATGGTCATTCAAGTCGGTACTGTAAGGATATTTACTCTCGTGTAATATATCTGCATGCAAACCTTCGTGAAATTAAAGTGCCTCCCTTGTAATTCATGAATCAGCCTATCTTACCGGCAACGACCTAGCCAACATACTAAATATGTTGGCTAGGTCGTTATATGTAGAACCTTACATTAAAATTAGTAAGCTAGTGGTTATAAGATATCCCAAATGAAATGTCAATAATATCAGGTTTAAATGTTTTAAAAGGGCAATATTTGGCAGATGTCATAATTTTCCAATGGACATGAAGAATATAAAAACGCTACATAAATATAATTGATTTAAATTAGCAATTAGCTGTCTGCAATTTTTTGAATCTATATACCCCTAACACGAAATATGAATAATAAAAATCTAATAGCATAAAACAAGGTTCGAAAAACAATACTTATTGGGCTGCCAGGCCAATTGGCGGTCTAGAAATCATGGATCATTAGTTTTTTAGATAACCAATAAATATAATATAAAACCGGTGAAGACTTTCTATGTTTTTAAGAATATTTCTTTAAAAAAAATGCGTTTCCTTAAAGGTCGGTAAGCTGATGAGGTCCTGAAGGCTAGTAATCATAAGCTTATGACTTATGAGTATGTCTATAAAAAGTTAAGGTAAATCATCACTTAACTTTTTTTTATTTTGAATGTCTAAAACTGACGTAGGTAGAGAGACATTAGTCTACATATTCAGATACAATTGCTTAAACGGTTTTTTATTTAATATATATTTATATTTACTTTACGTTGCAAAAACAGGCCGAAGGGTAATTTAAAACAAATTAGTATGCAAAAAAATAATCTCTAAATATAAACAAGATAACTACTAGAGGTTCTTAAGGAATATGCATATACTAACAGCAACTGCTTTGATTTTACTTTGTTGTTACACTAACTCACCCGAAAATAAAATAAAACTGTTATTATTTCCACTTTATATTCAGAAAGATCGGTATGTAATATAAGATTTTGTATATAATAAAAATAAGTTATGATAAATCGGAATCAAAAATACTAAAATATAAAAAATTGTTTTAAACTAGTTCCATATTTTAAGATATAGCAACAAAATATGAAATATTTTATTGGTATATTTTAAAATTGAAATGTTAATATAATCTTTTGAAAATTATCATTTTCCAGAAATATGAGAATAAACTGATTTGAGAGATAGGATCTTTTCGAGGTCTATATAGTCAGATCCCTATTACATTGTATGAGGTGTCCTTCTCTGTCCTTCAGTTAGGACAGATCCTTTATTCCTAATAAGTGCAGATGTCTATTAAGTATGCAATGACCGGTCAGTACTCTATAGACTTCTAGATAGCAACCAACTGTCCATGGCTTGTGACGTTACTGGAAACATATTCTTGGATTGTCTGCAGTCTTTTGTCCTTTCCCAACTAACATATGTTTTATCCCGGAACCAAAGGTCTAGAGAATATATTTATTGTTTATTAATTCTAGATACAGTTTAATCCTCTGGATTCCGCTGTGCCCAAACGCGTTTTTTTTAAATATAAACTGTTATAATACAAAGACACGGAATTTTGTTTTGCGCTACAGCGCGCTTTCTTTACAGCAAACCTAACCAATCCTAACCTAACCTAATCCGCATATTTATTAATTATAAGTTTTCTTAAAAAAAGAAACTAAAAAAGTCTTTCGCCTGAGCAGAGATTCGTATACACATGCTTCGGATTAAAAGCCGAAAATCCTAGCAGTGAGCTCTTTGTTGCTGGCTACAAAGTATTTGGCTATACTGTACCTGGTATCAATGAGCTACAGTGGACTAGATGAGTCGGGTCGGTGACACTAATACGAGTTAACGTTAATAATACGTACACTACGAAAACAAAATTGCAAATAATGTAATTTTCTAATTTCTTGATAGATAATACAGAGGTTTAGTTAAACTATTTTGTATTTTTTTTTGAAAGCAGTTTATAATTTGCTTGTGATTTTTGTATGGTTATTATGGTACGCTGCTTATTAGAAAACTATTTTGTTGACGAATTTAGTTTGGACATCTAGAATTAAACAAACAGAGATCGCACAGGACCAAATTGTTGTATTTTAGAAAAGTTATTTAAATAGAGTTATCTGTTTTATAGTTGATACAACTTAGTCGAAATTACATGCCAATACCTACATAAGCAAATAATATGGAGTATTTTTATATATATATATATATATATATATATATATATATATATATATATATATACTGGGTGGTGCAACCAAGATGGGGTGGACGATTGTGGGCAAACGGAGAGGAATTTGAAAAAAAAAATTAAGATATGATTGATAGTCAAAAACGCTGTGTTTTAAAATTATACCCATTATACAGGGTGGTCTGAAAAGTTCGTGGTGAACCAAACTTGTGTTTTTTTAAATGGGATACCCGGTATATTATTATTTTAGTTGATTCTCCTATTCGTTTTTTATCATTTTGATATAAGGTTAGTTGGGTCTAAAATTTATACCAAGGGAATGGGACGAGGTTAAAGTGGAAAAAAGGGTTATACTCCGGCCATTTTTTGAAAACAATTGAAGCAGGTATGGAAAAACCAAATATTCTATAAAATGTATTGTTTCTAGGACTACAATAATCGCTTGTAAGTCGTTCAAAATTATTCACTGTTATACAGGGTGGTCAGGTTTTGCAAATTTACCTTGGATTGAATTTTTTTAAATGGAACACCCTGTATATTTTACTTTCATATTAAAGATAACATTACTAGCTTTCAGAAAATATCATATTTGATACCTTTGTGACCAACACTTTTTCAGTAAATTAGCTGTGAAATCAAAATTTCTTCATTTTAACACGAATTACACTGAATTCACGTTGTTAAAATTGACAATTTAATATTAGGAGGCCATGATATCATCATAAATTGAACAAAAGATTGACAGTCCTGTCAAAACAGCAAAGTGTCAGAATATTGTCATCAGTAAATAAATAAATATTGTTCTTTGATGATGCGATGCCGAAATAAAAACAAGATAGAAGCTTTTGCAAGTTTATCATAGAGATTTCAAGAAACAGGAAATGTTGCTTTCAAAAAAACGTAAAGTAATTAATAAACCAGTTACCAATGAAGATAATTCTTTGACAGTATTAATAACAGATCTTTTTTTACAAAAAAAATAAATTTAATATAAATCAACAAAAACAATGTAATTAAAAAGTATAAAAGATGTTACTAAAGAAGATACTAAACCACCGTTTTGCTGAACGCACATTTCGAGTCTATCCATAAATGAAAGTTTCACTTTTCTCAAAGTCGGGTCTGAAATGTTGCGAAAACTGCTTATTATTCTCAACTTCATATCTTCCACTGTGGTTGGAACCTCTTTATAAACTTCTTCTTTAACATGTCCCCATAAAAAGAAATCTAGTGGCGAAATCGTATATATATATATATATATATATATATATATATATATATATATATATATATATATATATATGGGTGACCTCGCAGGCCACTTAACTGGTCCACCTCGCCCAATCCAATGTTCTCCTTTCCAATTATTGAGAAAATGTCTTACATACCTATGGTAATGCGGGGGTGCTCCATCATGTTGGAACCATAAGGAATTTCTTAACATTAAAGGTAAGTCTTCGAGCAATACGGGCAACTCATTTCTCAAAAAATTTAAATAGACTTCTCCCGTTAAATGCTCTTCAAAGAAATATGGTCCTATAACATGAGAGCCAATGATACCTCCCCAAACATTAATTGACCATTTATTTTAATGGTTCACCTGACGAATCCAATGTGGATTTTCGGTTGAATAATAGTGCATATTATGTTTGTTAACCAAGCCGTTGCTTTTAAAACTTGCTTCATCTGAAAACAGCACCCTATCTACAAAACCTGGATTATCCCAAATTGTATTTAAAAACCAAATTGAAAACTCTTGTCGTTGGACGTAATCGCGATCATACAGTTCTTGGTGTAATTCAATGTGGTAGGCATGATATTTATGTTGTTTCAGAATCCGTTTAATACTAGTGCGTTCAATATGAGTAGCTCTCTCAATTTCCCTGGTACTTGTGTGTGGATTTTCTTGCACTGTTAATAACACTGTCAAAGCATTATCTTCATTGGTAACTGGTTTATTAATTACTTTACGTTTCTTAAAAGCAACATTGCCTGTTTCTTGAAACCTCTCTAATAAACTTGCAAAAGCTTCAGGTCTTGGTTTTTGTTCGGCATCGGGATATCGTACCGCATAAACCCTGCTTGCTAGTAAAGGGTTTTTTTGACACTCGCCCAACATAAAAGTCATGTTTATTAACTCTGGAGTACTCAAACTCATTGTTACTTAACAATTTCTCGGCTTATCGTCAAAAAACAATGGTAATTGATGCCAATTCTCTGACACTTTGCGGTTTTGACAAGAATGTCAATCTTTCTTTTCATTTATGATTATATCATGGCCTCCTTATATTATAGGTAGTCAATTTAAGCAACGTAAATAATACCGTTTCTGTTAATTTCGGTTAATTTACTAAAAAACTATTGGTTAGAAAGATATCAAATAGGGTATTTTCTGAAAGCTGGCGATGTTATCTTTAATATGAAAGTAAAATATATGGAGTGTTCCATTTAAAAAAATTCAATCCAAGGTAAATTTGCAAAACTTGACCACCCTGTATAACAGTGAATAATTTTGAACGACTTACAAGCGATTATTGTAATCCTAGATACAATACATTTTATAGAATATTTGGTTTTTCCATACCTGCTTCAATTGTTTTTAAAAAATGGCCGGAATATAACACTTTTTCCCACTTTAACCTCGTCCCATTCCCTTGGTATAAATTTTAGACCCAACAAACCTGATATCAAAATGATCGTAACGAATAGGAGAATCAACTAAAATAATAATATACCGGGTGTCCCATTTAAAAAAACACAAGTTTGGTTCACCACGAACTTTTCAGACCACCCTGTATAATGGGTATAATTTTAAAACACAGCGTTCTTGACTATCAATCATATCCCAAAAATGTTTTTTCAAATTCTTCTCCGTTTGCCCACAATCGTCCAGGGGGGTGCGGTGAAATTTTAAGAAAGCGAAGCAATTTTTAGAAACTTACCTATTTGTAATGTAATTCGATTCTTCGATCATTTTTTGCAAATTCGTCAATGACGTTATCATAAAAACGTCAATGCTCCGACATATTTTGGAGAAGTTTATTTTCAATGGACAACCCACTGCCCATTTTTCCCGAAATGTTAGACATTATTTGGACGAACGTTTTACCAATCGTTGGATTGGAAGGAGGTCAGTATTTCAGTGAATGTATTCAAATGGATGGTAGACATTTTGAACATGTTAGAAGTTTATTATAAATTTTGTTTTAATGTGTAGTTTTCATAGTTTCATTGCAATTAAATTTATACTAAGTTTATATTAAGTACTCGCTTATGCACTATTCGAGACGCTTAAATTTCCTTTTTAAAGCAGTGCCTAGAGTAATTAAAAATTTATAATACAAAATAACAAATTACTTCAGACACTCGCTAAGACTCGTGCTACAATATTCATATTAGTTAAAAAATAGTCATTTTACACACTTGATGCATAATTTTATGCTCAGCGTAGCTCATTCCAAGTCTTAATGAGATGACAGCATACCTAATAAATGCGGAAAGCAAATTTAAAGTGAATGACATTACATTTTGTCAAAAAATAAAGTTATTTCAAAATAACTCAGACACGAATAAAGATATTAACCCACGGTTTTCTCCAGTTTATGTATTTTTTAAAAATACCATTGTATTTGAAATTTTAGAGAAAATAACAAAAGTTTGCGACTTTGTCATAAAATGCAATCTAGCGGCTAGGAAAAAAAATAAAATTTAAATAATAATATTCTCGAAGAAACTTACATTAATCTCTTTAAAACAAAAAAAAAAAAAAATCGGTTAATCCAAACAACAGTTATTTAATTTCTTTGAATCCAATATTTACCTCTCCCCCCTCCCTTTATTTGAAAATTTAGAGAAAAAAAAGTTGAAACAGAAAGTTTTGGAATTATTAATAGATTACAAAAAAGTATTTTCGATAAATGTTAATTGGGAGTATTTTTGAATAAAACCGTGTTTTCTACTTTACGGTTGGTGTTGCGCCCTCTAAAAATAATATATATATATATATATATATATATATATATATATATATATATATATATATATATATATATATATATATATATATATATATATATATATATATATATATATATATATATATATATATATATATATATATATATATATATATATATATATATATTGGAGATATATAAATATATATATATATATATATATATTCCAAAAAATGTATATTTTTTCAATATATATATATATATATATATATATATAATAATAACAAAGTTATAACGATATATAACAGTATGGCCATGAAATTAAAAATAAAAACAATTGATGGCGATATATACAGTTTGTAGATATATATATATATATATATATATATATATATATATATATATATATATATATATATATATATATATATTCCGTATAATATATGGTGATAATATATATATATATATATATATATATATATATATATATATATATATATATATATACTTTATATATGTTATCAATTTGGCTACACGACAACTAATTTATATGGGGCCCCACCTCATCAGTTTGGTGATGTAAGAATGATGTTGCAGAGTTGGAGACAAATGGATTGCCACAAATATGATGTTGCAGAGATTATTTGGAGACAAATGGATTATATATACTCCTCTTGATTTCTATTTTTGGGGTTACGTGAAAAATGAAGTTTATAAGAAGAAATATGCAAATTTCTCTATATATTGATGGAAGGATAATATATATATGTGTTTGCTCATTATACTATGACAGTTAAATAATATTGTTTTTATATATATATATATATATATATATATATATATATATATATATATATATATATATATATATATATATATATATATATATATATATATATATATATATATGTATATATATATATATATATATATATATATATATATATATATATATATATATATATATATATATATATATATATATATATATATATATATATATATATATATATATATATATATATATATATATATATATATATATATATATATATATATATATATATATATATATATATATATATAAGTAGTTATAATAGGGGAGCGCCTCCTCCTCCTCCTCTTCCTCTCTCTCATGTCCCTCATTCTTACCTTCCTCCCCTTTTATTCTCATTCGCATCATATTTTTAATTTTTTCTCTTTGTTCTCCCACATTTGATTTTGCATTCTTAAGTCTTATAAATAGGTGCATCATGATAATTTTAGTATGCCGAGGCACATTTACTAAGCTGTGCTCGAGTTGCGTAAAAAGTTATTTTTGAATTTTTCCACCAATTTTGTATAAAACAAAAAGAAAAAATGTGTCAAGTAATAAGTGAATTATGTGTAATCGCGAAAAATTAACTACAACTATCAGACAGTTAAAAGTTAAATATCTCAATTTCTTTGAAGTGATTTCGAAAGATGAATACACCAAGCTGTTTTATCCACTGAAACGAGATTATTTGGAAGCAATTGACTGTTGTGATGATTATTTAGAAGGAATTATAAGCCTTACTACGTTTTTCAATACATTTGGGAAATCATACTTTGTAGGAGAATTAAGCCACCTAATAGAATTTATAGGAGAAGATTGCCAATTTATACCTGCTATTATTGCAACCCAAAAGAGGTTCCAATTATACGAAGATAAAAAACAGGTATTATCAAGGAAAGTTAATCCTATTCGCAAGAGACGTCCCCCTACATATTTAAAATATTTTGTTAAATAAATGAAATGGCTGAGTTGCTGATTGCAGTTAAATTATTAGAGGAGAAATTTAGTAATCTTTCAAAAACCTATTTCTCATATTGTATGGCAAGTGGTCCGGAGTGGATAGACTTTTATTGTAATCAATCTGCGGAATTCGTAAAGGCTGCCCTCTGTTGCAACAAATACATTGAAACATTAAATTTTTTTCAACTTATTCAAGATCTAAAAGATATTGAGAGTATGAACTTTTAAATGAATTTAGAAAATTAGATTTAAGGTATCATATTAATTGTATTCAATCATGGTTGGTTAATGCAAAATAAAAAGGTAATTAAGTTTTTTTATATTTTTATTCATTCATAAAACAATTGTCATATAAAAATAACACATTTGTCAAAGCACACATACAAGGTGATTTTGAATGATAGAAGCATTTTGGTTCCATTAGCTTTAGCGCTGGTTGTTCATCTATTTCAATCACAGGCTTTTTAGAATATTTCTGTATAAAATCCTTTTTTTCGCTTCCTTTTACAAAAACAAAATCTGCTTTCTTCGTAAGTGTTTCAATTATTTTTGGGAAATGATGTAATGGAGTAAATCCATTATTCCAATGTATACAATGATAATTTTTCGTTAACCATACCGCCTGCTTGTGAAAATCAGGTGAAAGAAACTCCATTGGAAAAGGCTTTTTAAAAATGTAATGAGTCATTTCATAACCATCAAAAGCTGCAAGCTCTCTCGGTATAAATTTATTTTTTTCATCCTTGAATCCTTGAATATCTATAACCAATCTCATATTTTCAAAGCAGCAAATTTTTTAATGAGACTTTTTTTACTTGAATAATTTGCAATTTCTTCTTTCAGTTGATTAATTTTAAAAATAAATTTTTCAATTTGTAGTTGTAGTTTTGATGTCATGACTAAAACTAAAAGCTTTTGAAAATTTCTTTAAATTAAATCGAAATATGAAAATAGTGGGGATAAAGTTTATAATTGTTTCACAATTTTAGTAAGAGGGTTGTAGCTAAATAATTTGTCATGTAAAATAAGACAATAAGCAGAAGTATCTTTTTTAATTGCATTGTGTGTCTCAAATTCAATTCTCATTACTACGGATCCCGTTTGAATTGTTTCTTTTTGATGGGAGCAATCAATATGTGTAATAGGACTAATGTTTTTGAATTGTTCAGGATTAAAAATGGGTTCATTTGGAACACCATAGTAAGACTGTCTAAAGTTGGCAAACATTTCGTATAAAGCAGAAAATTTGTTTTCTTCGAAATTTAAGTACAAATCGTGATAAGGATATCTTTCAGAATTTAAAAATACTCTAATATTTGACAAGGTAATATTGTCAAATTTACTCATATCTTTAACAATTTTCCCTTTTCTGTTTTCTTGAAAGCCAATCACAACATGACGAGGAGCTTCTAGTTTACTAGTTGTTTTTACCGGCCATGTGTGACGGGTTGTTTCGGTTAGAGAAGAATATTCAACAAGTTCCCAACTCCTGAATCCTATCAATATATTTTTATTTGATTCTAATATTTTTGATAGAGCAAGTTGTTGTGGCATATCAACTAGAATGTGAGGAACTTTCCAATAAATTTTATCGAAAGTAACCAATGGAGTGTCAGGAGCAATAACAAGGTGTGCCGGATCTTCTTTGAAAATAACACCATCTAAATCATCAGTTGATCTAATAAGAACCAATTCCTGTTTCATATTCATAATAATTTTTCTGTAATCTTCAAAAAATCCTAAAAGCATTTTTAGTGGTATGGATACGGAGAATTTTCCATCATTATCAACTAAAATTGTATCACCTTCTTTCCGATGTGTAAACCAACCTGCATTTTCCAGTTTTAAACTTTCGTTGGTATTGGGAGAAAGGTAGCTTTTTAAGGTTGATGCTAATCCAACATTTCTTATTGAATCTATAGTAATTCCGTTTAGTTCATAGCGGATTTCTCTGAACAAAAAGGCTATACCATTGTTAATAAATAGCAATTCTTTCTTATATTTACCTTCTGTATTAGTTAATTTTCCTTCGATATAAAGTAAACTATCTGATGGTAGAGTGTAAGCATCGAGTTCTTGAATTGGGATCCTTATTTCATCATTGTAATCGAATTTTGAAGAAATATATGGTTGATATGTGTAAAGCTCAGAACTGACGATGGAATTGTCTACATAAAGCTTTTCGTTTACGTTTAATATGTTCATTATTTTAAAACAGTGAAACCCAAGGATGTGAGAAATTTACGATTATCTCGTCTTAACTTGTTGGTGTTGGATTTGATACTGAACTGTTGTTTAGGCTTTTTCTTTTTATAAGTTTTTACTTTGTTGATAGTGGTAGGGGCAAGTCTCATCCCAAGGGCTCTATTATATCTAACAACCATTTTATATTTCACTTGTTTGTAAATGTAACCTTACTGTTATAGTTTCTCCTCTAAAACTGATAAGTTCTCCGTCTTGATCAATTATTTTAACTGTTATATTGTTAATTGCTTTGACGCTAACTGGAAAATACAAAATGGGCAAAGGAGATTCAACTATTTTATACCCTGGAGCTACAGTTGGATAAAACTGGTGAATAATATGAACAGGTTTACCATTATTGTAAGAACCGACACAAATATTACAGTCAATACAAATAGCATTCACCTTAGTTATTTTTGCAACATTATCTGATTCTTCCTCTTTCATAGCTTCTAGTATCCTGCTATTAAAACCCAACATTTTTCCTATCGAATCTTCCTTGGTAAAATCAATTATTCTACTACACATTAAAAAAGTTTTTAGAGTATTAACATTTGCTCTTAAAAGAAAAAAAAATTTTTCATTCGGAAATAAATCTTCTATACTTTCTCTTATGTATGTTTCTATATCTGTAATGTCATAAGTTCCGTCGGGAATAACAATTACTTTATTATCTATATAAAATTTATTATATCCTTCTTTTATATTGGGGATAGTCATAAACGTTTCAAAATCAGCTAAACCCAGGTAATATTGTTTTTCATCCTCTAAATATATGGGCGGATTAAAATCAGCAGACAAAACAGAACTGTTTCCTGATATGGCAATTGTGGTAGACATTGCAGTTTATTTATGAATGAGATATTACAATAAATAATGAGTTTATATATTTTTTTGCAAAAATTTTAGGGATAGTTGACCACAGTTATATGAATTAAATTTTTGTTTATTTTCATAAGTATAAAATACATCCACTTTGCCATTCGAATTAAAATATTTGAGAAGTTCAAAAGGTGGTTTTAAATTTCCATAACTATCAAAATATATTACATTTTTGTTATTTTTAATATAAGCAGTCCAATGAGATCCTTTATTTTGTTTTTTATCCAAATTTACAATACCACATTCTTTCAGATTAATTTTTTTTGGAAGTTCATCGAGCATAAAAACACCTCTAAAGCCAGTTATTTTTAACAGCTTTACATATTTAATAATATCATTGTTCGTAAGTGCTCTTTTTGGAAAACTTATTTTGAGTTTTTTTTTTGTCTGATTTCTTTCATTTTGACGGATCCTCCTTTATAAGGTCTAATAAATAGTCCCTTTCCTTTATATGGTCTAATATATAATCCTTTGCCTTCTTTAGAAGCATTTTCCATTGCAATATTATGTCTATGTATTTCTTCTAGTTGCTGTTTAGCTGCTTTAGCATCATTTACTGCCTTAGCAATTCCTGCCGCGCCTCCACCTAGTGCACCCAGAGCGCCAAGAATGGGAAACAAAAGAGGTAGAAATCCTCCAATTTTTTTGGGTGTTCGAATGATACGTTTTTTTCTCAATTTAAGTTTACCCCTTTTTGTATTTTTTAATCCCAAACCGAACTTTCTTTTACCCTTCATTATTCCTGCAACACTTAAAGCTGCAATTTTTTCACCAATAGAAGAATCTTTAGCTTTTACCCTATCCCAGGCTTTTTTTTCTAATATTTGGTCAGATATGTGTCTTTTTGATAAATCTTCAGTCTGAGAGTAAGATATATCATGTTCTTTGCAAGCGGAATCCAATGGATTTGTACCAACGTCACCTCTAGTTAATCTTTTTTCCAAGTTGGTGCCGGGACCACAATAATTATATCCTGGTATATGAACTTCGAAAGGTAGTTTACTAATTAATTTATTTACTAAACCAGAGCCTTTTCTATTACGTGTTTTAATAGTTTTTTTCAACTTATGACGACCCACAGTCATTGAAGTTCTTTTTATACTAAAAGCACATTGACATTTTTCTGGTATAAATACTTTTACAGCTAAAAATATTTACTAGTGTGATTAAGAATGAGGATTGAAAAACAAAAATTCTCATTACCAGTAAATAATCATGACGAAAAAATTTTAAGTAAACAGTTGAGAAAGCATGGTGACTTATTTTGCGGTGGTTCAAAAAGAGGCCTTATAGTTGGTTGCAGTGGTAGCGGTAAAACCAACGTTATGCTTACACTGCTCGAGCATCCTAATGAAATTAGGTTTGAAAATGTCTATGTTTATTCAAAGTCATTAGATCAACCAAAATATGAATATTTAAGAAAGTTGTTAAAGCCTATGAAAGAAATTGGATACTTTGATTATGATAGCGATGAGAACATTATTTCACCTCATGAGATAAAGCCAAATTCCGTTATCATTTTTGATGATATTCCTTGTCATAATCAATCTATTATTAGGGACTATTTCACGCATGGAAGGCATAGAAACACCGATTGTTTTTTTATTTTTCAAGGATATTCCTCAATCCTTAAACGTCTAATTCGAGAAAATGCAAACTTATTAATTTTATTTAAACAGGACTGTTTGAGTTTAAAACATATATATAATGACCACTGTATATTGGATATGACATTTGATCAGTTTAAAAATATTTGTGCTAACTGTTGGATGGATCCATATGGCTTTCTTGTAATTGACAAAGATTGTGAAGTAAATCACGGCAGATATAGGAGTAAATTCGATTCCTTTATATATTTATAAAAGTAAAAAATTTGCAGTTTTATTTCATTTAAAACTTGTACAGCATGGATAAACGTTTAGCTCGAGAATTAATAAGATCGAGACAAGCCGTGAAGCAGAAATATCAAAGCTTGAAATTAGCTACTTCTACTGCTCAGTCCGAATTAGAACAAACTTATAGACCAATAACACAACCACTTAAACAGCTAATTTCAAGAATTGGTAAATCCGAACCATTCGATTTAAAAGAAGAAAGAGTTTCAAAGTATGAAGATTTCAAAACACCTACAAAGCTTTATAAAACATCAACTCCGACGAAAAATATTCAGAAAACAGGAAAAACTCCGTTACTCCCTACAGAACTACCAACATTTTTAAATGACAGTAGTATCACTTCTTCCTCTTCTGTAGTACAACCATTGTCATCAACTGTTATAGCAGAAACTTCAGATCCTTCTAGTGACACAACAACAAATTTAAACTTGTGACATATTGGAACAACTAGAAAAAACAAATTTAACCATCATATAAAGATTACTTAGCAGATTTTCATGAATTGATCATATATTGATGAGGGTGTGAAAGATACACAACATAAATTTGACCATTATTATGGAATAGTTCATGACCTCGAAACGGATAAGTTTTCTTTTGGTTTAACACAGATACCGGTAGAAATTATTGGAAAAGACATTAAAGTGGGAGGAATAACGTACACAGGCACGCCAGGTTTATACGAATTGCTTTTCAAAAAAGAACCGAAAGGTTATAAGAAGGAAGATTTAGATAATTACATGAACATTCTAGCTAAAACAAATGTATATCGTAGGAATTTTGATTCAAATGAACAAGTTCAAGGAAATACATCACACAAATATGTTACAATAATACCATATTTACAAAGAAAGGGGATTACAAAGACAAAAACCTTGCCAAGATTAGTTACAGCATTTAACAAACCAAAACCTCCGTTTAGAACAACTAGAGCCAAATCTACAGGAAAGGGATTAATTTTGAAAACAAACAGATCAAATACAGACTATGTATACTGGAATAATGTAAACGAAATTGTTGATAGGCTACGTTTATTAATTTCATCAAGTGATGCAGGAAATAATGCTCATAGTAACGAGATTATCTCTATTATTGAAGAATTAAGAGAAGATAAAGTAATACTATAAATAACAGCTATCAAATATAATCATATTTATTGTTTAATGAAAGCTCAACATGACAGTTGATAAATTTGGACGCCATATTTCAAAACAAAATCAAGAGAGAATAAGTGACATTAATAATTTAAAAAGGAGATTAGGTGAAAATTAAACAAATAATGAAATCTTTGCTAAAAAGCTTAAGGTTTTTGATGAAAATTTTTTAAAGTATGAAAACCAGATTAAAGGATGTTATACCTCAATTGAAAACGTTAATAAACAGTTGCTAACGCTAAATCAAATAAGTAAAGATTTGCAATTTTTAAATGAACATGTTAAAAAGGAAGACAAAAAATTAAGTGATGATATCAACAAAATTAATAAAATAATGGAAACAAATATAAGAGAAGTAATAATTGAAAAACACAAGGAAAAAATTAAACAATTAAGAACTTTTATAAAAAGGTTAGATGATGAAAAAAAAAGAAATCAAAATAGCATTCTTAACAGTAGAACAATTGACCAACTCACTTTGGAAGAAAATCAACAATATATTTCCTTGGAAAATATAATGTCCAGTGTAATTAAGAAATTAGAACAAGAATTAAATAAAACAGAGGAGGAATTCAAAAATAGTGATAGTAGATCAACTACTTTCTTAACTGGAGAGATAAAAAAATCCTTTAATGCGTTAGAAAAGGACATTACTAAAATTAGTAAAGTTTTAAATGAAAAAAGTTATACAATACAAATTGATAAATTGAATGAATGGGAAAAAACATATAAAAGTTATATATCGAATTATTACAAAACATAGAGAGTGAACTTCCTTAAAATTGAATAAACAAGTTTGTTGTCATGACAACCGTTAAACAACAAGTCGTTAATGAATTACATAAACCTGCTAGAAAAAACTACAAACGCAGAAGGGTGGTAGAGAAAGGGTTAAATGATCTTTTTCAAGCTGATTTGGTTGAAATGTTACCCTATGCCAAATTTAATAAGGGATTTAAATATATCTTGATTACCATAAATGTATTTTCTAAGTATGTTTGGGCCGAACCGGTAAAATCTAAATCTGGAAAAGACGTAACAGCGGCCATGAAAAAAATATTAATCAGTGCAAAAACTCCACCAAAAAACTTGCAAACGGACAGAGGGAGAGAGTTTTTCAATGTAAATTTTCAAAATTTGATGCAACAATTTCGAATTAACCATTATAGCACGTTTTCCAATTTGAAAGCGAGTATAGTAGAAAGAGTGAACAGGACTTTAAAGAATAATATGTGGAAAATATTTAGCATTCAAGGAAATTACAAATGGTTTAATATATTAGCGGATATTGTAAAAGATTATAACAATACAAAACATTCTTCAATAGGAATGAAGCCAAAACAAGTAAATAAAACAAATGCTAAAACGTTAGATATAAAATCTCCAAAGTTTAAAGTGGGTGATCACGTACGAATAAGCAAGCATCGAGAGGCATTTTCAAAAGGTTACACACCAAATTGGTCAAATGAGATATTCCACATTAAAGAAGTTAAGATGACAAACCCTTGGACATATTTAATTCAAGACGAAGATAATCAGGACATTCTGGGTGGTTTTTATGAGCAAGAATTACTAAAAGTAAAGCATACCGATGTGTATCTTATTGAGAAGATTTTGTGAATTAAAGGAAACAAAGTTTATGTGAAATGCTTAGGACTTGATAAAAAATATAATACATGGATTGATAAAAAAAATATTGTTTAATTAAATTGAAATTAAATTTTAGTTAAATTTGTTTTATTTCTGTTCCTCACTTTATGCTTTAGCTGATACAAATTACAAAGTCTTAATGTGCTAATTAATTTCAAATAAAATTCACATTTAGGAAACTAAAATTTTGTTAAGTAAAACATCAAATACAATTTTTATTAAAATGTGTCAAATATATTTTATTTCTATGTTCCTCAGATAATATCGAATCTAGAATAAGTTTACAATCATTTATTCTTTTTTCAAAACGGAGTCTATCTAAGTACCACATCTGAAAGTTACTCCTACGGGCTTGTCTGTAAGCAAAGCTCCACTTCACTAACACATGCACCTTGTTGTTCTCTTCCAGAAAAGATATTGTTTTTTTCGTAATATTTTCTTTTTGATCTATTTTCATTGTTTTCTTCGTAATATTTTCGTTTTGTTCCATTTTGCTTCAATTTGTTTTCCATTTGTTCAGGATATAAAGCAAGTAATTCCATCATAGTTGAAACATTTTCACTGTTAGGATTTTCTGTTGGACTTATTATATTATAAACATGCGTACGCAAGTCGCCACAATCAGCTGAAATATTATTTTGAAATATTTTGAAATATGTATTGAATTCTTGCCTTTTAAGTATAGATAATCTATAATCAATAATTTCCTTTAATCGCCACAAATTGTCCAAAGACTCTTGTCCTAAGTATATGAAGTGTGGGCCTTTTATAATTTGTAGAAGATGAATGTTGTTTATATTCACACTGGTTTGATCAACTTGAGGAAAGTAGAAATTGTTTACAATAATTCCTTGATGAACACAAATGTCTTTCCAATTTTCTTCGGTTAATGCGATTGAAAATCCAGTTTTTCCACCAATTACAATTTTTGGAGAAAAATCATTTAAACTAATGCCAACAAGAACAAATTTTGACAAAGAATTATTTAAAAAATAAATTTTTGAATTAAGAAGCGTTTCCAAAGGTTTATGAACCACGGCGTTGTTCATAATGACTAAACGAGACTGAAACATATTGTGTTATTCTTGTACTTAAATATTCTCATCCCCACTTTCTTTAAAGTTTCGATTAAAATGGATTAATGAAAAAATAGATTTCCAGTTTGAAATTTGTAATAAAGATAAATAATTAAAATGGTAATGTATAAAAATAATGCAAAGTTTAATGTAACACTAATGATGGAAAAGTAATAATTTTTGAATCCGTCATAATAATTGGTACAGTTGGGGGTTAAAATTTGTAACTGATTATTTTTAAACTCTAACCTTTCTATCCAATTTGTATAAAAAATAGATCGATTTGGATAATGATACAAAATTTTAAAAAATTTACTTGCATTTTCATTTCCATTTATTCGTTCCATCCAACTAATTGTACTATTGTTAATTAATCCAATTTTCATAAATTTACAATATTTACTTAGAGTGACGTCTGTTTTATTAGAAAAACATATTTCACACTGTGTTACGCCAGGGGGATGATGAACATAAAAAACATTTTGGAAAATAAAATAAAGAAGAATAAATTGAGATCTACTGATAGTCATTAAAACAAATTAATAATTATATTCCAAATTTATTAACATTAAGCAGATACTTTCACCACGAAAGCAAAAGCAGTTGTAAAAAAATAACAATAAAATACTTAATTTAAATATATGTAAAAGTTCATAAATAAGGATATTAATAATACTATATAAAATGTGTAGCTTGAAGACTTATTTTGAATGGTTACAATTATTCGATTCCTATTTTTCCATAAACAGTTATTTAAATCACAATTCCTAGCAAATTTCTTATGCTCCACAATAGGATCATCATAACTTAACCAATCAAAAATTTCAATACCACAATAAAAACATTTACAAATATCATTGATTGAAGTATAGTAAAAGCCAGCTCCAGCTAACACTTCTGGTCTCAATTTTCCTTTCCATTTTTTAAAAGTGGAAAGTTGTTTTTCATATGTTTTAAAATAACTGTTATCAATTTCTTTGTCAAAAGTTTCTAAGCACATTTTGTGAAAGACTTATGAAGACTAACTTTGGTTTCAAAAACAACAAATTTAAATACCTTATAATATCTACATAAATATATCTAAATCTTCATGTTCTGCATTCCATTGATACAAAGCAATATCTTGGTGTCCCCAAGCTAATGTATTAAAACTATAGGGAATTTTATACCGCTTATCATCTTCGGAACTCAAAGCCAATTTATTAATTAACTCTGTAAAAATTGTATGTTGTCTAGATCGAAAAACATACATTGAACAAAAGGTTTTAGAATGATTTTCAACATCTTTATAATGAATAAAATCCAACTGCTTTTTAATTGCACTTTTTTTAACACCTTTTGCTTTTTTTGTTAAACTGTTTTCCGTTTTAATACAATATGCTTTTGCTCCAGTACCAAAGAAAGCAGTAATGGGTTCACCAGCATATTCATCTTTGAATTTTCCTATAACTGATTTTGTAATAGGCATTTCATGAATATTATTAAATTCATAATTAGATGTGTCAAATTTGTGAATATTTTTTATCATGTCAGAATAAATATTTGGAGTTGTGACTTCTAAAATGAACGAATCGGTATCGGTGTATAAAAGTGAAATATTTTCCTGATAAAGAGGTTTTAAAAAATTATAAAACAAATCATACATGACAGTTTTAGATATATCTAATATTGAGAAGCCTACATATATTGGTTTATTGTAAGTAACATGAATCTTTTGCATTTGAATAGCTACCAAGTTTTCAGAAAATATTGTTAAGTCCTTGAAATATGGTTTTGCAATTAAATTCTCAGCACCATCTTTTCTTCTATTTTTTTCCCACTCTGTAACAAGTCTTACGTCAATTCTCCTATCAACATTTTCCATAGTCTTGCCATAAATACTATTATTTGCCAACTTGTAAGTATTACGATCAAATTCATTCTTTGAATCATTTCTTAATCTTGAATTCAAGTCTATATATTTTTTCAACCAATCAGATTGAGAAAACTGTAAAACTCTATGAACTTTAGTTAACTTGAGTCCATGTTCCAAACATTGTTTTAATAATTGATAGTGAATAACATATTTTGATTTATCATTTAAATTGGGTATTAATTTTATGCATTTAGAATTTGGCGGTTTAAAGTTTTCTGGACAAAACGGAAAATCGTTATGATAGGAATGTAGACTTGTAGGATATTCTAAATCAACTTCTAAAACATATCCCTTATTAGATTTTTTAGAAATATTCATAATATTTAAATCATTGATTTCTTTATCTGTTAATCAAACAAAATCTCCCGTTGGAATGTGCTGTGACATTGCATAACCATACAAATTTGTTGCATCATAATAAATTATGTATTTAGTTGGCTTTAAAGGATCAAAATTTAAAAGAAATGGGTTATTAGCTTCAGATTTTCTACAAATGCAAGAGCTCACACCACCGCGAACGCTTTTTTTGAAAAAGTGTATCATATCTGGATCAGTTAACAATTCTAACTCTATTCCAGTATAACGCAAACACGCCTCCCAGTATAAACCTGGAAAAGTGTAAAAATGAGCTGGATTGAGCTTATATGTGGATAAACAAGTGCTTCTAAAATTTTCAAAAATATCTGCCAAAAGTAAAGTATCAGAGAGTAAGTAAACGTCGGAGTATTGACCAAGAGATTCACATTTAAACAATTGCCAAACCTTTACAGCTCTTTGGTATTCTGCATCACTGATGTGCTCATCCGTTAAAGTATTATAAAATTGGTCTTTCTGAGGTAAAGTTGTTTCTTCTAATTTTAAATAATCATCAATATAACTGTAAGGAATTACACCTTTTTGCCGAATAAGTTTAAATCTTTCTTCATCATTGAAAATTTTTTTTATTTCCTTACATTGTTCATCTTTTAAGCTTTCAGAGAGTTTTGATAAAGAATGGGATAGAAATTGAAAAGAATCAATAAACCTTAATGATATATTTTTTTCTTAGCCTTTTGTGTCTTTTTATCAAAATAGTTATCCACATGAATAAGCTTTTCAAATGAAATATATTTTTCCTTGTTTTGTGCGATAACTGTTAGTTGTTCTTTGTTTAAGCATAATTTTTTAAGAAATAGATGAGAATCATAATTACCAAATTATGCAATATAACTGGAATAAAGTTAGGTATTCTGTAATTTATGTTGCAGAGTGAATGAGCTGGACCTCTATAAAGACCGGTTATATGACAATGATCTGCAACCCTGTCATTTAAAAGAGGTTTATTACAAATATGACAAACTTTTTCATAGTTATGATAAATTTTGTCCAGTTCGTTCAAAGGGATCATTTTTTTAGGAGCCTTTAAATATTTATTGTATATGTTATACACATCTCTTTCTAAAGAATTTATAAATAATGTATCACAATTTTGACCTCTATATTTTTCAAATTTAGAATAATTATCGTCGAAGGAACATTTAATGTAATAGGCAAATGAATGTGGAATATGTTCATATTGTTTTAAGGTGTATGAAGTATTAGGATTTTTATCAACATTGTCATTATTTAAAGGCTTTAAAATGCATTCAAAATCTGCATACACCACGAAAGGAACTTTCATTTGTTTATGATAATTTACAAATTTCAAAATATTATCATATGAATAGTTTCCAAACTTATCTTTTATTAATTCTTTAGAAGGTAGGTTAATTCGTAAATGATCACAATCATAGCTATTGTGTTGTAATACATTTTCTTCTGTAGGGAAATATTGTAAACAACCATCGCAAATATATTTTTTTCCGTGATGTTTAGAAATTTGTGCAGAAACTAGTTTTGATAAATCTTTAATATAGCAATAATGAAAAGTTTTTTCATCATCATCACTTATTAACAATAAATTGACATGTTGATTTTTTTTATTCGATGAATAATAAAGTGGACCAATTACTTCATACCCCTTTTTAGGATTTATAATTTCTAATCCATATACATTAATAGAAATGTTATTTTTTTCTTCAAAAATCTTAATGTTCTTTAGCAACATTGGAAATTCTATAACTGACATATCCAAAACAGAAGAGTAGTGTGGGTAGGATGAAGTTTTAAAATCTAATCCGCTTGGTTGGTGAAGAGCAGACACAACTGCCCAGGTGAAGCAAAAGTTGTCATCATTCCTAATGTTGATCACAGCTTGACGTCTCTTGATCTCTTGAGGAAGTTCGATAAAAGATGAGGCTCTCAGCGGATTGTGCTTGTTAACATTAATTTCCAAATGAAGTAAATTCATCAAAGACCATCCTGCAACGTAAAAATTAAAAAAATTACTTTTTTTGTTGCTGTTGTAAAATCGAAAATAAATTCTTTACCTGAATCTCTTTCTGCAAATTCGTCAGCTTTCTGGTCAATAATGGTGCAGATTTGCTCTAACAGTTCTTTTTTCTGATATCCCTGGCAAATGACTTGGAACGGCGCATTAAAAGATTTGACATCATAGCTGTCGCTGCTGGGGTTAAAATAGAAACCGAACAGTTCCATATTTAGCTTGATACATTTATGTTTCTGCAGTTCTTGATCTATTAGATGTGCAATTTTGTATTCCAAATGTTGAAAATATTCTTTCACATTTATGAAGTTTTGGTGTGAGGAAATCCTATAAGATATTATTCGTTCCCTGAATGCTGACTTGATAATTTCAACACCTTCCTCCAAGCCTATTTTGGAATTGTTCTTGTGCACACTAGATCGAAGATGTCCACCCCATAGACTTTGGTTTATATTTTTCTTGCATTCTTTACAATATTTTACAATATTTGTAGAATCTATAAATTAAGAAAAAAATATTTTACAAAATATAACATGAAAAATAAAATGTTCTTACCTTTAACAAGCTTTGGTTTTTTCAACCAACTGTTGAGTTTTGTGGAATTTCCGTTAACATGTTTTTTATTATGTCGCAATAAATTATCCTTTCTAGTGAAGACTTTATTACATGTTACACACTTATGCATTTCTGAAGTTTTCTGGATAATAATAATAATAAAATTAATATTGTGCAATTCTATTTAGTTATAGTCAAATTTTGAAAAAAGCAATTGCATTTTTGAAGTTCTTTGTATAATAATAAAATTAATATTGTGCATTTTTATTTAGTTATAGTCAAATTTTGAAAAAAACAATAGAAATTAATTGACTTTATGAATCCATTTCTTCAAATGAGTCAACTAATTTGTCAAAGGCCTGTTTAACATAATTCACCGTACTTTCGTCTCCCTTTTTAATTGTGATCAAATTAGTTAAATTTGAATAGCGAAACCCAGACACTTAAGGTTTGCTATTTGTTTTTTATTTTTTTTTATTAATTTTAAATTTTTTTTTTATGATAAATGATGGTTTCGAAATTGAATTTTGTTCAACTGGTGAATTATTAGGAGAAATATCCGAAGTTAAATTTGCTTCAATTTGTTTTTCTTGCGAATCAGAATTTACAATAGCATATGGTGAATTAATAGAAGATATAGCCGAACTTAAATTTTGATCAATTTGTTTTTCTTGCGAATCAGAATTTCCAATATCATATGGTGAATTAATAGGACAAATAGCCAAACTTGAATTTTGATCAATTTGTTCTTCTTCCGAATCAGAATTTTCACTAAACAAAAAGAGAGAGCAAATTGGTTTCGGAGAATTAATTGGCGATTTTAATGTTAAATAATTTGGATTAGATTTTTGAAAACAAACAATATCCTCATAGCTAGAATTTGGAGTTTCGTCAATGTCATTCAGTTCTTCAAGAGTTTGTTTAGTTTTTGTTGTAATTAAGTCCGTTTTGTTGTCAATAATGTCATTAAGATCGCCAAGAGTTTGTTGTTGAGTAGCTGTAAATAAATATTTTTCGTTGTTGTGTTTGTTGGCATTATTCTGAACTTGGCTATTGTAAATAATTTCATTCAAGTCCTTTATTATTATGTTGTTGACTAGTTGTAAATACGTCTGTTTCATTGTTTTGTTGGTTTGCAAAATTTTGCATTTGAGTACATGTGTATAAGTCAAAGTCATTGTCAATTATTTTGCTACTCGATGCCAAAAAATTGTCCATTATGAAAAAAATCGTAATAACAAATAAAAATGCCACAAATGTACATAAAAATGTCACCAATATATATAAGAATTAAATCTTGCCAAATAAAAATGTTAGAAATAAAAATAAAAATTAAAAAATTACCAAATAGACACAATGTAAACACCAGAAAACTCGCGAGCTCTGCACAGTGTGAATGCAGAAATCAATTGCATTCGTCTCTTCGCTGAGGCGATTTTATATGCAAAAGTTAATCACATGTGTCCTACTTAAAGTTGAACGACAATCTCTAAAAACCACTTTCCCAAGCCGATCAACAACCAAGGGGAGGAAGTTAAGAATGAGGGACATGAGAGAGAGGAAGAGGAGGAGGAGGAGGCGCTCCCCTATTATAACTACTATATATATATATATATATATATATATATATATATATATATATATTTATATATATAAATGTATATATATATATATATATATATATGTATATATATATATATATATATATATATATATATATATATATATATATAAAAATATATATATATAGTACCAAACCTTTTCGCAGCAGGGGTGACTAGCCTTCTTATAGTGGGTTCTAAATAACTGCCATTTTGACCAATTATTGCTTGCGATTAGACAAATAGATGGTCTGTTTCCAACAGAGGTGGAAACGTCAGGGGGGCACGGCACCGAATTAACTTTAAACAAAAAAGCTAAAACTGAGTTAACTTTATTATGGTATCTTTAAATTAGCTGAAATTGAAACCACGTAATAACTATATTTAGAAAAGTATACATATTTTATAAAGGGGGTGACAAACGATAGGGGCGGCAAAAGCCCAAATTTTTTTAGAAACAATATATTTAAATTCGGTTAACTTTTTTATAGTAACTCTAAATCAGTTAAAATTTTAACCACCTAATAAATATATAAAAGCGAATATACCGTTTTTTGTAGTAGAGGTGACAAACGACATCGCCGGCACAAACCCGAATTTTCTTAAAAATAATGCTAAAATTCAGTTAACTTCCTTGTAGTAGTTTTTAATTAGCTGAAATTCTAACCACGTAACAAATATATATATAAAAACATACAGTCTTCCTATAGTAGTGTGACAAACGATAGGGGTGGCACGAGCCCCATTTTTTTAGCTGAAATTTTGACCACCACTAATAAAAATATAAACACAAATATACAGTCTCTTTACGATAGGAGTGACAAACGACAGCTGTGCGATATCGAATTTTCTTTCAAAAATTGAGTTATCTTCCTTATAGTAGTTTTAAATTAGCTGAAATTGTAACCACTCATTTTAAAAATATTTAATAACTTAACTCAATTCTAGCAATTTTTTAATGAAAATTTGGACTCGTGCCGTCGTTGTAGTTTGTAACCCCTGTTTACACAAAGACTGCATATTTTGCCTTTATATATTTATTCGGTGTTTACAATTTAAAGCTACTATAAGGGATTTAACTCAGTTTTATATTTTTAAAAAAATTGGGGATCTTGCCGCCCCAGTTGTTTCTCACCCCCAATATATAAATACTCTATATGTGTCCATATATATTTATTAGATGGTTAAATTTCCAGCTAATTTAACGCTAGTATAAGAAAGTTAACTCTGCTTTATTTAAAAAGAAAATTTGGCCCGGTGCCTCCGCCGTCGTCTGTCGCCCCTACTGCAAAAAAATTATTTGTCTAATTCTAAGCAATAATTGTTTAAAATTGAAGTAATTTAGAAACTACTACAGGGAAGCTATGTCTATTTAAGCAATTTTTCGACATAATATCAATCTTGTGCCGCCGCTGTGGTTTGTCACCCTTGCTACAAAAAGACTGTATATTTTGTCTTTATATGTTCCTTAAGTAAATAAAATGTTAGCTAATTTACAGCTACTATAAGGAAGTTACCTTAATTTAAGCAATTTTTTCGGCGAATATTCAATCTCGTGCCGCCGCTGTCATAGCCTCTGCTACAAAAAGACTTTATATTTATCTTTATATATTCATAAAGGAGTTAAAATTCCAACTAATTTAAAGCTACTATAAGAAAGTTATCGTAATTTAAGTAATTTTTAAGAAGAAAATTCAGTCTCCTGCCGCCGATGTCACCCCTGCTACAAAAATAATTTAAATTTGTCAGTATGTTTTCACTAAGAAGTAAAAATTTCAGATAATTTTAAGCTACTATAATAAAGTTATCTCAGTTTAAGCCATTTTTTCTACAAAAATTCAGTCTCGTGTCGCCGCTGTCGTTTGACATCCCTGCAACAAAAAGATTCTGTATTAATTATTTATTTAAGTATTTATATATTTATTAAATAATTAAAATTTCAGCTAATTTAAAGCTACTATAAGAAATTTAACTCAATTTTAGCATATTTTTAAAGAAAATTCTACGAAAAACATCTATTTCTCTATTCGTAAGCATGAATTGGTCATAATTGTAGTAATTTAGAAACTACTATAAGAAAAATAAAACTTAATTTAAACAATTTTTTTGACGAAAATTCGTTCTCATGCTGCCGCTGATGTTTGTCACCCCTGCTACAGAAAGACTGTATATTTACTTTTATATATTATATTTACCATTATATATCCATTAAGTCGTTAAAATTTCAGCTAATTTAAATCTAAATAAGGAAGTTAACTCAAATTTAGCATTTTTAAAGGAAATTCTTCTTGTAAAAAAACCAATAATTGTATTACCTTTCATTCTATTTTATCGTTATTAGGGTATCAAGGATGTTATAAAGCTAATAACGCTTGAGGTTGACACAATCAACCGAAAGCGTTATCCTTATAATACCCGTAGTGCTTTTACCGTTAAATGTCCGAGTAAAGAAAATTTCTTTTTTGAGAAAAGTCTAGTTTTACTAATAATAATCCAAATAATTATTTTTAATGCCCTAAGGCGTTATTTTTCATTTAAGTGACTTTGACATAATGCCATTATTTGACAATAATCAACTAGCCGGATATTCTAGTTATTAAGATATCAAGGGTTTTATAAAGCTAATAACGCTTGAGGTCGGCACAGTATACGGCACCTAATACTCAATGCTACGTTTTCCGAAAGCGTATCCCTTATAATACCCGTGGTAGCTTCAATGTTGAATGTCCGGGTAAGTGAATTTTTTTTTTTGAGAAAAATCTAGTTTTGATAATAATAAACCAAATTAGTATCTTAATGTTCTAGAGAGTTATTTTTCTATAATAATGCCCTAGGTGTTATTTCTTATTTGATTAATATTTAGTAAGTATTAGTAAAGTCGCTGCCCCCAACGGAGTTTACATACATTATCCCGCTAGTCGCTGCAGAATATACCTGCATTCCTGAATAGTTAGAGCTTATCTGGGGTTATTCGGTTGTCTTAAGGGATGCCTGTCTGTCGTAGCAGATGCAGATTTCTAGTTCCGATCTTTCTATAACAATATATCACATAACTAACATTCGCTTGATGTAAAAATGCTTTTTTGCACCGCTTTTAAACATTTGCATATTTTTTTTATAATATACATGTTATACAATTATTGTACTGAGATCTTGTAACCACCTTGCATATTATTACTATTTCTATGATTATACTTTTATTAAAAGCATGTTATTGTTCTTGGTGTATTTAATTAACCTATTTAGTGAAGAAATCAAAAGATTATACAATATTATATAAATATATATATATATATATATATATATATATATATATATATATATATATATATATATATATATATATATATATATATATATATATATATATATATATATATATATATATATATATATATATATATATATATATATATATATATATATATATATATATAGACAATCAAGACGTATGAGAAACGGAGAGGTAAGAAAATTAATCTTTTATGTGATCTTAGTGCATAATCCGTACTGAGTAAAGGTTTTAATTTTGCGATATCTCCTAAGAAAATCGCTATAGAAGAAATAATAGCTGGAGTGGAAGCTGGCCCTGAATCCTCTAAAGAAACAAAAGCAGATGAGATTCGACAAGAAGTGGCAAGAATTTTAAGATCAAGCAACCACCAGAACAAAACCTTAATACTACTGAACAAAGTTCCCTAACAATCCTTCCAACAGATAAAGGAAACGCAACTGTGGTTATGGACACCCAAGACTACGTTCGAAAAATGCAGGATATCCAACAAGACAATTGTTATAAGCCTGTTCCAAGGGACCCGACAACCTACTACCTAGAAAAAACACCTAAAAATAAAATACAAAATTCACCAATAAACCCCGAAATTCAAAAAAAAATCATACCATGAGAAAAATCGAGCAGATGTCCTAAACTCTATGCTTTACCAAAAATACATAAACCAGGGGCGCCCATCAGATCTATTGTTAGTGCTGTTTTCGCAGCTACAAAAACTGGAAAAATATCTTGCTGAAATTATGCAACCAGCCGTCGAAAAAGCTGTTTCATTTGTAAAAAACTCGGAGCATTTCACTCGAATTATACGAGAAATCGTCCTTAAAAAAAACGATATCATAGCGAGCTTAGATGTCAAATCGTTGTATCCCAGTATTCCCATCGACGAAGCATGGGACAGAATTGCTATGGACGAGAATTTCCAGGGACATATAATACAACTCTCGGAGCATTGCCTTAAAAATACTTATTTTTCGTTCAACAGGCAAATGAATAAACAAATAGATGGTACTCCAATGGGGTCCTCGCTATCGCCAGTGGTCGCGAATTTATTTATGATATACTTCGAGTAAAAGCTCTTGAGAAAACAAGTTAATTAATTACGGATTCGTTATGTCGATGACATGTTTATTATATGGCAATACAGAGCTCGAAACATTTTTTGACTCACGTAAATTCAATCCATTCCAGAATACAATTTACTCTAGAGTTAAAGGAAAACAACAAACCACCATTTTTAGAGATGTTCTGGTTACGAAACTGGATAACGGACATTTCGAATACACAGTGTACGGAAAGCCAACACATACAGATAGATATTTGAATGCAAGATCACATCATCACCTAGCACAAATGCAAGCTGTGGCCGATACCCTAATATCCAGATCGGTGTGATTAACTAAAACATAGAGGGGACAAAACGAACTTAATATAATATCTAGTGCTTTTAAGGAAAATGGCTACACAAATCACCCCGTAGAGAAAGCTATTCATGCACAGGGTTCCCGAACAACAAAAATTATGAACCGGGAAAGCAACAAGTAGTCTTACCATGGGTAAAAGGCACACAGACAGAATCGGAAGAATTTTTAGGAAAGACAACATACTAATAATGCATAAGCCACAAACAACTATGGGTAAACTACTTGGAAACCCAAAAGATAAAATCAAACTGGAATAACCATTATCCGGAAAAAAACATACTACGAGTTTTTAAACAACGAACTCGTGTTTTTTATAATAACTTAAAGAAAGCAACAAAAGAAAAAAATGGTAATACTAAATACGTTGCAATGCCCTACACAGATGGTCTATCAGAAAAAATAAATCATATCTTGTCTAAACATGACATAACTGTCTGTCATAAAGCACAGAATTTACTATACGGTCTTTTCACTTCCTTGAAAAGCAAAGTAATTAAAAAAAAGAAATCAAACCTAGTTTTCTCAATTCCATGTTTAAATTGCCCAAAGAAGTACATAGGAATGACTACACAATACTTAGATAGTCGATTAAACGGCCACAAATACACAAAAAATGCATTTACTGCACTCCACAAACACGAACATACAGAAAAACATTAATTCGATTTTAAACAAACCAAAATTTTAGAGCAAGAAACTAATTATCGAAAACTCATAATAAAATAAATGATACAAATTAAAAAAGAGAAAGATGTCGTCAACGATAAAAAAGACATCAATAACCTAAGCCAAATTTATCATAATCTGATATCTAAGTAAATTATTCTAAATAAAAAAACCACTATCAAAATCTAAGTAAATATAAAAAAAAAGAAAAAATTTGTCTCGTTTTTATCTACCAGAATTCCAGACGTGTCGAAATTATTGCAATCGCAAAACATTCGTAAAACTGACACGTTTCCAAGGTACGTACTCTGTATAATATTAATTTTGTTTGAAATGTATTTTTGTTTTCATAATCATAGTTTCTTTTAAATGTAATGTTTTTTTGAGTGATGTTTTTCCAATAATATTTTAACCATTTTAAAATTTAAATACTAACTATACATGTTTTTATTGTAGAAATTAAATATCTTGAGAAAGTTCAATATAATGAGCGTAACGTCGATTGAATTATAGTTTTACTTCTCAATAAGTTATCCTATGCCCAAGAAAATAATTAACAACATATAATATATATATATATATATATATATATATATATATATATATATATATATATATATATATATATATATATATATATATATATATATATATATATATATATATATATATATATATATATATATATATATATATATATATATATATATATATATATATATATATATATATATATATATATATATATATATATATATATATATATATATATATGTCACCTAATTCAGAAAAACGATGCTAACATATTTATGAATGAAACAGAAAATTTGCAGAAATCTTTATCCATATTTTCAAAAACAAATATCATTTCTTTAGCAGATACTCCTTGTGCATCACTTGTGCGTGAATTACGTAAAGCCTGTCAATAAAAAAGATGCTTCTAGAAGATACATTTTCACCACTTTCTGATATTTACTGACAGGGTATGGCAACATTTTCGTATAGGGCCTTCGTATATTGTGAAGTGAATAGGTCCCTTGAATTTTTAACAAGCAACTGTGTAACATTCTTATATATGTAGGTAATGTAGAGGAGGTCCAAAGTCTTATCAAAAGCTAAAATTTATTTATTCATACAAAGATGACAAAATGTGTTTCTGCGGGTACCCCTTATAATGGTTCTCTAATCAACTAACACCTTAGTGGTGAATCGTTATATCAACGCAACGTGCTAATTACGTATTTTGGAGAATTATTGTCCATTATACAGCTTTTTCCAAAAAAAACCATTTAAACACAGAAGCTTAATGCGAATTTAGTACCTACGTAAATTTTGATATTAGTGCATTGTTCTCATCATTGTGGTAATCTAATGATATATTTTTCTTTTTAGGGCTATGAAGGATCGTTACTAAAAGTGACTAGTAAAAATGGAAAAACGGCTTCGGTAAGTTTTATCTCGATTTAGCATATTTATTTATTTATTTATATCATTAAATTACAATATGCAAGAAAAAAAGTATACTAAAAACTAAGCTAGATATCTTAGTATCTACAGTTTGTTTAAATGGCAGCTAAAAAATTCTAAACACCTGTATATGCCAGATATAGGAATAAATTATGTATCTTTAAGTACAGTGACATGTGTAAAATAAAATGAAAAAAACACTAAAAGAGGAAACAAACAAACATCACAATTAGAAAATTGTATATAAAGTAAAAAATACCACGTCAAACCCCATTAATTATATTATGGCATTTGACATAATTTTGAAAAAATATTTAAAATTATCTACTATGAACTTTTTAGAGTGTTTATCAAAAATATAGTCAATAAATTTCAGGTTTTTCGTTTTTTATTGCTAGATAGATTTAAATGTCTGTCAAAATTACTTGCTACTGATCTTCTGTTAGACTTCTCCTCAGTTTTTCATTTTTGAATTGAATATACTGTTTTGTATCGTATGGTAAGTATGGGTTGTAAATTACTTTTATAAGTTACACACATCCATATCGTAAAAGAGATTCTACCAGTGACATTATCTTTATTTTTGGGTATACAAATTCCTTTAATAAATAGAGTTTCTAGATTAAAGTTTGTGACGTGTCCCTATAAGATAGGAAATATATGCTATCTTTTTAAATTTTGATCAACAATAATAACAAGGTGATTTGATTGGGGTATATTCGCATTAATTAAAGAGAATGCGATATTAACGGTTTCCAGCGCTACTTTTACCATTTTAAAACCTTTAATAACACTTTTTTTATATTGTCCCATGGGTCTCTTGAAAATATCAGAGCAGTGTCATCGGGGTTAGATAATATTTTGCATGGCACTTATATTTTAGCGAGATTTGTTAACACATAAAAACAGCTTTATATAACAAATTACAGTTAATTTTGAACTTTACTTGTCTAATGGATAACAATATAGTCCTATCGGAAATATTAAATTGCTGTACTTCTTAAAATATGTCAAATAAAGCTTATCAATTAAAGGTAGCAGAACTTTGGGGATTTAGCACAGGCCCATGCAGCTTTAGAGACCTTGCATGTTTCGTTGTGTGTTTGATTATTGTTTCTCCTATACGAAACATAGAAAAATGGACAAGAAGGCGAGAAGCCGATTACCTTTTGATGAGCCAACTTTTTTTAAATGTTTCTTGATTTCAACTTTAAAATATCGACATTTTTGACCAAGATTTGTTTACTTCATTCTTCACAAGCTAATATATATAAACCAATATTTTTTACAGGTATTTTATTTTCATTTCTCGCTAGTTTCAAGACAGGCATTACGTCGGTACAATCAGAACAACCCAACTAGCAAAATAAACTTTTAATCGAAGAAACGTATTACACAAGTATTTCATAGTGCTATTTAAATAATACTTGTATGCCCTTATACAAGTTACTATTTTATCGTATAACATTAAATATTCTATAATGGAGTTTTAGGAATGTTCTTACAGCAAGGGTTGTAGAATACATTCCCTCGTCTCATAAGACTTTTTGCAAATATGTATAACTTTTACTAACTTCTAATGAAATACTAAGCAAATTGGTTTATAAAAACTTTTATAACGATTGTATTAGTATTTTAGTAATTTGTAATTAACTATTTTAAAACAAATGTATGCATACATAGTTTTAAATCAAAATAATAGAAAAAATAATTACAAACTTTATATACAATTATTTTATACTGAAATTATAAGTATAATTAATTTTCTTATTATAAAGTTTTTAAAGAACTAAAATATAGTTTATTAAAGTAAATTAATTCTATTAACTGTGTTATAAGACAATAGGTGCAGTTCATCAGATATCAATTTAGTTCTTACGATGATTCGACATTTCTTGGGAACTGATAAGCAAATCTGGACCAGAAAAGAAGTTATTACTTTCCAATTTTTTCAATAGTTTCCACAATTTTATACATTTTGAGAACAATTTATTAATCAGTTATAGATTGTTTCTGAAAATTGCCTTGCCGGTATCGTATAAACAAAAAAAAATATTTTTGGGTTACTCGATTAGCGCATGGACCTGCATTAAAACAGTTCTTTAAACGTGACTTAGGAAACCTTATACAATACTTTTGTTTTAATGTATTCTCTTATAAGTGCGCTAGTGAATTATTAAGTTTAAATATTGAAAAGATATACTATGGCAAGGAAATACTCAAACTACAAAATACTGAAACGGTGCTGCCAGGTTGAAAAAAGGATAAAAGAAGATATTTTGTATATTACTTGAAATAACTTATTGGTTATATTTATTTTTGCAAACAGGAACGAAATCACATAGAAATGTATACAGGGTGTAACAAATTTGGTTAAACCGGGCCAAAATTTTACATTGAGTAGTCCAATAATAGACTATGGCGACATGGAACGTAATATATTTATTTCACGTCGGCGCTGATTATGTTTAACCATCCCTCGAGATTGAATACAAATTAAAGGTTAAAAAAAAGCAACCATGATAATCCAAAACAAGGATGTCGTCCCATTTGCGAGAGAAGATCCGACTAAAGGACTTTAACATTTTTTTTTTCAAAATGGTGTTTCTTAGTTCTTTGCCACGGCATAGACTTAGTAAGAGTGTTAGTTGAATGCGAATAAGATATTGAATTTAAAAGAGTCCAATCTGTCGCTAGATCAAAATAAACATAATAGTAAATGAAATCAAAAATGTATATATTTTTTGAAATAACAGAAGTGTATACAGCGACTATGGCAACATTCAAAAGCAGCAAAAAAATCTATACTTTAAAAATAAATATCTAGAGATTATTTAAGGAACGTTATACAATTGTTAAGTTGTGTGATGTTCTAAATGCGAATAAACTGTTTTTATTATTAATCGCCTTGCTTTTGTTAAGACCTCTTCCGTTATGACAGCCATTATGCATTGTTTATCTATTAGTCTATAATTACTTAAATGCCAACTTTTATGGCGCAAAAATTATTTTTTTGGTTTTTCAACAATAAATTATTCTATTATTATTTCTTAAATTAATATTTGGAAAAATTTGTGAAAAAATAAAAAAAAATTCTAATGTACCAATTTTAGTCAGAATTGAAAGGCTTTAATGTTTTATTATAAACATATACAGATATGTTTATAATAAAATGGACAAAAAACTTTGCGTCACAATGGATATTTTCATGTGGTAGTGCCCTATAAAATTATTCATATTTAAGTTTTTAATAATTTACCATTGTGGATTCGTTCCTTCATAGTAAAAATAATATTAACCACAATATGTATGCCACTTGCGAATGTATTCTCTACACAATAATTTTATTGTTCTATTCATCACTCTTAAAAGATAAAAACGTTCTTTTAAGGTTTTGTTGAATCTGTCTTTAGGATGACTAATAAATCTTATATTATTGCAAAGAGAGTTATAAAATTGCTATAAAATGATTTCTTTGTTGTGATATAAATGTTCTCAGAACAGACGGCTCGCATATACAATAGTTATAAAATACTTTTATAAAGGCGTCTAATAGAATAAAAGTTGTGTTATTACACACATTGAGTATTGGCTATAAAACAATCTTGTTAACATTGCTTAAAGATGTTCATATGAATTTTATATAAATTCTATAGTTTTTCTTACACAAATCTAATACTAAACTAATCTAATACTAATAAAATATCATTTAACATGTTATATAATTCTTATAAAGAAAATTTTTTTAGTTGGGAATAGTATAGGCAATTTTGAAAACAGCCCTTTTTACACCGAATTTAATATTTTGTTGCGTAGGGGGATGCTTTTTTTCTACATCAGCATTTGGGGCGTACATTGAAATTCACTGGTATCCTACACTTCAGACATGATAATGTTAAAAATATTTCAAATATTTTTGACACGCCGACATTGAAAAGTAGAATGCAAACAGATGGTAACTAAACAACCAGCCAAATAAATAGCGTTGCATATATAAATAAAAGTTCACTTTTTGGTTTTGGTGTGCAAAAAAAATGTAAAACTCTGATCACGAACCTGACCTTACTTTTTTTTGTCTTATTTCGTTTCTGAGTTATCTATCATCAAAACTAAAATATCGAAATAGTCGTATTTGTAAATAACGAATTTTTCTTGATTTTGTATGTGATGTTGGTAACCATTGTCATTTAAAAAGAAAAGTAGGCGGTAATTATTGAAATTTAAATTTGAGGAATTTTATAAATATATCTTTTTTGATACAGTTTACTATGGATTACCAGGTTAGCACCATGATAGGCGCCTGAATGCGCCAGTGCAGAGGCATCACACAAAACACATGAATTTTAGTTTTATTATAAAGCTATATTGCCTTTATAATTATTATAAATGAAATTATTATTTATTATAATTTTATAATAGCTTTAAATATGACCCCTTCGCTTAGCATGGGCTAACCCGGTACTACATAACACATGAATTTTAGTTTTATTATAAAGCTATATAGCCTTTATAATTATTATAAATGAAATTATTATTTATTATAATTTTATAAAAGCTTTAAATATGATCCCTTCGCTTAGCATGGGCTAACCCGGTACTAATCCACCTAGTGCCTCCGAGCAACCTTGTGTTAACCCCGAACCGATCCACCTATAGAAAACAATTTATGTAATAAACTATACCATAAACATTGATGAAATTTGTCAAATTTAAATTTTGAATTTTGACCGCATTTTCTTTGGGAATGAAAATGGTTACCAATATCAAATATCAAAAGGAGAAAAATCCCCTATTTAAAATACCAATTTACAAATACAATTTTATTGAAGTTGTTATTCTTGAGAGAAATAACATTGTAAATAGAAAAATACCTACTATTCCAATATTTTAGTTGTGGATTTAGTCGATTTACTATAACATTTACTGAATAAAATTGAAAAGACGCTGAAACTGTGAGTACTCAGTTAGCACTAGATTGGGTTCCCGAGCGCTGTGGCGCAAGGTGGATTGATACCAGGTTAGCACCAGTTTAGGCGCCGGAGCGCCACAGCCAGGAGGCAACATGGTTAAACTCGATAATACAATACAATTATTTTATGTTATAGCTTTAACGGCGATGCATGGCTTCGCGCTATTGCGCTGCAGCGCCTATCCTGGTACTAACCTGATAACGATTCACCTAGCGCATCCGCCCTTCTGCCCTCCAGAGCCCAACCTTGTGCCAGCCTGGTACCGATTCACCTATATAACAAAATATACATCATAATGTATTAAAAATTATACCGCTGATAAAGTTCATCAAATTTTTATTTTAAATTTTTACCGCCATTTCTTTTGGAATAGCAATAGTTACCAACAGTAAATATAAAAACAAGAAAAATTCCCTATTAGAAATGGCAATTTACGCACCCTGTCGTGCAAAAGACAGAACATTGTTTTTACATTCTGTTATCAATTTCAAATTAATTGTTATGAACTTTTTGTTATAAGCTTTGCCCTAAAACATACAATAAGTGTGATTTACGCTTGGTTATTTTTCTTATTTTTAGTTGTAGCTGATCCTATCAGTGCTAATAAAACGTTGTATTTCTCAGTATTGGCCCAAATGCCGTTTTAAAATTCAAAAAATGTTTTGTTTATTTATCTCCTTGTAATATCTATCCTGCGACCCACCGTTAAATAAAATGTATTTATCGTACCTGCATTGGAAAACATATTTGGGTGGGTGTGATCATGAATTTGTAACAGTGAATTGACAAACAAAATTATTGTTTAGAGAATACATTCGCGTGACCGTTATATCGTAGATAATATTATTATTAATACGAAGGAAAGAGTCCATAATGGCGGTAGATTATTAAAAACCTCAATATGAATAATTCTTTTGGGCGCCACCACCTAAAAATATCCATTGCGACGCAAAGTTTTCTGTCAATATATATATATATATATATATATATATATATATATATATATATATATATATGTTTTTGACAAAATTAAATGTGATTTAATCCAGAATAAAATTCATTTTAGAAGCAACTATGGAATAATGTATTTACAGATACATATGTTTTCCTTGCTATGTATCATATTCATAGACCTAAGTACCAGTCATATCATTCCATTGTAGGACTTTTTGTTAAATAATACTTTTTTATATAACTCTAAATGTGCTTTATTTTCTTTTCATGTAATCCTCGTCCTCAATATGTAATATTGGCTTATCCAGATATTTTACTATTTACACTTAAGCCGTAAATTATGGAATACTTTGGAATACAACACAATTTCTATATTCGTCTTATTCTGCTCGACCGGCTAATTACAATGAATCTTTCTCAGCGTGCGTCTGCTCATCAATCGGTCTAATAATCAATATTATATTTATTATATAACTTCAAGCGATACGTAATTTTAGTATAATATATCACAGTAGACAAGGTACTACTAGGTGTATCTGTGTTTTCTTTTTTATATTAAAGTGATAACCATTATTTTTATGCTGTTTTTGAGTCTTACATATCTGACTTAAGTTGTTCAAATATTTCTTGCCATTTAAACATTGTTTTTCATTTTTAGAAAAAACAGCTTATTATAGTTTGTGTCCTTTCCTAGATTTTTTATTTCTCAGTAGAGACATTCACGGTTTGCCTCTTTCTCATGATGATACAATGCTGTTGTTTTTAATGGTGTAGATAGTTTATACAGTGTATCTTGTGCTTATGGCACACAGTAATATTATTTTTTCCTAGGATATATTTTAATTTTTCTGAAAAATTTCGAAAGTCAGCTAAAGCTATATAATATTTATTATTATTAAAAGTTAAAGAAATTCTCAAACTAGACCACTTACTAGAAAAATATATAAACAAATATATAAAAGAAAGAACTTCTAAATTATACAATACCTTAAAATTTTCCCAAAAAAAACATTGACATTCTGCGACTGGTAATATAATCTACAGCATAACTTTACTCTCGAAATTTGCCAGAAAAATTAAAATATATTCTAGGAAAAAATAATAATACCGTGTGCCACAAAACACAAAATATACTAAAGAAACTGTATACACCACTAAACAGAAAATTTCTAATTCTTTCCATGGCTAGACTTCCCAAATTATATTGGTATGACAACGCCATAGGCAAATCTAGAGTGGGGTCTACAGGGCTGCAGCCCTCCAGCAGAAATTCCATCTTATGTGACAATAAAAATTAAATTAAATTTGTTTTGTTGTTTAAGTTCATTCCCAAGAATATTTTTATTCTTAAAATCTTTGCTAAATTATAAGTTAAGCGTACATCGAAAATATAGTAGGCAGTAGTAGTAGTAATAATATAATATTATAATGTTCTTAATTCTTTAAAATAAAGACAATTTAAACATTTTATTACATCGTATAGATCACTGTGTCCCTCCCAAAATAAACAAAATCTTGGATTCATCTATGTCTAATGACTATACCATTAAATTAGATATTAAAACTAACTACTATGATATACAGATACACGGTACAAAAATGTATGTTTTTACGAAATGGTGGATGCGATGGATATTTCGTCAGCAGGACATTTTTTATACCCCCACCCCGAAATATATTTCCTGGATTCGCGTATGCACAACGCAATACCTAATAAATAGATTAAATGGTTATAAGTATATAAGAAATGTAGCAACAGCATGTCGCATATACATGAGAAAGAGACGAACCATGAATTGGTCATGCCTCCAAATTTACTGCAGTTTTAGATTCCTAATTCAGACTTGATTAGTAGCGAAACGAAGAAAAATCTCATTTAAAACCAAAACTGCCTAAATTTTCTTATTATAAAATAACTTGTTAGCATTATTTTTTAAAGTTCTTTCTCAAACATTTTAAAACTAATCACTAAAGCAATTCAGTATTTACGAAAAAATTAAATAATTTCAAATAATTGTTGTTCTTTTGGTTCTAAAAATAAATGGGTCCAAATATTAAAAATATAAAGAAACATTTTTCACAAATAAATCTAAAAAGTTATTTTATATCCAGAAAATTAAGGCATTTTATTTTAAAGCAGTTTTCCTTAGTTACGCTACTTACTAAGCTTAAATTAGGAGCCCAAAAATTACATTAACATAAGCACTAAATGTCTATCACTCCCACGTTTTTTGTCCATTTTCAAAAATCTAAAAATTGACGTTTCTGAAATTTAAAGCTTTGTTATAATATAATTAAAATGTTAGGGTTTACAAATAAAAATCCTTTAAAACGGAAGTGAACAAAACTATCATTAATTGCATTGTTTTTGTCATTACTTGATTTTGTTAGGTATCAAAATATGTATGTTTATATTATTTCTATGAAAATTCTATAGGAGATTCGCACGTCGGTCTTGAAATATTAGTATGAATGTGACTAGTAAGAAAAATATGTTCCTATCGTTGGAAACTTAATATATATTCATACAAATTTTAACTATTTTAATTTATTTTTATATTATTTATTTTTGCGTAAGAATATATTGTATTTTCTGCAAAAATTGCTATTATACTTTCAGTCTTGTCGATAAATAATAGCTATAAACGATAAAAATATACTGTGTGATTGATAATGCAACACTTTGATTTTTCCACTAAGATACAATACAAACATAATGTGTTACAGATCGAGGTTTCTTTGTTAATAAGCGAGAAATCAATGTAAGTAAAAAAACAGAATGTGAAACCAGAAAGGGAGACAAGTATGTCGTAAAGCAAATACAATACTGTAACTGGCCACTTCTACAGTGTGTTAAGCTGTTTCAATTTCTTAAATTTTGATGCAAGATATTTACTTCAAAATTGTCCTGTAAAAATTATCAGTTACAATGTCACATTCGAGTTGCAACATGCTGACATTCTGTTTTTTTTTATTTAGTTTGATATCTCGACCTATAGTATTATGTTTGTATTGCATCTTATGTGAAATATCGAACGGTTGCATTTTGAGTATCACACAGTATTTATCGTAGCCGTAAATTTGACTTAAAAAACGGACTAGATTTTACTTTAAGTGGGAAATTGTTTTCAAGTCACCAAGAAATACATCCCACAAGAATTTTCATGGTAATCTTTCATTCAGTATAAGGCATTTTCAAATCCACGATCAACCATATTAGTTGAGCAGTATATGGCAGTTAAATACATTAAAGCAATATGCTCTCTTCGTCCACAATAGGGAGGGCAAACAATTTATTTGTTTCATGGAAGAAAATTCTCATGATACCTCTATCGAGTCTTGGATATTTACCTTAACTCAGTTTTTTAATAAATCTGGGGTTTCAGTTTTTACTGTCCTTCATTGTACTTTCTAAACAAAGTAAATTCACATACCTTGCTAAATGACAAGGAATCGAAAATTTAAAAAGCTCATTCAATTCGATTTATGTATTTTCCAGATACATGCATCTAAAATTGATGCGTGAAATTCACTGTTTTTTTTTTGTATAAGCACAATATTTCTTGTAGCTAGTATAGTTATCGATTTTTCGATATAATAGGAAAAGTGGACTAAATTGTTAAAAATCTGGTGCTATATGTTCTTTGAATCCTGCAGTATTTCTTTGAAAATATCACTGTCTTTGTTGGGTACATGCTTATATTTTGGTTTATTGGAAAGTTGCTAGACCCATGATCTCAGTGAGAATAAAAAATACTAAGGAACATATATAAACAAAAATTGTCAGAAAATTTCAGAATTTATTTCCATCTCGAACAAAAATTATAATGACAAAAATTTCCTATATTAGTAGACATATGCTTGGTAAATAATAATATTTGCTTAACTTGGTTTTATACCTATATATATATATATATATATATATATATATATATATATATATTAAAGATATATATATATATATATATATATATATATATATATATATATATTTTGTTTTATTTCAGCCCGTCGGTTTTGTCACATTTAACACAAGAGCAGGAGCGGAGGCCGCAAAACAAGATTTACAGGTGGGATTTTATTATTAATATATTTTGAATCTGTCACATAGAAACCACTGCCTCTATAGAAGGTGTTTGAACACGTTTTACTTTTTGGTAAAATAAAACTAGTAACATAATAGAGTTAACTTGGATCCTTAAATACTAATCCGCCAAATGTGAGTAAATATATAGGAATAGATAGAAAGTGGATACCAACATTAGGAGATTATAAGTATTCCTTTAATTACTTTAATAAATCAACAAAGATACTAATAATTGAGTTTTGAACGAATTTAATTATCTCAAAATCCACAGTATCATATATTTTTAATGAGAATGTTCCACCCAACTAGGGCATCACTAAACCTATAAATTAAAAATTACAGGCTCAAAACCACCGTTTTTAATAGTGGATACAAAATATTCACTAACAGAACAAAGAAAAAACACTTAAAATGAAAATAAACAACGACGAGGTACAACGGGATTAAATAATGGAGTTGTTAGTACCAAGATCATTAGTTTTAGACAAATAAAATTCATTTAATGTGCTGAATACATTAAAGAATTCAAAATGCCAGTCAATTCTCAATCTTGTTCAAATTATTTAAATTTAAAAAAGGCTCGAAAACAAACTGGTGGTTTCTATACACCACGACAAAACTTTTAAAGACCCTACGAATGTTCCGCGTCTTAAGTAAATCTAGTTTTCTACCTTTATTACTTATATGATTGCAGGTTAACAGATAGTTAGCAAAAGATGATTTATAGAAACCGTTATATCTGAATCTATATATTTATAAAACTGATCACAATGTTCATATTCCTAACTGATATTCGTCGATCTGATTGACCAACACCGCCGGGCAATGACTGCATTTGATTTCTTAAACTCTTAAAGGTGAAAGTAGGGACATCTTTATTTTTAATCTTAATTAAATGTGGCTCTTGTAGAGATTTAGATTTTGTATTTTCTGCCTTCTTTTGGATTCACTGTACTTCCCTCGAAATAAATACATTTCAGCAAAATAATTTCGAATTAGCCAGTTTTTTGCAAAGAGACCAGAATAAATAATCATAACTTTGTAAGGCACTATACGGTTATAAACGACTACTCTTACTTTAATAAATTTTGAAATTGCTTACATAATAGAGAATAAGAGAATATTATTAGGTATATAATATACTGTTTTTTACTATAAGTCTTTAAATAACTAATGTTTAAAACAACAAATATGTTAACAAAAAATGATAATGTTGATGTTATTCAACTAAAAAATTGTCAAACGGAAAATTAACTGACATTTGACATTTTTTGATTAATCGGCTATTTTCTCTTATTCAAGAAACAATGTTACCAATGTAATTACGCTTTGTCTAAGTAGAATTCATTAATTGTTTATTAGTTTTGAGTCATGGTCATGCATATTTTGTTATAAACTTAATATTTCGTTGTATAGTTAAACGCTATCATTCGGAGCACACGGTGAAAAGGTAAAGGATTAGTATTAGGTTCGGCGCCGAAGGCAACATCGGTAAAGCTATAACATAAAAAACCGTACAGTTGAATCGCGCCAGCCGGAGAACGGTAACGCGGAGGCAGGAAATGTGGAGGCATTTGGTAAATAGATACCGGTTAGATGAGAAGGCATCATCGTTAAAGTCATAACATAAAAGTTGAATCGCTGCCAAATTTTCAAAGTGATCTATTCATCGTAAGATGAAGATAACATAGTCTAAAACCGCACTTGATTTTTAATATTTTGGACAATATTGACTGAAATTGGCATTTTAAATTTTATAATGTGCGCAGAACGTTGAGTGGGATTTATATGTCATAAAAATTAACAGACATTTTAAATAAAAATATCCTCGGAGCTAAAATTATTGCTATCTTAAATTCCAGGGTTGGACGTTCTGGGCATGAAACTTTAGCACGGAACTACGATCAATTTTATAAACCATAATCTAAGTTTCACTAAAGAGTTCTTGCCTTCTAGCCATAAAATGGATTAAAATCATATGAATTTGAACAATTAAACAAAGATCCTACTGCGGCATTTAGTAAGAAACTAAAAAAATCTTTGGATAATATTTCGTGTCTTGTTAGTCGAATTTGTACACCCTAAATCCAAGGACACCTATGTTGTACAGTCTCCAACAGTAGAAGAACAACTTGCATGAGATCGGTGGTATCTTTTGTAGCTTCTCCCTATAATTTGTTGTTAATAGCTTAACGATGTTCCTCGTATAGATTTTCAGGTTAAGAGCTCTTTTTCCGTTCGGAAATCTGCAGGGTTTGCTAAGAATATTAAAAATATTATTATCGCAAAAGTGGCCAAACTTATATATTTGATTGTAAAAAACCTGTTTTTCAATATACCCCCCGACAAACTGCATTTCATTAATTCAAAACGTTTTTATTAGGAAAATAACTCCGCCTCTCTTCTTGTAGATATATTCGATTATGACCTTCTACAATCTTGGAACACAACTGTTTTCAATTTAACACCCAATTTTTGGACCTAAAAAGGATTTGGCCTTGAGTTTATGGATATCACCGGATGTAATATAGGACATGCTAGAAAGTAATATTGTTTGGAGCAAGTTTTCAGGTTTACTGATATTTTACAGAAGATATGTGAATGCTATTTACGTTGTAAATACACTCACTACCTCGTAAGATTTGATTTACCTTGGAGAAGAAATCTAATATTTGCTTATATTTTTTGGATTCACTATTGGAACAAAATAGAGTTTAAGGTTTACAGAAAGCCCTCAGTGATAGATACTGTTATCTAGTACATTTCAATTCGCCATACTCACAATAATACTATTTTTTACAATTATTTTAATATTTCGCCATATCAAATAGCTATAAATAATTGGTATTCATAATTTGGATAAGATCGACAATTTTTAACCTGTCGTAATCTCGTCCTGTTTGGTAAATGTTCTGATTTTATTATTGTAAATCGTATTTTTTTAGTTTCTAATTATTTTATAGGCTTTATGATGCTCATGAAATATGTAACCAGCGCTTTTGATAAAAATTATATGATACTGTAAATTTTAAGAACATTAAATTAGTTTATAAAGATTGATGACTTTATTCTTGAATTGTGAACCATTATCCAATACAATTGATATGGGAACAACATCAAAAAATGATAATAATTGTATAAATATTTCCCCCACGGCCGGCTTTGGAGTCGGCTGTAGTCTCCCCACCATGAAGATAATCCTGCTCAAAATTTTCTAAATATAAACAGGCACCCGGTACATCACCTAATCAATTATGTGATTTTCAGCCGTAATCATTGAACGGGCAAATTGTCAGTCAGCTCCCGTATTATTAAGATAATTTAAAGAGACTTGGTAGATTTCTAATTGATCTATAAAATGTTAAGGAATTGTAATATAATTTATTAGGTTACGTCAAGTTTCAGTTGAAACGTATTTAAATACATAGATTTATCAGAATTTTTTTACTATCCGAATAACATCAAGTTTTCTTAAAAAATCTATAACTAGAAGATTTCCAATAACAGTGGGTTCTTTCAATGTTTAAATTTTACTGGCTGTTTCAAAAATATTATTTAAGGTTTTATGATCTGAATACCTATACATATGTGCTCGAAAAAGTTCTCTTTGTTGGATACATTAAATCGATACCAAAAAAAAGAAAATTACAATTTTAAAAACCAGTTTAAAAATGTCGATACAGATTATTTACAATGTTTAAAATCTGCCAAGATAAAGTAGAAACTATATAGAACATTTATTTGTTATTTTTTCGACTTTATTGTTTTTTTTTTAGTTTTGAAATGTAAATTTGATTTCAATCCAATAACGCATTATTTTCAGGAGAATGTCAAAAGTGAAAACAATGTTCATAGAATACAACTGCTTTTTCAAGTAAGATTATAAAAAACAGGATATGCTTTTTTAATAATATATAAAAATTTTAAAACGACAAAAAATCTAAAAAGTATTTAAGGATCAATTTTAACACTGTTTTAAGATGAGTAAATTAAGGTAAATAAACTGCACTGACTAAATTAAAATTCCTAATAAATCAATTTCATTTTAGTCTATAAAATGCATTTTATTTTCCGATAAAATGCTGAAAAGAATGCTTGATCAAGATTTAAAGATATTTAAGATTACCAGATCTATTTTAAAATGGACGGATAGTGTGAAACAAAACACTCCAGCATTTAGAAAAAATACCTAATTAATTGTCTGCCAACCTACTGAGATACAAAAATAAGTTATAGGTATTTAATATGCTTCATACGATTTGCAAAACTATTCTGTAAAACAGTTTGCTTTTAATTTTCATATATGAATTTTTAAAATCCACCACCAATAGCTCTGGGTCCTATGGTGTGCACATTGTAGTTAGTTTAAAACTTGGCAATTCCAGTAAGACTTCTTTACAAAATAGGTGCAGTTATGTTTACTTTTGATGCATTCGCCTAGCTGTAGATACTTCCTTACATATTGCAAATAGGTATTCAGTTACTAATTTTTTTTGTTATAGGTTACTCACTAAATTGTAATATATTTCTAGTATCATTAGCATTTTTACATCACCAATCACACTTTTTTGTGGGCAATATTTTGCAGCAGGGCGTACGATTTGACCCCGACATGCCACAGACCATCCGACTGGAGTTTGCTAAAAGTAACACCAAGGTTAGCAAGCCCAAACAACAAGCTGCTAACTCAGCCAACACGCACCCAACTTTGATGCACCCCCTCACTGGACGTAAGTACACTGCCTATCCTTGCTCCGGGGTTCGTTGGACTTTCTAACCAACGATTAAAGAAAAACGTACCTTTTTACACTTGTCAATATTTTATAGATTAGATATAAAAAATATTGTTTATTCAGTTTAATGTTTTTTTTAGAATTTGGACAGCTATAGTAAAATTATGCATTAAAATTAAAATGTTCTAAGTCATGACGAAAATTCTCATACATGTTTTTCGAAGCTTCCTGATTAAAGCTCTTTAGATCCCATAACTAAAACCATCATAAATTACTTTTTCTGTCTACAACTTTTTCTTATTTTGAGAACTTGATAGCCACAATAATAATATTCTGGATATGCTTAACAATGTTTGTTTGATTTTTTTTCTCTACACTAAGAAATAAAGAATCAAATTTACGCTGACATTTTTAAGATGTCAGCATAAACACATCTTTAATTTTAAAGACTTTATAGACTCTATACTACACGGCTCGAAAGAAAAAATTTCTTTTCATTCCGAAATTTTCTTTTGTTTAACAACTGCAGTTCTACATTCCACGCCAATAAATTCCGGACAAGGAAAGTTTTAGTCATTTTGATGACCGTACGGATCTAGTTTTTATTGAAAACGGGTCTTTAACTGCCGACCGTTATATACCAAAATGTTTATCTGATCTCATCATACACTTCGCCCACCTCATCGAACGCGATTTTCGATTAATGCAAGATAATGCCAAACCTTATGTTGCACGGATTGTTAAAGAATACTTAGAGCAAGTTAATATTCAGCGTTTGTAGTGGTCCCCGTGAAGCCCAAATTTAAATCCCATTGAACACGTATGAGATATGCTTGTAAATTGCATTGAAAGTATGCCACGTCGCGTAATAGAAGTGACAGGAGTACGAGGTGACAATTCGCGCTATTGAGTTTTGATGTTTGCTTAGTTTAGTTACTTGCTGTTTAGTTTAAAGCCCCAATATCTTAGTATTGTAATCATTCTGAATTTGGTAATGAAGTTTGAAAAATGCAATGCTTTCTTTAAACATGTGTATCTTCTCTTAGAAAACAGGTATTGACTTGATTCAAAAACATTTTGTTAAGAAAAGATCACCCGTCAAATTAAATTATAATGAAGCTAAGTTTTGCCACAAAATTTTTCTAGGGGGCTTTTATATATTAAAGGGAAAATCATCAATCATTCCTGTATAATGATTAAGCCATCAGTATTGCTTGAGTAATGTAATGTAAAGTAATGTTCAGGGAGACATTCCGAAACGCAGGTCTACTCTCAGCTAAAATTTCATCAAAATCGGAAAACAACTGAAAAGGTTGCAAACCATAATGAAGCTAAATTTTACCGCACAACCTTGCTACGGGGCCTTAAGAAATTAAGGGGAAAAGTAAGTTTTAATTCTTACTGTATAATGATCAAGCTATCAGTATTTTTAGAAGTAATGTTGATGTTTCGAAACACAGATCTATACTCAGCTAAAATTTCATCAAAATCGGAAAACATTACAGCGCTATCAAATTGACTAAAATTATCCTTGTCCGGAATATATTGGCGGGGAGTGTATTATATTCAACTTTTATTTCATCAAATTTTGATGCTTGTTGTATTCCAGTACAATCAGTGGCATACATATTACATCATAAAAATGATGTACTATTTTTTATATGAAATATCTTAATTTTTTTTTGTATCAGTCTTTGTTACACAAAAGTAACATTTGATGGTTCCTAAAATAAAGCATGTTATTTTTAATGTAGTTAAACATTAACATTAACAAAAATTATTGCTTTTTTATTTATATTGGTAGGGTTTAGCAGACATTTCATAATATTATGGCTATGGTTACAGTTTTGCACATCGTGTGCAAACTTGCTTGTTAAAAGTTGAACAAACCATGTAAGAAAAATTATCTTTTTTGCGGATTTAAACTAAAAAAGACTGATTTAAATAGATGAAATAGTATTTAAATCTAAATTACGGGATTTGAACGGTAAAAATTGGGTTTATAGCACCAAAATTTTCAAAAAACTTTGGAAGATGTAATTACATTAAATATACAGTATGGTTACGTATACTAATCTGCATCTGATCTGAAATTGCTAATCAGGTACAGGATTTTTGATAAGGTCCAAGTCTTTTATTTTGTTATTTCTTTTTTAGGTATTACTTTTACACATAACTCGTAATATTTTGAAAATGAATAAAGATATTTAACGAAACTTTATTTGGCGTAGAAGATATCTGGAACATGGTCATTACAATATATTTATTGCGGTTAGATGTTTACGTTTTCTTTTACTGCTAGCTTTAGTGCGGTAACTTTCAGAATTCTCTTTTGTCTTTAAAAATTTGTATATCCATTCTGGAAATTTTCGTTTTTATTTTTGTTGAAGTAAAGCATATATTAGGGGCTGATTTCTGCAGCTTCATTTTCAGGAATAGGCAGTATATGTCCTTTAAATTAGCATGTGTTTATACAAAACATCAAAAGCAGCTTTTTTTCGTATTATTGTAATATTAAATTAATTGTAGATACTACCTTTCAGGCAGGAATTAAAACGACACTAACCCAATTGTCCTGAATTTTTTATGCTACTTTTGCATTTTTTTTGTAGAATTTTGCATACGTTTATTACCTTGTCTTACTTGTTACTACACATTAGGCGTTCCATCTGTGTACTATTGTCATTGTTAAACTCTATAAAATTCATACAAAAAGATATAATTAACACCGTATCCCGAAAGGTCGGAAACATTTACTCCTCAAAATTAATAAATTAATATCAGCAAATACAGAAACGTTCCTACTAATTGATTGTAGCTTTTATGAATATACAATAATCTTCACCGAGTGTACAGGATAATAATAGATTCAGTTTTTAAAAGTCGATAACATAAAAAGTATAAGCTATAGTCTGTTGCGGTTTTTTTACTTTACTTTTTCTTCTATGATTCTCGAATGGTAAACGTTCTTAAAAATGAAAAGAATTATGAATGTTGAAAAACAGATTATACTAAAAGTAATTGTTATCCTTTTTTATCGAAAAACTAAATGTATTAAGAGTAGGTAGTTACCAGCCCTTATGTTTATTCTTTCGTATAATAGTTTTGTCAAAATATATTACGAATTTTTAGAGATATAGCGGGTTATGTGCAAAAGACTAATTGTTCTTAATTTCCTTAATTTTGAAGTGCTTATCAAAAATGTTTAACTGTCGATTTCGGATCAGAGTTGACCTACCTAAACCTTCTAAACCAGCAAAAACCTAAACCTAAACCAAGTTTTAGCTGGTTAAACATCTTTTTTTTTCTTGAAGAGAATGATTGGTTTTTACGTTGTTAATAAACCCTTGTACATATAAGTTCCTGCTGCAGGTTGCGAGCTGTTTTTGTCTTAAATAAGCATTTTTTATGAAAACATTGTTTTTTAGAACGGTTAAAGAAAGTCAGTTAATGATGTGCAACAGTTTTTGGCCAATAAGAATGGTTACTTCGGATTTTTAAACGATTTTTATTAATTTTTATGTTCGGTAAATTACTAGTAAACTATGTTGTTCTACCTACGGTTTCTTTGGTATTCAAATGTGTGTCTGTTTCTTGGACATGCAAGGACAATTGTTGATAATATTTAATCTTTTTGCGCCTGGCCGGTGGGTCAAAAAAATTAAACACTATATGTCTTTTTAAATAGTTAGAACAGGGAGGGATTCTTTCCTTAAAAATTAAATAAAAAATTCAGGTTCGTATTTAAAAAAAATAAGTTGATAATGAGTCCTCGAAGACGAAACATCGGATTTTAAATCTGAGTACACCATATTGTAGAGAAGGAAAAGTGGCTACAAAGATGTAAAATTTATTTTGTAATATCTCTTTAATGCAGCATGAAAAGAACAAAACGGAAAATTATAATTTTCGGTTTTTTACGGATATCTTTAGAAGTAGTCGGATTTTTCCAAGTTTGTCAACGACATATTATTCGACGTTAAATTGCCCAACTTTGCTTTGATTTAACCTCGTATCTCTTACGGTTTTTGAGATGTCAATACTATCCCTTCGAATTTGTAACATCCTGCATATATATATTTTTATATATTTTTCGTAACTCCGAATTCTAACTATTAAAAGAATATACTGTTTAACCAACAACCTACATATTGCATAGTCTACAAAGATCCAAAATTTTCCCTCCATAAATATATGTAGACCTCCGAAAATTAATTTTTCTCTCGAAGATTGCACTCATCTAAAATAATGCACGTAATTGAAATATGAATTATATGTAAACAAAAGATAATTGACATTTTAGGCATAAAAAATAAATAATCAAATTATTACTCAGCTGTACTTCACTTATTTCTATTTAATTCTAGGTACACGTTACCATTATAGCCTAAAAGCAATACGTGCAGAACTCTAAGCATGGCCTATTTAATATTATTGTTATTCATATTTAACAACAGACAGAAATTCGAGTTAGAAAATGTTTAAAATGTGTAAAGGTAGTAAATACCTAGATATTTTGGGGTCAAACAAATTAATAGTCAACTGATCGTCAACTTCTATTTTTTCTGTTATTTTCGAAAGGGTATGTTTTTCTTTTATCACATATTATCACTACCTACTAAACACTTTCACGTCCTCAAAACCCATTTTATTATACACCACACAAATTCTGTATGCAAGCTAACGCTTACTATTATTAAACATACTCCTAGATAAGAGCTTTGATAAAATTTGTAAAACATTTAATTTTCAGTCTGATTTGAAAGGTGGGATCCTTCTAGTTGGCAAGTGTCTCACCTTATATTCTACGAATTCATAGTTTCTTCACTTCACTTAGACTCAGTATAAATTATCAATTCTTCTTCTATGACAAGATAAATGATAACGATAATAATATTTTATTAATGAGAAAGATTACAACATGCTTTGTTATATCTCGCAGAAATACAGGCGGTAAATATTTCGCTTAAAGCCCGCTACCCACATTCGTTCATTCGTCCATTCGTTCATTGGTCCGCATAGTGTGGATGGTCCGGTTCATCCATTCGATTCGTTGCGTGACGATACCGTTTTTTGACAGTAGGCTTTGATCTCGGCGAACCATTCGTTCAAACCTGATCTTTCGTTTTTTGTGTATTATCAAACACACAAACAAAAGACGTGGAATAAAAATTGATGAATATTGTGGATGAAATATCCATCAATTCGGACGAATCGAATGAACAAATCGAATGCAGATTGGATTACTAGAATGGAACTGGTTTTCGAGTTCATTAAACATTTGTAATCAAATTTTAAACTTTGTGTGTCATAATTTTAATAACATGTTAATGTGCTTTATACAATTTGCAATTTATTAACTATCATTTAATTTTAAGTTGAACTGCTTTCTTAATACAATAAAACTAAATAGAAGTTAAACATTATTACAGGAAAAATGTAGGAACATTAACATTTCCATTAGATCTAATACGTAGTAAAAATAAATCAGATTTAGATTAATTTCTAATATTTCCACTTTTTGGTGATGTTTTCTAGTTCCGTTCTTGTATTAGAAAATTTTTATCCGAATCAATATATTGATACATAAATATATCGCTGAGACCACCCAGTAATATATATTTTCTTAGAAACTAAGAAGTGAGGCTTTTTTTTCCGAAAATATTTTTATTTACATTTGAGAAAACAGGAGACAAATACTAGTCAATTAATCATTACTATACTATGTGCAAACATTGATTCTATAATTACGAAATTCTTCTTACTAATAAGTAAAAATAAAATCAAATTAAGTCATAGCACAGTTTAAGAAAGAAACAGTTCTTTCACTCCTTTGTTGTGCTACCAAAAGCTGGCTTTTTTGCGGGCGGTCGTTAATCACAGCGAACACATGCAGTTAACAGCTAGATGCGAGGTATACGAAGCCGCGCGTTATTTTATCGCAATGAATAAATCTACGGGGAAATATCAATAACTGTATTAGTTACTTTAGGTATTCGTATTAATATTTATAGTAGTAGATGTTCAATTTCATACAAGGTTAACTTATGGACTAAATTTGATAGATATTAACAACAAATCTAAAATAAAAAGGTGTTAATTATATTTGCGAAATGATGCAAAGGACTTACAACAATTAGATTATTCTAATTTAAATTTCAACGACAATTAATACGTTCTCGACAGAATATCAAAATCGATTGTACTTCAAAAACATTCTACCAAGTTATTAGAAATAGAGTATGGGAACATATATTCCTTAAACAAAGGCAATATCCTAATAGCATAACACTTAAATGGCTAATTCTTAAAACTAATAGTCGTCAATCTAATAGGTGTTGTAATGGAAACTGGGTCTCATTTGGTTAATTGGTCTCAAATGTTTAAATTCCAAGGGGATGATTGCTCACATATACGTAGAAGCTAGATTATTTCCAACAAAAGTCAATGTTTTTAAAAAAAACTGAAATTATCCACAAGATAAAACTGGTCTGCATTTTATAAGCCAAACCAAGAGCAAGTGTCTTCCCCTTTTCTCAAGACCGTCTCCACACTCTAGGTATCATCTTACATTCTCCAGAAATTATACTCTAATAAGAACTGAAAGGCTCTTGCGCCATAAATACTAGGAAATAAATATGTCAGTACGCACGCAGCTTACAGTACAGATTATATTTAACTCTATATAACTACCAAATAAACATTTTTCAAATGCCCATAAATTGATTCATGATAACTTTATCGCAGTTTTGAGTCGGTAGCTTTATAGGTATCTTAATATGAGTCAAAAACACTACAAGAGCCATTGATCCAATCCAAGGGTTTTAACGCTCACGCACATAAAACCAAACTACAAAACTGTAAAAGTTTTATATGAAAGCCCTATTGTTGCCATTAAATCCCTTTATTAACACAACTTCATTGCTCCTAACAGCTATGTTAAAACATTTTGGTTTTAATATTAACAACAAATAGTCATAAGTCCTTCAAAATATAAATTAAAATGTTTTATAAAGCCTTCTTAAAACTTTTTTTATGAATAAATACTGATTGATGCGGGACGGTAAGGGAACCTACTAGTCCATAGTACAAAAACGGATTTTCGTGAAAATAAGTGGTGAAATACGATTTAAATGGTTAAATATCAGAAGCAAGGTAAATATCTTAAAATAAGTAGTAGACAAGTTACAACCCCACACAAGTCAACGTCCCAACAATGTAGCAAATCGTTTTCCTTTTTAAGTAGCATCGCACACTTAAGCGAAGAAACCTTTCACCGTTAAGACTGAGGTGTAAGAAAATTGATTTTTTTATTTTTCGAATAAACTACCCCTAATTTTGGCGATAGGTAAATAAACAAAAAATCGTTAAATTTCATTTACCCGGAACTTCCCTCATTATGAATAGTCACTTTTATTAGGAATAGTGAAGTTCATTACATAGTTATTTAGGAACACATATAACGTATACACGTATAAATTATCAATTCTTCTTCTATGACAAGATAAATGATAATGATAATAATATTTTATTAATGAGAAAGATTACAACATGCTTTGTTATATCTCGCAGAAATACAGGCGGTAAATATTTCGCTTAAAGCCCGCTACCCACATTCGTTCATTCGTCCATTCGTTCATTGGTCCGCATAGTGTGGATGGTCCGGTTCATCCATTCGATTCGTTGCGTGACGATACCGTCTTTTGACAGTAGGCTTTGATCTCGGCGAACCATTCGTTCAAAACTGATCTTTCGTTTTTTGTGTATTTTCAAACACACAAACAAAAGACGTGGAATAAAAATTGATGAATATTGTGGATGAAATATCCATCAATTCGTTGATTCGCCGAATCGCCCATTCATATGAGTGGACGAATCGAATTAACAAATCGAATGCAGATTGGATTACTAGAATGGAACTGGTTTTCGAGCTCATTAAACATTTGTAATCAAATTTTAAACTTTGTGTGTCATAATTTTAATAACATGTTAATGTGCTTTATACAATTTGTAATTTATTAACTATCATTTAATTTTAAGTTGAACTGCTTTCTTAATACAATAAAACTAAATAGAAGTTAAACATTATTACAGGAAAAATGTAGGAACATTAACATTTCCATTAGATCTAATACGTAGTAAAAATAAATCAGATTTAGATTAATTTCTAATATTTAGGAATACATATACTGTCATTTCAAACATTTTTATTGGGCCCCATTTTGTTTCAATATATTGGATCCCCACCAATATTTTACCATTTAAACTAATATTTTACCACATAATTTAAAATGAATTCAATAAGTAGTTTTTACATTCACACACCGCGATTTTGTTACCGTCATGTTGAATTCGCACCAGTTTATCCCTATATTTAATTTTTCTCCAAAATTTACAATCAATTGAATAAGAAGATTTCTTTACGTTAATTTTTTAACATGTTATTTGGCCGCCATTTCGTTCCTCTGTCTTGAATTCGTAACAGAACTTTACCAGCTTATCCCTATTTCACACTTAATGCTTGCACAAATTTTGAAATTAACCTAATAAGTAGTTTTTTCAGACCGATTTTTTAAATATTTTATTAGGCCGCCATTTTGTTTTGCTATCTTATATTCATACCAAAATGCTACCCGTTCATTCTTATGTAACACTTGATTTTTCTGCAAAATTTGGAGTAAATTAGATAATTAGTTTTTCTAGTAATAATTTTTAACGTTTCACTAGGCCGCCATCTTGTTCCGGCGCCGTATTGGATTTTTACCAAAATATTACCAGGTCGTCCCCATATGAGCCTTAATTTTTATCCAAAGTCTCATGGGTAGTTTATAAGCTATGACACGAACTAACAGAGAGACAAACAGACAAATCGAAAGAAAAGAAAACTGCCATTTTGTTCCATCGTCTTGGATTCGTACCAAAATTTTACCAGTTGATTCCTACATAATAGTTAATGTTTTAACAACATTTGAGATAAATTGGATAATTATTTATTTATTAATTTTTATTAAAGAATACATTAACAGCGTTTCTTTGAGAACATTTTTGAGATTATTTATTTTTGTCAAAACTAGAAGTAATTTTAACCATATTATATGCAAGACAAATTTTTAATAGAAAGTCTGCCAGATCTTTTTGCGTTGGAACTTTGAAGAACCCTTGTTTAGCCCAAATTTTGTATGACAAGACTTATCAAGCCTGTCTATTAGTCATGACTATGACAAAATCCCATTTTCAAAACTAGCTCTTTGAGGAGATGGAAATTCGAGGAATTTCAATATTTGTTTTTAGTATTTGCCAACATTGGGACACAAGTAATCTTATGTGCGTTTATAAATAAATGCGTATTTAAACCTAAAACGTTAAATGAGAAACAAATGTACTGCGAATATGCAAATATTATTCAATAATAAAAATGTTAGACGTTTAAAATGAACACCTTAGCTGTGGATTTGAAGAGAAAAAAGTGGACTGTATTTTTAGTGCAAGCTGCAATCTATCAGCAATATGAAATAAATTTTAAACTTAAATATATATAAGTCTAGAAATTTTCCTTTGCCTTCTTGGCTGAGGGGCCCTAAGAGCCATTTAGAAGGGTCGATAGAGTCATCTTTTATGAGAACCATTGTAGTTATTTTTAGATTTTCTTTCCATTTATATCGTACTTGTAGCCGACTTAGGTACTCTAAAGACCAACTCTTTCAAAAGTCTTGTTTCATTTTTTGAACTAGTTTCCATCTCTATCGGAAAATGTTATCTATTTCATTGGAGACTGGATTTGGTATAGCTAAAAGCAGACGTCCACTTAAAAAGTGTCCTGGTGTTAAAAAGTGTCCTGTTCCCAATTTCTCCTAGTTTGTTGATATCTTTCATGACTTTTGAGTGAATGTTCTTTGCTGTTTGTTTGCTTTCTATCAGGTTTTCCTAGGGGCTGGCATCTCTCTAAGGGTAGTGCTAACAGCGTAGGATAGCTGTTTCTCTAGGAGCTTCATGACGTCTCTCTAGGGGCTAATTTGTTGCTGTATATGCTTCTTGCTTCTTATGTAGAGCCTGTGAGCCGTATGGATTCGTTCCTGTAAAGCTTCTTGTTGCTTCTATAGGAGTGGTTTTGGAGGCATCTAAAAGGCTTATTGGTTGATTCCTGTAGAGTTTCGTGTTGCTTCGATAGGGGTTGCTTTGGCGGCGTCTAAGGGCTGTATTATTTGGTTTCTGTAGAAAGTTGTATTGCTTCTATAGGACTGCTTGTCGGCGTCTGTGGGCAGTATTGATTTTTCCCTCCAGGAGCTTTATAATGCTTCTCTAGGGGCTGGTTTGGCAGCGTCTAGGGGTCGTATTGATTGGTTTCTGCAGGGCTTTGTGTTGCTTCTATAGAACTGCTTGGCGTCTGTGGGCCGTATTGAATTTCCTCCAGGAGCTTCATAGTGCTTCTCTAGGGACTGGTTTAGCGACGTCTATGATCCGTATTGATTGGTTCCTGTAGAGCTTCTATAAGACTGCTTGGCGTCTGTGGGTCATAATGATATTTCCTCCAGGAGCTTAGTTCAAAGGACAATGGACAAAATAGAGAGACGGACCCTGCCTTTCGTGATATAGGGTATTATTTATCCCTACGGTCTTGATTTGCCAAGAAGGCTTTTGTAGGTTTGTGTACTAGTAGTACATTTAAACGAGCATAAAATACTATCCAATTCGATACTGGTTTTTTTCCTATTTTGAACAACTGTATATATAAAATATGTACAAACAATTACGCTATCGAATGAACGTGATGCAGTCAATGTCAGGTTGTTGTACTTCTTGTTATAAACATAAAATTATAAAAAATATTAAAAATTATGTCTAGTTTTGTTTAATGTAAACTTTATACAATTTTCTATAAGTAATGTTTAATAAAATTAATTTTTGAATAAAAATCTAAATTATGGCCTGAACACATATTGCTACATCATTTTAAAAACGTTCTCCTAACAATTAAAAAATTGCTAATGTACGTATATTTTTAAATATTTGATTTACAATTACTTATCGCTATTTATACTCAAACCAACGATTCACATATCAATTAGTATTAAATTGCTCATTACTCTTATCAAAATTTATGAAAGGAAAATTATTCTGACAAGTGACCCGTAACTTAAATTTTAATTAAAGCAGGCTAATGCAGCGGCGTATTTTAAATTCGCGCGTTGCGTCGCTAACCTACATGGGTATATTTTTTAAATTGTGCCTTTAATTTAAAGTAGTAACTTAACTCAACTGATATTATTCGAATTAATTTTACATTAACTTGTACTTGTCTCTAATTATCTTTGAATATGTTTATTTAATTGTGTGGGTATAGATACTATAAGCACATAAGTATAGTTATATATATTAAATAAATGTAACGAGTATTCTTTACCCGGTGGTATATTAGACGTATTTGTGGAAAAAAATTTGTATATTTTTGGCTATGGTCATGACTAGGCTGAGGTTTGAGTATCTTGTATTCAGTTCACATCATCACTATTAAATCGTTTACTATATTCTTTAATACATCAAAGATCTCCGCATGGTAAATAACAACGTTTATCTACTTTTCCCATCTTCTTACAATTTGGAGGAAGAGGAATTTCGTCGCAATCTCTCTTAATTTTTGCATTCGGGATGGAGCTTTTAAATATTCCATTTTGACTATTACAATTAATGCATTAACTTGTGGATAAAGCGCTCGAACCTGTTTAGAAACCTATGAAGTTCATGAAAAAAACAAGTAACATGTATGGTACAAAATTTGAAAACCACCTTTACACATATATGGGGCAGTATCTATAACTATCACTAACATAATAGATTAAGGGAGTCATTCAAAAAATGCAACAATAGTTGAATGGTTCACTTTTCTTAATATTTTTATAATCAATAAATATGATTTACCTCTTTTTTCATCCACTCCCAATACGTCAAAAACAAAATTAGGAACACATATTTGTTCTACATCAGTTATTTTATCTACCGAACCCCATATAGCTTTTTCTCAAAATGGATTCATGTGGAATTGACGTCATGGTATACTTTTCAAAAATTTTTTCAGAATAAGATTACTCAGTTCGTTCAATGGAATACCCGCCCTGATAAAAGCCTTGCATACTTCTTTTCATTGAACTTCGAGCGTTAGCATGTGATAATCAAAACGAGTTGTTCCTGAACAGACTTTTTATTATTTTGGCTCTAATATTTCGCCGTTGCTAAATATTGAATAACCTTTTTTGTTGGCAGTAACAGTTATTCACAATATATGCAAAAGAGTTCACTCTTATCACAAACTAAATCTGAAAAACCTTTTACAATCTGATTCAACACGGCACTTATTGAACACTTTTCATTTTAAAGGATAATTAAACCACAACAAGTAACCTAAATCAAGAAATATTTCTAAATATTAGAATTATTAAATGCCGATAACCACAAAATATTGTATTGTAGTGTCAATGAAACCTACGAATAAATATCTGCCAACCGGATTATAAGAATCAAGCCTTTTTTGTCATGATCGAAATGACCTATTTAAGTAATTTTTGTTGGTGTCTACATGTTTTTTGCCATAACCGACATGATTAATTTGCGAATAATACGGTGCCTAAAGTCTAGACTGCAAACTATGACATTACATATACAAATTAAGTTTTTTTTTAAACATAAATATTTTTGCCCAAAAATGAAGATATGTATTATTATGTCAATTATTGCCAAATATGCATTTATGTGCGAAAATCGTCAAATGCATAATAATTCTAAGCTTGTCATATTATGTTTTGAGTAAATATTTTTTATATGCTGTTGCCAGATCTATGTAAATTTTATTGTAAATTGGAAATTTCAAAAATTAAATCTAATACTCTGTATATCATTTGGTTTTTAGTTTCCAAACATATTGTATGTAACATGTTCATAATTTAAACTGCTTTCTAGATAACTTTTATAATTAAGAATTTCAAATTTAGGATTTTGGGTAAGGTTAAAATGATGATTTATTTAATTTTCAAAACATTTCCGTAGAATATTAATATTAGGTTTAAATAAAGACTGATACTGTGTTCTATATTTTAGAATGAGAGGAATGTCTCCTAGAAAACAACATCAAGGCTTTATTGGGCATAATACGTACATCCTCCCTGAAAACCATGCCCTAACTAGCAAGCAAAGTATATTCTTGTATACCATTAGTTAAACAATTTAGATTTCAGCCTCTGAAAGGCCAATATGTCAAAAGTAGTTACAATAGATACAGACATGCTGAAAGGTAGAGGGCATTTAGTTTAGAACCTTAAAGTTACTTTTAAATTTTATATTATTATTTCGTATGAAAATATGTAATGTTTTGTTATTGTAAAATTTGCATTGTTGATAATATTCTCACATAGATCCTTCCTGTTTGGTGAAACGAGAATTCACATGGATATTGTCAATAAAATCCCTCCAGTCAAGCTCGGAAAAAGAGATAACGGTTATGGTACTTATTTGCGGTATCGTATGTCATTTTTACAACTGGTAGGAAATCTCAAACAGTACTGATTCCTAGAGTTAAATGAATTGGTAAATCATATAAGTCATACAGTCACATAGTCTTATTTATCAAACGACTTCTTCTTCTTATATATATATATATAGAATATCTTCTTTTTATATATATAGAATTAATATTACTATTTTAACTAAAAAATCATACTCTTTTCAAAAATACTTTGATGTCGATGACACAGAAAACATACTCGACAAACTATTTGCAGTCGTGAACTTAAAAGAAAATAACACTTTTCAAACAGAAAACCAACTGTTAAACTGATTTAACAATCGATCATTCCCACAGTTTAAACCATAAAACAGTGTATACAACTCCAACTCTGCTCAACACCACCAGCTTATATATTCGTGATTTTCACTGAATGAAAACAGTTAAGAGTATTCTTAAGCATATAAGAAGTTATGTCAGTTTCAATTTGTAAGGAACATAAACAGTTAAGCGTAACCATAGATATAAGTTTATATTGTGTTGCGTTATGTTATGTACATTATGCTGTGTTGTATTTTATTGTGTTGTGTATTCTAGATCTCATAAACTAAGACATTCCTCAATAAAAAAAAGAAATTTAAACGATTTTTTACCTTTTAACAGTTGTCTTATATTTGTTAAAACTCTCTCCTGGTGAATAAATATAAGTATAATTTATTGTCGAATATCCTCATTCTCATAAAACACTGAAACTAGTTTTTACTTTTGACCTACTGATGCCCCCACAATAGCGACATTGTTAATTTACGAATAATACGGCGCCTAAAGTCTAGACTGTAAACTATAACATTGAATTAAGTTTTTTTCTAAAACATAAATATTTTTGCCCAAAAATGAAGATATTATGCATTATTACCCCAATTATAATAATAAATTCTAAGCTTGTCATGATGAATAATATCATATTTTGAGAAACTATTTTTTATATGCAGTTGCCAGATCTACGTAAATTCTATAGTAAATTGGAAATTTAAAAAATTCAAATCTACTACTCTGTATATCATTTGGTTTTTAGTTTCCAAACATATTTTATATAACATGTTCGTAATTTAAACTGCTTTCTAGATAACTTTTATAATTGAGAATTTCAAATTTAGGATTTTGAGTAAGGTTAAAATGATGATTTATTTAATTTTCAAAATCTTTTCGTAGAACATTAATATTAGGTTTAAATGAAGATTGATACTCTGTTCTGTATTTTGGAATAAGAGCACTGTCTCCTAAAAACACAGCATCAAGGCTTTATTGGGCATATAGTACGTACATCCTCCCTGGAAACCATATTTGTTTACCGTATTTGTTTACCATTAGTTAAACAATTTAGATTTCAGCCTCTGAAAGGCCAATATGTCAAAAGTAGTTACAATAGATAGAGACATGCTGAAAGGTAGAGGGCATTTAATTTAGAACCTTAAAGTTACTTTTAAATTTCGATTGATCTGGCAATAGGGCCCCGCCATATGTGCAAAGCCGTGCAGTGAAGTGCACGACGAGTACGTCGTGCGCGGGATTCTAAAAGATCCATTACTTTTTTAAAAATAAATAAATCTAAAATAAACGCTGACAAAAAGTGAGGACCTTTTTTTAGTCGTCGCTTTTAATTATGGTATTTCATTCACATATAAATCAGAAAACGAGAACTTTTTTTTAGTCACCGAAATAGAGAGCGTCAATTTGGGATGGCGCGGCCCTTTCTGACAACAACACGGTAATAAATATATTTTCTTAATACATCATAGCTGTATCCAAAAGCTTAGAATATTATCTGTTCCTATTCAATAAATACCTCAATTACAAAATGAGTGGAAATAAGCTCTATTTTTGAAATGTTTAACATGAATTTTACCTAACGTTAAATAAATAATATCTCTATTTATATTTTCGTTTTTAGAAACATGCTGTCTGAAAAAATATTAAAAAATAATTTGACAATAAACTGTTAAATATGAATTGCTTACCTTTCTTTTCACATTATTGATACCTCTTATAAATGTACAACAGATGTAGTTGATTACTTCTATGCAAATTATAATTTAACATTTAAACATACATTGGAAATGTATTAATAAATATAGGGTCTTAAACTATTATCACTAAGTGATACCTAAAGAATGTAGTTGTCAAACCAGCCATTATTTAAAATATTTATTTGACAGAAGTGTTAGCGAATAGAGATAAACATTAAAAAACACATTAGTGCCTTGGTTTACAGGCTCGAGGTTCAATTTGGGCACAACTAATAAGAGTGATAATATCAAACCAGAGCTTAATTTTGAGGTGCCTAAAACAAAAACTTAAGCTTATATCCATCAACATCAGAATTAATTCCCAATGGAGCTTTGTAATATTAAATTATTGTATAATGAGCTAAACGGCTGGCTATAAATAGTGCATTAAGAAATTTATTTATCAAACTTTAAAGATGGATATTTCAATTGTGAAACGCATTATCGGGATGAGGTTTTTGGCGCTCGTTAGGCCGATCTATAAGGTATGAACTTCCAACTGCATATGCATGTAAGAAATAGTATATACATGACGTGAAATAAAACTCTTGAATTTTTGCAAACGTTTGTTAGCGCTTAAAGTTCTCTTTTTTTTTATTTTTCTTGCTTCTGACCAAAATGATCTTTAATAAAATACAAATAAAATCAATTTCTACCAGAGTTTGATATTTTCGGGGTTCTTACGAAAATTTTAATATCTTCATACAAGTGGAGTGTTAACTGAACAACCTATACACAAAATAAAACTTTGTCACTTAATTCGTGATCAGTAATTGTACCGTTAACATTAGCATTAAGAAACATGACTTTCACTAAATGAAAACAGTTAAGAGTATTCTTAAGTATATAAGTAGTTATGTTTTTTCTTTGTAATGAACATAAACAGTTAAGCGTAACCATAGACATAAGTTTATATTATGTTGCATGTACATTATGCTATGTTGTATTTTGTTGTATTGTATGTGTGTATTCTAGATCTCATAAACTAAGACATACCTCGATAAAAAAAAGATGAATGTTAAACAAGTTTTTTATCTCTTAAACGGGAGATTAGGTATATATCTAGCACGAATGGACAATGACTGGTTCATGGTGGCTTTGAATACTTTTTACTCTCAGTAATTGCTTTATAATTTCCAAGATAACTATGTTTTATCTTAAGACTTACAAGTAAAGGTTAGTAGTTATTACGTAGCCAGTTACACTTGTTTTGTGGGAAGGTTGAAGAAGTCAGAATTTGTAAAAAAATTATCAGCCTATTATCTATCTGTCTTCCCAGCTATATCAACTTAGTTGCGAGGAATAAACAATTGAGCGTAGAGAGGTAAAAATTGTTGAGAGAAATTAGTTTAAGAAACATAAGACAATTTAATTGTGAGAAGTTAAGAAATATTAAACGACTGTTAAGAGGTAAAAAAAAGAGCGCAATTCTACATATAAATACAAGATTATCCATCAGCATACCTTGAATTTATATACGTTTATCATATTTGTATCTTTTGAGAGTTTAGTTGTTACAATAGTGTGATACACATTTAACTTACAACCGGCAGTATTTATCATACATTTCGCTGCATTATCTCAATACTCACATAAAATCCCTGATAATTGTAACTCATTCATTTGTTATACTATTCATCTCCTATGTCTGCATATCTTTTTACCAGGTTTATTTTTACCGCAATCTGATGCTCGAAGGTAATAAAAATTCGTGAGTTTAAAGCTTATCATTCAAAATCAAGTTTTATTTAACACCCTAATTTTTATGGCTATAGATGGTTCTGTAACAAGATTTCGAATTTTGAAAGTGTATGCAAGATATTTGTAAAAAGTATAATAAGGATAAAATAATAAGACTAATAAGCTAGGTAATAGACACGAAAATATAAATTTTATCTTAGGTGTAGATATATCTTAAGATTTTATAAATATGATATATAAAATACATAGATAACTAATATAGAATACATTTTCGTATTAATATCGATAAGAAATTAAGGAAAACATGATTAACGTAGAAATCGCTGTGAAAGAAATATTTAAAATCATAGAAACTCCTTAACGAGGTATATAGGATTGTATTGAAAACATTTAAAATATAAAATAATACTACAATAAAGCATCTGTAAGCGGTTTTCCTTAATATTAATATTAATGACACATTCAGGTAGTGATTTTAAAACATACGTTATCTTAAGATTCGTTTATAAATCCACACACGAGCATCCTTTTGACGAGGGATAAAAGGTAATAAACTTTTCAGTTTATTTGCTTAATAAATCAAGAGCTCCTCAACGGGCAGTTGACCCTTTCGGTAAGGGAGTTGTTCTAGTGAGTTTAACGATCGTTCAAATAGTTTAAAATTATTGTGTCGCCACATACATCATACATTGTCGAAGTATGCGTAAAAATTACGGGACGGGTGGATTGGGTCAAAATCGATTTCGGTATCAATGTGGGTTACGGGAAATTTCCAGGATTAATTGGTTAAGTTAAATGACCATTGTGTACGTTTAAAAAGTTGGGTTATACAATTTGTTTTATACACGATTTTTTGGGTCATATAGTAGGGTCAGACAGATTTTATTTAGGTTAAAAAAAAGCATCACATTGTGGGCTATTCCCTCCGAGGGACGGAGTATGGTCAGTTCACTATCTATCACTATTTTGGAATGAAAAACGAACACCCTATAGCTGGACTAGTAAAACGGCTAGAGTAAAAAAGAAAAAACTGTTTCGGTAAAAAGGCCCATTGTTGATAAAAAGTTTTATATCTGGTATATCGTCACACTCTCTATACAATGCTACTTAATGATGAATGGAAGAAAAAATAGTGAAGAAGAGAATATGTACATCCGATATAAAAATAATTGCCCTTATATTTTAGAAATTAATTAAATTATATCATCAGGATGCCGGTGGCTTGAAAACAAAATTTAAGGACTTAAAGCAAGCTGTTATGATGTAATTGTTTTTACAGGTGCTGGCTAAATACTTGAAATAATAAGTCTATATTATGCCTAAATGGCTTTACATTCTACAGCAGTGATAGAAAACAGTATCAAAAAAACTGTTTCCCTAGTTTATTTAAAAGTCGCTTTAATTTGATGGAACATTTATTTATTTTTTCCAAGCATGGTTCCTCCAGGTTAGTTACTAGGAGAGTGTATATTCCACCCAACTCCAATACAGCAGCTTATCAGAACCACTATGTAGCTGGTGTACTTATTTCTTATGAATATTCATCAAGCCATATGGTTGCATCGGGAAAATTACCTCGATGTGACCTATTTATCTTGCGAGACTTATTGCAGAATGTTTCACATTTTTAATTTTACATTAACTAGCATACTTGCAAATGTAACCAGTGACATTTTTCTTACTTCCATAATAACTAAAAAAAACCTAAAGGATGAAAATTCTTATCTGGGTTTTAAGTTTATGGATTGTTTAATGAATGATGGATTGTACATGTTATTTTATAATAAAATGAGTTGTACATGTTATTTTATAATAAAAACATTGATGAATATACTTCATTATTTTAGAAGACTGTACATGAAGCGGATTTCTGAATTTGTATCTACGAAAAAGCTCAAAGGGGCTACGTCTGGTTTTAAATGCAGAGTCTGCAATGTTAACCTTTATTTCAAAGAAACTGTAATAATTTTATAAGTACAGATGAGAATATTTTATTTCGGGACCCATGACCTTCTGAGATTTTGTGAAATCACAGTAAAAATCATTTGATGATTTATTTTCAGAATACTTTTCTATTGTATATTCTGATAGAGCAGGTGTGAAATCTAATTAGAATATAAGTATAAGGTGGGCCAGTGGAACTATCTTACTTGCCCTTAAAACTTTCATCGTGTCCAGATAAAATACCCGAGTACTTGTTATTTAATCCACCATAGCTCTTATTTAACAAGTATGTGCATTAGGTCGCAAAGAAAGGTGAGGTCCGTTAACTTTGTCAGCCTTTTTATTTTTTTAGTTAATTTTCAAATTTGAATTTTTACACACTATTTTAAGTGAAGCACAACACATGGAACAGATTGTAAAGAAAGGTCCTCGCGATCTATTAAGTTCCTCATCTTTTTTATTTTTTTTAAATTAATTTTTTGAAATTCACGAAAAACTTTGTTTTATCAGATCATCGGGGAATAAAAAACATAATAAATAGTCAATATTTCTGTAATCAGAAGATGCTCCAAAAAATATTTAAATTTATTAAGATAAGTAGTCTAAACGACCCATATCAAATCATTAACAAACTATAAATTAAATACTTTTTTGAATTAAATATAAAATATTGCATGTAACATAATATGTCTTTTAAACAGAGCAACTCCAGAAACTTAAAAATGTGACAGTGTTATGTGGCAGTGATTGAAACATTTATTGTAATATATCAAACATAGAGTGGAACTATTAAAACGTGGTACAAACTAAGAATTTATTAATTTGCTATTTCAATTCTTCCCTAGATTATCCAATAAAACAACCGGATTTGTTTACGATGTAAACTAAAATCAAGCAAAATTTTACGATTTTTAATTCATAACCTAGGAAAAATAAATTTTAAATATGTAAATAATATTAACATATCAATTTGTATCTTTATTAAATAAACTTCAGAATAAAGAAAATTGTTCACTAAAAAAATATATAGTGCCTGGTTGCGATTTGAACTCTGTATCTCATGATTTAATGGAAGGTTAATAGTAGAACCTTCCATTCATAAACTGACGCGGCCACCCGACCATTAACGAAGTATTTGGAATTGGTTGTATATTAAGGGTCAGTCTTCACATTTATTTTTTTCCAAATATATGAAAACACTTGTTTAAGATTTCCACTTAATTTATTCCACAAAAAATAAATAAAACACATGACAATTTTTTCGCCAAAACTATGGCTTCACCAGATGTTAGATCTTGTTTGCACATTTTTATTGTAATACCTGACGCATACACTTCTTAGCATCCAAATCCATAAAATGTTTAATTTTTATTATAACAAAAAAACACTACAGTTTATTAGACAGATTAAATAACGGAACGGAATTAAATTTATTTTTTTAACAATTTGTAAAACAATACACGCAATTTGCATAAAATTAAGATATATTAGAACACATGGAATTAATTGAAATTGTGCGGCTTTTTTTAGTTTATTTACTTACCATTTGGCATTTCTTAGTAATATTTTCCATACATTTCTTACTAGCACACACATTTTCAATATCGAATAGTATATTTTACAAATAATTTTTCGGCTTATTAAGTTCTTAAAATTAGGTATTAATGAAAATTGTAATGTTAATAATAACTACACATCTAGTACACCTTATCGCAATACGGTATGTACAGAAGTTACAAAATGTCAATAAAGAAATCAGCACAAGTTTTTACAATAAAACTTAACATTTGTGAGGCTTTGCCTATAATATATTTATAATGTCCACACAAAATAATTTGTAAATTCACACAAAATCATTTGTAAATTTATACACACACTCGCTCTAATATATTTTTTTGCTTTTTTAAGCATGTACGACCCGAATCAGGAACGACTTACAAAAAAATATTAATTTCTTTTGGGTTACAAGCCCCCTTCCGTATTATTAATATTAAGGGCAAGCAAACATGATGGATGAGATTCTTGCGACCTATTGACAGGCCAAAAATTTTTTTGATATAGTAATTTTCCTTTGAACTTTTTTGTAAGGTTAAAGCTAGAGAATAAATTTTTACATACAAATGCAGATTTTTTTAAATATAGTTCGAAATTAATTACCTTTAGTCATCTCCCGATATCCGTTGGTTAACTAACTGCACAGGGAGATATGCTATATTTTATTTTCCATAAATAATGTGCTTCACTGTAGCCAACTAGATGGATAATTTATATTACTGGGATGATAAAATAAGTACAAAATATACAAATATTTAAAGATTGCTGTGGTACCATTTAGTGAACATTTATTTTAACATTTACTATTATCGTATGTAGAGTATGCACAGATGCTTATTTTAAATAAAGTTTATATTACAGATTTGGGCACGCCTTTCTTTCCTGGCGGTCCCGAACTATGGCATCATCCATTGGCATATTCCGCAGCAGCCGCGGCAGCTGCAGCAGCAGAACTACCAGGAGCTGCGGCACTTCAACATGCGACCTTAGTGCATCCTGCATTGCACCCTCAGGTGCCAGTACGTTCCTATCTTTGACTATCTTCGGACAAAAGTCCAATGGACGCAGGCGCCCCAGTCCACCATCACGTTAGTTAATGACTGGTTTTGACGTTTTTTTTTATTGCCTGCTAACCTCAAAAAGATTGCAGTTGATCTATTTGACTTGATAATATAGTTGGTACTTTTCATACATTTGAGGCCAATAAGTAGACATTGTTTTGGCAAATATGCCCAAAATGCACTAAATTATAGATTGTTCTTCAAAAGCAATTTATTCCAAGTTTTGCAATTAAAAACTGACCTAGGTCAAATAGAGCAGCTTCTATAAAGCACTATTTTTACACTTTATGTCACTAGTGGCACGTATAATAGTACCACTGTAATACTCATCAACGGCTTTTAAATGACCAGTTTCAACTCGCAAAATTTTAAATACCTAGTAGCGCTTTCATTAAAACTAATATTCATACTATAGTACATATATAAAATACTATGAATTTGGTAACTTTATAAAAAAGGGTAACGTTAAGGTCTTCACCAATAAAAATGTATTTTTTGAAAAATTGTTGCAGAATATTTCAATCATATTTTTACGGAGATTCTATTACAAGAATTAAAATTAGGTTTAAAAATGTCTATTCCTCGTATTTAGAATAAGCAATTCATAAAGCAAATATACAGACTAGTAGCCACAAAATTACTACAGAATATTTGGTCCGATGGAAAATTAAAACATTGGGTTATAAAGAAGTCTTATTTAGTAAAAACAGAGCTAAGATCTGCAACTAAACTTTGGCAAAATTACTGTAAAACTTTTTTATTAGATAAATCTATTCCCTATCTATAACTCTCCTTTAATAAGAAAATCATTCCTCATTAATATCAAGGTAATTACCAAAGTTTTATTACCGTTTTCTGTTAATGTAGCTTTTGAACAAAGATGTTTTTCGGTTTTAAAATGACTGAAGACATGGCTAATATTAATGAAGAAAGGTTTTGAAATTTTGCACGTATGCATGCTCACATGCTCACAGACTTATATGAATTTAATATATATCTATCACTTGATTTGCTAGAGCGAGTAACTGTTATATAAAGGGTTTATCTAGTTTGACTAAAAGCCACTACTTCTTTTAATTCGCATTCCTTCATTTAAAGGTTTTATTTTCAAGAGTTCAGTTAGATTTATGAAATGCTGTATTTGTTGCACTGAAATTGTGGCATGCTCCCTCATCGTTACTTAAAATTACCCGAAAGTTAAGTTGCGGGTTAACTTCTAAATTTAAATAACAGGATGTGAGCTATAAGCTTTGCTGACTGCTTTTCATAAAAGAATATTACATGTTGTGATTTATTTAATTGTTGACGATATCCTAAGCTTATTAATTTTAGTTAGCAGTTCACTTTTACATAGCATGAGTTGTTGATTATGTCGGTTACCTTTTTTATATCCATAATTTTATAATTCATAAGAACCATTTTAAACAAGTATTTGCTTTTTGTGTTGTTTTTTTGAGCTATATTGTGTTATATGTTGTTGTTTAAATTTTTAAGAGGATAAGTATCGAAGTGAATTTGAATTCTCGATTTTGCTACTGAGCATAAATCACATGATATATGCAGTGTAACAGGTCGATGTGAATCACCGACAGAAACCTCATTAGCCATTAGTCTAGTAAATGAGCTGGATGTTTATCCAAAGATAAAATATGAAGGTTTACCTTAAAAAACGAGTAGTCGAGTTGTATAAAACTGTTCTGAATATCGGCAACACTACAGTTTTTGAAAAAAGTCCACACGATTTGGAGTTACTACGATATCTTTTTAAAACAAAAAAAATTGTATAACTTAAACCATGGTTAAAACTATATGTACTATTATTTAAATGTATTTCTTGTGCTACTCCTCAGAGCCAGATATTATTATTCGAACAACACACAATGGTCACCTACATATATATATATATATATATATATATATATATATATATATATATGTTATCACGACAACTTCAAAATTCACTTTTTAAAAAATGATTTTTTTTATAAAACACAAACTTTACTTAATTACAAAATATTAAAACAATTAAATTAAATTTCAAATATCAAACTGACAGCATTACTAGCTATTTCTATTATTAACATAAAATTATATTCACAAGAGTATTTCTATTATTATATTTGCAAGCATCAGGAATGTTCCCACGGTAAAGTCACGTAGAGTGTTTCTTGCTGATGTTGCATCCTGCGAAATATCAGGTCGCGTCGCTATTGCGTAATGACACCTCGTGTGATTTTCTGATTTAACCCAAGAGATTTACAATTGTACAAACTTGGGAGTGAAACGTATAGCATCGAATCATCATCTCTTAACGACATATTTTTGCATAGTAGAAATGATGTGATGAAACCCTGTTCGATTATCTGATATGGGAATTGGATAAATATGGTATAAAGTGTAAGTTTCAGGTTCTACTAACGGAATTTTAAGAGCAAATATTATTTTAGATTCGGATTGATAAGCTTCTAATTCGATGATATCTATGTATTTAGCAATGCTATCGGAATAGACCGGTAGGGGTAAATTATTTTTATGAAGAGCTTGAGAGATTTGTCTTACAGAGCTAATCAAATCTAGTGGTGTTACTATTGAACTATGTAATATTTTAAGGCGTGCAAATGTTATAGATAGTTTTCTATGAAAGCGTAACTTTCCATTGGTGATTCGCATGAATCTAAAACATTTACCTTAGCTTGGTAGAAGGCAACAGTGTCACTGATTTCTAGAATTGCTTTTTGAATATTTTCTACGTTGTCGTTAAATGTCTCCTCGTCTATTTGTAGTTTTTGTAAAGTGGTGTTAAAGCTCTTAATAACCGATGTAGTTACAGATATTTGATTTTTCATTAGGTTCTCAATATGTAGTTCGTCGTGAGTAATTTTCTCAATATATTGGTTGTAGTATTCGCCATCTGAGGTGTCCAGATTTCCTGTTAACGTTTTCCAAACTGTTCCTAAGCCATTAAGAAGTCCGCGTTTTGATCAGTGTTCGGCATAATTTTGGGTACCGGCTATTGTTTCTCTGTATTTGAGGTTTACCGAATCGGAGATTTGACCTAGAAGACTAACATGAAATTGGATTTCCCCTTTGAATGCGATCATTCGGGGTGTTTCTGCAGATATAAAGGTATTCAAAAGATTTTCTAAGATTTTATCATTTTTGACTATTGCGTCTTTTATGAGTTGAAGTTCTTTGTAGACAAGAAGCGTCCATTTATTGTTAGAAATTTTAATGGTTCCTTCTTCATGGAGGAATATTCCTACAGTATTATTAATGGGTGTAATGGAGTATTGCGAAAGGGTGGCTACGACCAGCCAGGAGAATCTGAAAAGAAGATCTATTCAAAATACGGCTTTAGCCTATCGAAATTAAATTTAGAAATTTGATTTATTTCGGGATTTAGGAGAATGGCTGAATTTTGGAAAATTTCGGTAATTTCAAAAGTCCGTTGAAAAGGTTTTCGGCTTTCGTTCTTATTTGCGATTGTTTTACGTATACTTTATCTCCAATGTTATATTTATATGGGTTTTTCGAAACAGACTGATCGAATCTTATTTTAGCTTTTTGGTTTTCTGTCTTTCGTCTTGCAAGGTAACAAAGGTCTTTTAGAAGGGAATTATTGAACTCACGCCCATAGTCGCAGTGCCTTATGCCCTCGTTAAAATAGACAAAAATGGTGAATTTTTAACATCAGTCATAAATTCCAGTGTCATCCCAAAAGTCATCGACTTTTCTGACCTCCAAATAGAACCTTTACAAGTCCTTGAACCAATCTTTAATTTTAATATTAGCGAACATTGTAATACGGAACCTATTGATAGAATTCAATTTATAAAAACCCAATTAAGAACCGAACATCTAAACGAAGAGGAACGAGAAGAAATCACTCAGCTTTGCCTTGAATACGCCGACATATTTTACGTCGAAGCTGATAAATTAACCTTCACTAACGAAATCAAGCATACCATCGAAACGAATAATGCTAGGCCCATTTACACAAAATTCTTTAGGTACCCACAGGTACACAAAGAAGAAGTCAAAAAACAATATGGACACATGTTAGATCAAGGTATAATACGCCCATCGGTCTCCCCTTGGTCATCTCCCGTTTGGGTTGTTCCCAAAAAACTTGACGCTTCTGAGAAACAGAAATGGCGTGTCGTTATCGACTATAGAAAGCTTAATAAGCTTTTTGTAGATGATAAATACCCACTCACTAACATTTCAGATCTTGTTGACCAACTTGGCAAATGCCAGTACTTTACCACCCTCGACCTGGCGTCTGGATTTCACCAGATTGAGATTCACCCCGACGACATTCCCAAAACTGCTTTCTCAGTCGAGAATGGCCATTACGAATTCGTTCGTATGCCATTTGGGCTTAAGAAGGCACCGTCCCCCTTCCAGCGCGTCATGGACGATATCCTGTTGGGCATTCAAAATGAACGTTGCCTGGTTTATATGGATGATATAATCATCTACTCGTCTACCATTCACACCCATATGGACCGACTAAAGGAAATATTCAAACGACTTCGCAAGGCTAATCTAAAAATTCAGCCAGACAAGTGCGAATTTCTGCGTAAGGAAGTTGCATACCTCGGGCACCTAGTCACCAAAGATGGCGTAAAGCCGAATCCAGCGAAAGTCGAATGCATTCAAAATTTTCCTCCATCCAAATATCCCAAGGACATTAAATCTTTTCTAGGACTCGCAGGCTACTACCGACGTTTTATTCCTAACTTCGCTAAAATGTCAAAGCCTCTTACAAAACTTCTTCAGAAGGATGTCGAATTTCTTTTCGACACTGAATGCAAGACTTTCTTTGAAACCATAAAGCAAGCCCTTATGTCTGACCCTATATTGATATACCCTGACTTCGACGAACCCTTCATTCTAACAACCAACGCCAGCGCATTCGCTATCGGCGCAGTTCTCTCGCAAGGACCAGTAGGAAGAGACCTTCCTATAGCTTATGCATCCCGAACCCTTTGTAATGCCGAATCTAAATATTCTACTATCGAACGAGAAGCGGTAGCGATCGGTTGGGCTGTCAAGCACTTCCGGCCATATCTCTTTGGTAGGAAATTTACCTTGATAACAGACCATAGACCACTAACATGGCTCTTTTCTATAAAAGATCCAGGAAGTAGACTAGCAAGATGGCGCTTAACACTCGAAGGTTACAATTATAAGATTGAATACAAACCCGGCAAAATAAACAAGAATGCAGATATACTTTTGAGACTTAAGATAAACTATTTTGAAGAATGCGCAAAACTACAAACTAAAGTAAACGTTTATGCCACCAATTACGAAGAAACCGAACCTGACGAAACAGCAGAAAATAGTACTGAAGACGAGTATCAGGAAATACACGAAGATTACAACAAATTCGCAGAGTTGTACAAAAGCAGATCCCTCATAGACTTTTGAATAGTTGAGATTGCGAATACACAACTACTAGATAAATCGAACAAAAAAATTGTCACCTTCTTTTGGAGAGACAAATTGCAAGAAGTACATCACAAAATCATTGATGATATATTCGAAGAAAATTACGACTTTAAAGGTGCAAGAATCAACATAGTGAACAGTAAATTTATAAGACATAGGAAATACTACATAATACCTCTACCTTTCGACCCCGAAATCGTGGCTCAACCTCTCTTTTACGTCCTATTCAAAGCCAAACACAAATACTAGACCACTACATCGAGGAAAGCTAAACCTTCACAGAGGTATGAACGAAACCGTTAGGCGTATAAAAGTAAAATACAACTGGCCTAATTTAGTAAAAGACGTCGAGAAACTAATAAAGTGTTGCAAAACTTGCCATATGGTAAAAATTTGCCGAAAAAATCTTAATAGACCATTAGTTATAATAGAAACAGCAAAGACGCCATTTGAAAGAGTAAATATAGACATTTTCGAATAACCCACAAGAAACCGCGCTCTTACAATAAGAGACGAGTTAACGAAATTTACTCAAGCCTATCCGCTTTCAGACAAATCAGCGAAATCAGTCGTCAACACCCTTTTAGTGTTCTTTCAACACTACGGTACACCCCTTAGGATCCACTGCGACTATGGGCGTGAGTTCAATAATTCCCTTCTAAAAGACCTTTGTTACCTCTTCGATATAAAAATGTCCTTTTTAAGTGGTAGTTTTTAAGTTAAGTTTTAATATCAAAATACGTACGAGACCTGAACAATAAAATGAACTATCTTTACAAACTTGCAAGACGAAAGACAGAAAACCAAAAAGCTAAAATAAGATTCGATCAGTCTGTTTCGAAAAACCCATATAAATATAACATTGGAGATAAAGTATACGTAAAACAATCGCAAATAAGAACGAAAGCCGAAAACCTTTTCAACGGACTTTTGAATTTACCGAAATTTTCCAAAATTCAGCCATTCTCCTAAATCCCGAAATAAATCAAATTTGTAAATTTAATTTCGATAGGCTAAAGCCGTATTTTGAATAGATCTTCTTTTCAGATTCTCCTGGCTGGTCGTTCTTTTTCTTGTGCGTATAGTATGGCATCTGTATCAGCAAGGTCGCATTTTAACTTGAAAATTGTTTCTGTACGTCCTTCTATCGAAATTTTGTTGCGGGAGTTTTTATTTTTTTCAGAGAAGTTCTCAAGTTTCAGCCATGTCATGTCAAACTTAAAGTCACTGGTGGGCCAAAAGCATGAAGACCATCGACTAGGTAGGCCGCAAAACCTTATCTTAAAGGAGACAAACTACTGAAAATCTTGAGAAAAAGTACTATTATCAGACAAGTCTGTTTATTAAATTTCCAATAAAAAGGACATTACAAAAAACTACAAACATTAAATTCTTTTACCAGATATTTGACATATTTTGTCTTTAATTAAGTTGTCTATTTGTGGCGCGAATTTATCGGCGGAAATAACTTTTAAAACTACGTCCAAGTGTGCGTCCGTCAATCGCGATCTTGCGGGAGATTTGTTTCCTTTCATCAAAGAAAATAGTTGTTCACACTTATAGGTACTTCCAAACATTGATAGGATTTTACAAGCAAATTTTCTCATTTTTTGGTATTGAACAGGCAAGTACTTATAAAATTCGAATGTACCAATTCTATCAAATTTTTGTTTTAAATGGGTGTGATACTGAATCTCAATTACTTCCATTTGCAAGTGAGGGGGAACTTTATCAATATCGATAGTGAAAAGACCAGTAAATAGAAAAAAAATTGTTTTCTTGGGTCTTAAAATCCTGAAAACGCTTCTCAAATTCTGCCAGAAGGCTTCTCATTTTCTCTGAATATATTTTGTATGATATTCGGGCACTTGTCCTTTCCTGATATGCCTTCCAAGTCAGAAAATGTGACAGATTATCCTCTGCTAACTGTTTTTCCCACAACATCATCTTACACTTGAAAGCTTCACATGATTATGCATATCTGTAAAAACTTGACGTGGTCCTTGCAATTTCGTAATTCAGTCCGACAAGTGTTTTGTGATATCTACCATAAATGAAAGATCTTGTAAAAAAGATACATCGCATAATAAGCTGACATCTTCTCTTTTTGTTTCCATGAAAACGCGTATTTCTTCTTTGAGTTTCCAAAACTGGTCGAGTACCATAGAACACGAAAGCCATCGCACCTCTGCATAATATAGTAAACCAGTGTACTCGCTTTCTAAATCACGTAAAAATGCAGAAAACTGTCGCTGATTAAGGCCTCGTGACCTTATGAAGTTTATAATTTTTTTCACTGACTTTAAAACACTTTCCAACTTGATCACTTTTGAGCATAAAATTTCTTGGTGGATTATACACTGCCCGTTTCTCTGATCTTTGTCTGTAATATTTTAACGAAGTCATTTTTTACTCCAGTCATTGAAGGAGCTCCGTCTGTTGCAACGGAACACAGTTTTGACAAATCTAAATTGTACTTTTGCAGAAGTCCAACAGCACTGAAAATATCCTTCCCAGTTGTTGCATCATGCAATGGTACTAATTCCAGTAATTCTTCATACACATTGATATCTGTATCAACCGCACGAAGAAAAACAGAGTTGCGCCACACCACATACATCCGTACTTTCGTCACAGGCAATAGAAAATGCAATGAAAGAGTCTGATTTAGTTTTAATATGATCACTTATATTAGCAGCCAACTCAGTAACTCTTTCAGCGACAGTATTTCGGGACAAGGATATATTTTGAAATGCCTTCACGCTCCTGGGACTTACAATTTCCGCGGTCTTTACAAGGCTCTCTTTTATAAATTCGCCTTCAACAAATGGTTTTCAGTATTTGGCGATCAACTCCGAAAGTACGTAGCTCGCTTGAAGGACAGATTCGTTTTCTTGCTTTGGACGTGTAAACATAAGCGGCTGATCTTTCAACCGTGATTTTAACTTATTTCATCATAGTGACGTTTTATATTATATAATTTTGGGACACCGGCTGTACTATTACAAATCAAACAAATAATTTTTTCTTTCACCTCACAGCAAAAAAACTCTAATTCCCACTTTTCTTGAAAGATACGATGCTCATCTACAAGTTTCCTCTTACTTCCACTTGGTTTTAAAGGAGACATGTTAAAAACTGTATCCGAAATAAATGATAATAAGTACTGTTAAGTGTTATAACAATAAGTGCACAACACAACTCGAAACTCTATCGCAACTAACTCATAACTGACTAAACACTGAACGACTGAACTTAATCGAACACGGCTTATATATGGATTGTGATTTCTCGAGTTCTTTCCAGAATGTTCAGCTAGCGTCATCTGTATTTTTGCGCGATAAAATTTCATAGAACAAGCCAGATAACGTTTGGCTTTAGATTTAAGGTTGAGTTTATTTTATATACATAGATGGCACTATGTACAATTGTACATTTTATTATACCAATCGTTGTTGCAGCGGCGCGCGCTTTCAAAAACGGTTTTCAACTTGTTCACGGGCCGCATTATCTGGCTGTTTTTAAAACTGATTTGGGCCGCATGCGACCCGTTGACATAGCTAATAAAGGTTTCTTATAATGCCTTCTTTGTTACAGAATTGTTAGCAATCCAATATATATGTGTGCTCTAGAAAAGACAAAAAGTAATTTTCCTCTTTTTCATTATAAACTTAATACAAGTCTTCATGCTATTAATTTGATCCAGAAATCCTGCCAATTGATTATAATTTAATTAAAAACTTAAGGGCTTAAGGGCTGTGTATACGCGCGAAAGTCATGAAACAAAAACTATTTCTATAACGTATATATTATCAAAATCCAAAAAATATAGCAGAGCACTTTCGACTAACTAGTCATCCTTAATGCTACCTTACATGGAGTAATAAAACTTTTCAGTTGTAAAGGTGGTGGACAAGGCTAAAAAACCGCTGAGAAAAAGAAAAAGACTGAATCAAACGATACTTCTCAGTAAACAGGCAGAATGGTACATGGTTTTCAAATAATTGCACAATTTTACATGCAATAAAGTCAAAATAAACGCTCACGAACACCAAATTATATTTTAAAATCTATATTGCTTAAAAGCAGCCGTTACGGAGGCATGGTGAAACAGAGATATGGATGAATTTCTTTAACAGAAGGTAAAAAGTCCAATCAATGGGGTTTTTACACGAAATTAAAAGTAACTATAACTGCTCAAAAGTTGGGAAAATATTAAAACCTTTATATATAATAATCAAGTGATTGAAATTTGACAAAATTCACCTAAACTGTTTAACAAAAACAGGAATTTAAACAGAAACTACTTTGCTAACGTGTGGAAAAATCAATAGCAAATGAATACAAATCCAACTGGAAATCCCAGTGTGATGACATAGCGAGAGAAAAACACTATTCCAAGATAAGTAATTAAAAACTGACTTGACAATATTGACTAAAATGGCCTCTAAGTAATAAGTAAATACATGGAAAAGAAATGATTGAAAAGATACAGAAACTTATAAGTGTAATGTCAATAAACTACAACTGTGAGAAGCAAGATAAATGTTTAGCTGTAATAAAAAAATAAGACTGACAGAACAACTTTAAAGACGATTTCAAGAAAATATTCTTAACAAATTTATATTAAACTGATAACTGATAATATACAAAGCATACAGATATTAGAAAAACTTATTCTAGATATAAATAATAAAATACAAAATATTATTCCAAACAATCTTATTCAAACATTTCTTAGCCAGGAAAAAACTGAATTTGATTTTTTTTTTCAAAAATAAAAGTGAATAATCGTTCAATTTCTGGAACTTCCCTCGTTATGAATATTTCCTTTTATTAGGAATAGTGGAAGTGTGGCCCAATTTAATACAGTAGATAGTCTTTTCGAATATTTATATTGGGCGCCATTTTGTTCCATCCTATTTGGATTCTACCAATATTTTACCAATTTCTACCTATGCTACATCTGATTCTTGGGCATAATTTAAAATAAATTTAATAAGTAGATTTTACATTGACACGCACCGCCATTTCGAAGTCCTGTTGAATTCGTATCAGTTTATCCCTATATCACAAGTAAATTGAATTCTTGGCATTTTAAAGAAAAAATTCAAAATATCACAATACTGAACAAGTATATAATAATATCTCTTCACATTGTATCGTTATATAAAAAGTGTTCCTTTAGATTTAGCCTTCGACATAATAAACAAAACATGGATTGAATTTAGAAAACATACTGACATCCCCTCTAGAAAAATTTCTCGCAGCCATTCTATTAAGTCTAAACCCTACTTATTTTACATATAATTATACTTATTATAAATAAATAGAAGGCTACGCAATGGGATCATCCATATCAAGCATAATCGCTCAACTTGTTTTGGAGGATCTTGAAAATCAGATCATTCCTAGTTTGCCATAAAACATACCCTTTCACTACAGATACGTGAATGATTGTATTATAGCTATTCTAAAAAACAATCCCTAATTAATTAAAAGAATTTAATTCCTTTCTCCCGAAACTTAATTTCACAATTGAAATAGAACAAAATAACAAGATTAACTTTCTTGACATGACATTATACCACAATCAAAACTCGACAAATACGATGTGGTACACAAAAAAAAAATAGGTCCGGTTTGTTTACATTGGTCAGACATCACAATATCTACAAATAAAACCGGTTAAATGAACATACATTTGACAAAAAAAAAAACACAACAGCTTTAAGTAAACATAAAAATCAGGCTAACCACAAATTAAATTTTTCGGAAACCTAAATGTTACAGACAGGGCATAATCAAAGAAAACGAGAATTCCAGAAGATGGTGTATATTACAAAATCCGAGAACTCCATTAACGATGAAAGACTAAGCAAAAACAACTAATACTAGTATTAGTATTATAATAATCCTCATATTAAGCATTTTTTACCAATTGAATAACTTAATAAATATAAATTTTAAAATATCAAATACCAATAATAGTTTCTTGCAATCAACCCTTTGTTCACCACAAAAAGAAAAGGAATAATAAAGACATACGTTAAATAAATCAAGGAAAGCCGGAAAAGATTACTTTTTCAAACGTTTAAGATTTATATGTTATATTATCCGTACAGGATAATAGAAAATAAAAAAAATAGAAAATAGAAAATGGGTAAATTTCCTTTTCCTGGAACTTCCCTCATTGTGATTTTTTTTCTATTTGTTAGGAATAGTGAAGGGTGACGCGATTTAGTTTAGTACATAGTCACAGTGTATATGTGTTACATATGCTGTCTTTTCAAACATTTTTATTCGGTGCCATTTTGTTTCATCATATTGGATTCCTATATTTTATCAGTTTCTTTCTGCCTATGCCACACTTCTGGGCATAATTTAATATATTTCAATAAGTAGTTTTTACATTGACACATACCGCAATTTTGTTAAGTTATGTTAAATTCCATTTTCACGTTTAATTTTTCTCCCAAATTTAAAGTCAATTGGACAAGATTTTGTTACCTTGATTTTTTAAAAAATTTATTTGGCCGTCATTTTGTTTCGCCATCTTAAATTCGTACCACGACTTTACCAGATTATTTCTATATCCAGTGGCGTATATTAGGGGGGGCTTGGAGGTTAAACCCCCCTCCTTCCCCAGAGCCACATTTATTAAAGCTAAAATGATAGAGATAGTATAAGGTAAGGACGTTTTTTTCGGAAGTGGAGGGTAAAGTCAATTTTATCTACAACAAAAATAAAGTTATGATCTGTTTTTTTTTAGTTCCCCCATCTTGAATTAGTAACACAGTTTTAACAGTTGATCCCTTTACCACAAGTAGACTCCAAATTTACTGTTAACAGCAGGTCATTAGCATTGCTAAAAAAATTGCATAAAGTATGTTTGTATTGAGAAATTTAAAAAATAGCTGATGGCAGAGTATGTCTTGACGCCTACCAAAACACAGAGAAATTTGGGATCGGGGAGCAAGTGTACCATTATAATACATGATCGTGCTGATTTATATATTGGTTTTCTTAAGTTGCGAACCTCACGGATTGCTTTTCCATTACTCACCACCCTTTTCCAAAAAACTGCTAATAATAAAATTATTGAAGGTAACTCCCAATCTCCAATTGTTATAGTATGGGGAAAGACAATCTTATAGAGATAGTTTATAAAAAAGAAAAGGATTAAAACATTTATGAGTGGGGTATGAGCCCAATAGCTTTCTTAGCTTACCTTTAAAAAATATTTACATTTTAGTACAAATGTATAAAAGTTTGGAAAATAGCTAAAATCTATTAAATGTATTTCTATGTAATTTTATTTAATTTTTATTTGTTGGTTATGTAGTTAAAATGTATCTATTAAGTTAAAGTTTTTACAGCTTTGTTCAATTTCTAAACTGTGATGTTGTAGATCAAGATTTTGTATAGTTGTAGTAGATGTTGGGTAGAATCTGTTTGCACTGTATACTGATTCATTTTGACGATTGCAATGAATTTTGTTTTATACAGTAATATATTCTATTCTATTCTGTTATCTTAAATATTGATCTTCTTATTCTCGATTTTACCTGTGTTTCCTCAAGTATGCATGTTGGAATCTGTGCTATTTGTATGTTTCACCATCCTCCATGGCTAGGAATATATCTCCGTTTGGCAGGGATATATCGCCTCCAACCATTTTGCCCTTTAGGGTATTTAAGGTTTTATGCTTGTCTAATCCAAACTCCATGTAATATTTATTAGATTGTCCAGATTTCCGTACGTAAAGTATGATTTGTCTATATAAAGGAGATGAGACACTGTATGTGTTATATTCATATCTGCTTTGTTCTTAAAACCCAAGTTCGCACTGCTTAGCATGTTGGATAGCGGACTTATTGCTAGTCAACACCCGAGGAGACTGAGAGAGTCACCTTGGAAGATCCCTCTTTTTATAGAAGTCCCGTCAATACTTATAGATGTATTGGTGTCATTCAAATGGAGATTTGTAGAGAGTGTATTTCATATCATCGCAGTACTACTGTAAGCCAAAATTGGGGCACACTGTCGAATGCCTTGCGGTAGTTCACAAACGCAATATGAATGTTTCCATTGTTTTTCTGAACTTTCTTCACTATTACAGACTTTTTCAGCAGCTCGCCTTTACCCTTAGGTTCGTTATTATCGAGTTCTCTAAAAACTGCTTTTGGTTTTTGTTAATTTTATTTGAGCATTTTAGATATCTTCTAAGATGTTTTGACTTAGTCTTTAGTAGTTTTTTTTATTCCAGGAAATGGAATTTCCACTGATTATTTAAACTTTGTCCTAGGCCGCCTTTTTGTTTTGCCATATAGGACTCGCACTAAAATTTTACCAGTTTATCCCTGTTTTACACTTCATTTAAGTTATTTGTTTAAATAGTTTTTTAGTACTGAATTTTTTTACATTTCATTTGGCGATCATTTTAATCCGCCATAATGGCTTCACACGAACATGTTTTCAGTTCACCAATATCACATTGGTTTATGTGCAAATTTTGAAATCCATTCCATCAATAGTTCCTTAATGAATCATGATTTTTAAACTATTTGACTTGCATATATGAATACCCGTATTGGTTGGATGTAAGTTGCGCGGAATATTGAGTTTTTTTTAACGAGACACCATCTGCTAGTCTCTCAGAAGGCCGATTCCCGTGTATTGGCACTTTATTAAATATATTTAAAGCAAAACCTGTAATTTTGGAAATAATAAAATAATTATGTTTTACACATTGGATTGCGTTTCTGGTTAGCCTAGATTAGGCCTTTTTTGGCCTTAATGTAAAAAAAAACGTATCAGCAAATGGAGTGGTTCCTGACCACTACCCTGACCAATAAGGGCGTTCTCATATGTCCAGTAGATTAAGAAATCAGAATGGAAATGAGTATTTTTTTGAGGTATGCTGCGCACAGACAGAACGACAGACATACGGGAGCAAAGATCCGCAAACATATCGCAGGGTGATTTCTTTACGATTAACTTAATTAAATGCAATTTTTTTACCTATTTGAACACAAACCTTCGATTACGAAACCACTGACGTATATAAACGAGGAAATACTATATTTGCCAAAGCACGTTTTTTACTATTTAAGAGAAGAAAATAGTTAGAGTGCATCTAAAATAATCGGGATAAATATATAAACAATTGTCTAAACTGTCCAAAAATTGTTTTTTTGTATTAAAATGAGTCGGTTCTATAAAAATAATTTTGTTTGTTGTAGATATTTTGAAACCCTATCCTGTGATTGGTTATTTAATATATTCTGGTTTAAAAATTAGGTAGGGTAGGGAACCAAGGATTAAATCGCTTGCTGCTTTTATCAAAAGGCCAATATTATTGAAATGTAAAAGTTCATTAAAGCAGGGATCGCATGTGAATGTGGCGCCTTTATGCCGTCTGTTGTTGTAGCATTAGGTTTGTTAGCTTAAGCGATTGAAATTGTTTGTAAATTTGAATTATTTGGATAGATCAATATGTTTTAGTGCATAGTTCTGATTGTTGTCAAACAGATTAGAACTTTTATACATATTTCTTCTATTCGACAAATAAGATTTAATTCTCCTTCCGCACCTTCACTACGATGAGTCACAAATTTTGATGATTCAATAAAAAAATGTATTTTAGCTTTACATCGTACTTCTTTATATATGTAAGATAATAATTTTCTCAACTTAAGATTTATGAGTATAAAAATAAAAGAAATTTGATGTTTTTAATTTTCTGAAATATTATTCGCTTTTGAAAAGCTGTATCGCCAGTCATTACTATCAAGACACCTTGATGTAAAAAATAAAAAAAAACTACTATAAAAAGCAATATGTGTACCAATGTTCATTAAAGTATCTTAAAAATGAAGAATGTAATTTTAAAAAAATATTATTGCCTTTAATGCTATTAGTCGAATAAACGGTCTTGGAGATATTTCTCCGTACCGAGACTTTTTCTGGCCCTAGTTTAAAGAAATAACCGGGATGCCAAAAAATCTATATTACATTTATTTTCTAATAAGCCAAGCTTTCGAAATAATTCATTTCCTTTAAGGGATCTATAAATAACGTAATTTTCAGAAAATTTTGGAAGTAAAGACACATTTGAATGAATTTTCAAAGGTATATAAAGTATAAAATTAGGTAGATCTTTTTAATTAGAATTTTGACATTAGTTGATTAGTTGTTGAAATAAACAACTTAAACCCAATTGTTTTTCTATCAATTTGGAATAGAAAAATTTATGACTGAAGAAAAAATAAATTATTTCGAAAGCTTGGCTTATTAGAAAATAAAGTAAGTATAGACTTTGACCGAATCCCCCTTTCTCTGTACTATTGATAGTATATCCCATTTGGCATTTTCGGGTGATGAAAACTTGAAAATGCCTAATGGATATTTCGTGAAGAAACGAATGTACACAAGATCCGTACATATCTTAATGTGTTTTATTAGGTAGTTAATTTTTTTTTATTTTTAGCCATCAATGTCATTGCCACATCCTACCGCTTTGACGTCTGTGCATGCGGCTGCCTCGTTACCACATTTTTTGCCTAGTCCGGCACTAGCATCCCCAGTCGGCTCAAGTTCTTCACAACCAGGAATGGGAGTGAATAATCCACCATGTTCCACTCTATTTGTGGCTAATTTGGGACAGTTTGTGTCTGAGCACGAACTAAAGGAAATTTTTGCCAGGTCAGTAACATAACAAAATTATTACTATTTTAATTCATCCATATGAAACGCAATTCTATACTTTACATTCCACGATTCAATTGCAAAAGTTAAATTGGGAACGAACGTGTTATTTTTTTAACAGAGTTTTGTTTATATTTTACCATCTCCTGTAGTTGGAATCAAAAAAATTATTGTGATTTCTTTAAAATAATAAAACTCTGTAGTAGGTAAGGAGAGACTTCTGTGTATTTTGCATTGTTCTCAATTTAAGTATAGTGAAAGTAAACGGATTAAGAGCAGTAGGGGCATAGATTAAAAATAAATAAACTCATGTGTATTTACTGGTCAAAACGTCTGTCCTCATTTTTTCAAAGATATTGCAGAAGCTACTTACGACCTACACATTTTTTAGCAAAAGCAACATTGTTACCCACCCAAACATATTAAAGGTACACATAATTTCGAAAATTGGCTTAGGTCTGAAAATGCGCAAATCATAAACAGCTAGAAGCACCTGCATGATCAGTAGGTACAGTTTTTTTTATATAATTTGCCACCCCCTGAGAGCCTTCGTTTTAAAGCTATAAAGAAAATGTTTATATGAATATTGTAGAATTTTTCCTCAATATTTATATGGCGGTAAATTTAAAAACAAGTGACGATAGGAAAATCAAGAAATCACTACCTTCAGAAAAAAGCATTTTATTAATAATTATTTGACGTAAAGTCAATTAAATGTTTTCTTTACAAATAACTGTTTTGTTTTTTTCATGGGTAAAGCGATTTTAGTATCGCCGAATTGCATCGCGGTGAATTTTTCATAATATAAAGCCGAATAAGTCAAAAACTATTGTTTCGGGTATAGATATATTATATACTTTTAAAAAAAGGAGAATCCAAAAATTTTAAAAAATTCAGGGTGTAATTTCTTGATTTTCCGATCGTCATTTGTTTGTAAATTTACCGCCATGTAAATATTTAGGAAAAATTCTACAATCTTTATATAAACATTTTTTTTTGTAGCTTAAAAAAAGGCTCTCAGCCTCAGCAAGCGGCAAATATTAGGTGGTTATTTAGTTCTAGTCAATGTGATCATACACATACAACTTTGATATGAGAAATATAATTTAATTTATTTATTCAGTAAAAACACAGTTTACAGTTACCAGTTGAAAATCTTCTTGATACAGCGCTACTTTCTGTCGTTTTCCCGAATAGGTATATGGCGAAACTGATACTTTCGCATCTGGGATCGTATCGTATTTCTTAGGATCGTACCTTGTTAAAATAAAACTTGTTTCGCTTTCGATTGCATGATGCTTCCTCACGGAGACATTAGAAAAGGTTTTAGACCCCAGAACCCTGTTTTTTTATTCAGCAGATTAAAGCATTTTTTTTAATCATTGAGAGAAAACAACATTATTTAATAGTAACTTGTCATCATTATTCTGCCTGAAATTGTTATATCTGGAACCTCAACCTTAGAACTTCATTCCGTTTCTCTGTTTTAGATGGTAGAGAAACTTGATCAGAAATTAAAACGCCTGTAAATATAATTGCTTTTGTTCTGAATAGATACTGAGCAATGGAAATGGATAATCTACTAATTATATTACGTTTTCAGTCGGAAGATATATTAATTCATACCCGAGACTGAAGAAGGATATGAAGTCACCATTAGATAGTGTTTTTCTTTCTTTCATACATGGCACCACAGGATAAGTATCACAATTACTTTGACGGTCTAACGTACCTATAATCCAGAAAACACATAAAAGGCTTGGATCATGCTTACAATACCCTAAATATGAAGTCTTTTTAACCAAAAGAACTGTTAACAAATAGGTTCATTTGCAGAAGTGCATGTGAGAGAAATTCTGTAATTACGTACTAAACTTGGGAAACATGTACGATCGTATATGAGAACGAAACAAATTATTTAAAGAGCTGTAGATGAACGTTAGCATTTCACTGGACATGTCATAAAGTGAATTAAAAAGAAAGTCGCAATTTAAACATGCCCGTAGACTACTAAAAATTCAGCTTAAATTACCTTAAGAATTGAGCTACCATATTTACAGTTTAGACAATATTATCGATGCATAATCAGATGAAATTCATCAAGAACTTACACTGGGGCAACAGTATTGTCATTCGAAGAAAAATTTAGAAGATTATTCATTACTACTGAAATTAAAGCCAACTAAAAATGGCGAACAGAAGTTTGAATGAAAGCCCCCGCATTATGGCCCTTCTAGCCGATAAGTCGATACCACCGCCGTCATAATTAAAACAAATACGTGAAATAAAGAGAACTTTTAGCCAATAACATCTATAACGTTTAGGTGGATCCTATAAGTAGAATAGAAAGACATAACTCTTGATGGAAGCATACAACGTACCACTAGCAATGAAAAAATCATTAATGCCAAGTAGCTCCAGTATTCCTAAATTCTACGGTTGTCCCAAGACACATCTCGTTACATTACTCAGGTACATATCATTTACCAGATACGCAACTGGTCACATGTACAACAATAATAAAATTAAACTTGATACGTTTGGTTTTGTGTACAGGAAGATTTTGGAATAAAAATACTACACCTAAATATGCAAATTTCATACTAATATACTATGTCGATTTTTTTTAATCGTTAATACTCTAATACCTGTTTGTTGATACAGTTTGCTTTCATATTTTGTTACATAGGTAGATGAATACCATCGGAAATGCGGAATGCCTCCGTGTGGACTGATACTAGGTTAGCACTAAATTAGGCGTTGGACATGTATTATATATTGTTTTAATTTCTTAAATTTCCATGCAAGGAGGACTGCACTAGGACCGTTGATCATTTGCATAATAACCTATTAGAAAAGTTGCCGTGCCGCAGTTCCTTCATTAGAAAAAATTTAGCTGCTTATATCTTGACCTCAGTTTTGACGCACTTAAAGAGGTTTCTTCAAGAGTGTTTTGACGAGTTTCATGAAACTCAACTAGAGAGTAATATGTGAAGATGTTTGTGTTGAGCAAACGAGAAAACGAAAATAAAGGAAAAGAAAGAATATCCTAGAACAACTAAAAATAAAATGTGAACTCTAAACAAACTTCTATTTGCCTAAGAGAATAGAATCTCTAATAAGATATTAATTAATACAATTGTACAAATATACGGGCACGGGACCTTCTTAAATATGTTTACATTTGGAAACCTAAAAGTCGAAAGATATGTTGAAATCATATATACTGAATAAATTAAACCATAGCAAAGTTAAACTTTATTTTTCATTTATTTTTTTTAGCAGGCCATAGATACATTTGAGTCTATAACTACATTAAAAAAAACGTAGCAGTGCAGATTTTGACCAAGAGTCTCGAATTTTGATATTAATTTCAAATATGAACAATTTTGTCTTATACATTTTTACTCATTATTAAACAATAAGGGTATTTTACTCTTAATAATTTTATTATAATTAAATAATAACCAGGCGGGCATGTTCCGAAAACATCATTTTATAATTAAAAAATCAGGCATGTTTATCCCCTTGAAACAGCTATCCTTGGGCATATTATTATGTACTGTTTACGAAATACCCTGTTAACAATTCAGTTTTCATTTATTATAACATAAAAACTTTGACATCCTTCTTGTAGACCTAATAGAACCTCGGCTTACATAAACTTATTTAAACATTTCAAGAATGCTTTTATTGCAATCCTCGGGAGACCCCATGGGATCTCATTATTCAAACGACAGCATTGGTATATGGTCTCATATTTCTGGACCATCTAAATCACCAGCAAAATATTAGTTCATAATGAAATGAAACGCGACGGTTCATTTTCTAAAGGTACCTATTTTTTTAAGGGAATGAGAATTGTACCTTAAGATATTTAGTATCCAGAAAAGAAACGTACCAATCCATAGTGTAAGGTAATATGAACGATCTATGACTGGATGTATTAAAATTGTAAAAGAAACCAAGGTTCTAGTGTCTGATCTCTATATCGAGACAACGTTTGATAGACATAGCCCAGGCATAAAAATTCGATTAAATTTCCTAGAGGTGATTTAGTGTTCAGCCTAAATGTATTTTAATGGAAGGAGAAACGTCTAAAACTAGTTCTATTTTGTCACTGTTTAATTACTACCGTAGCGTGGGCGCTAGGTAACAACATTAATACTGCACTTTAAGTCTTAGGAATAGAATATGGTGTTATCTTGTTTTTTTTTGCTTTAATTTTTATACTACGTATTGTTATATTTACTAGTATTACTGATAAAAATTTAAAAATAGTTAGAAATGTATTTTATTTGATAAAAGCTGGCAGAATTAATTTACAATAAATCAAAATTCCCTCTAACTTAACCTACCCAATTAAACTATTCCTATTTTAAAGTATCTTAAATGCAACTATTATTTTATTAAAATTCTAATACAGGTTATAAAGACTATTGTTGATAAAATAAAATAATCATTTATTTTATAGAAGATGTTACAAGTTTTTAGTCGAGTCATATATTTTATATATCCAAAACTATTTTTTATTTAACATCTTGTATAGAAATAAAACTTGGTATCATAATTTTCAAAAACAGCGTAAATCCTGCAATCGAAGTCAGGTACTAGTAATAAGTAATAAGGTTTTTATTTTTTGTTATAGGGGAATAGAACTGTTATAAATACAATTTAAAAAATGCACAATTAACCTACACAATCATGTTGACTATTTAAGGAGAAATTTCTTGAATTTACTTAAATGGAATAGAAATTTTCGAATTCATACCATTTGGAATGTTTAGCATTCTGTAGTGTATGTTTATAAGAACCATGTTTAAATCGGCAATGTCCTTAGATTACAAGTTTCTAAATATTAAATTTCGCCTATTATCTGCTAATAAGTGAATATATTTCATTAAAAAAATAGAGGTTTGTAGTTTGCATAGGATATGTAGATAGATATGCCTACTATCAAAGACAAACTATACACCAAATACCCCCATCGAGAGGGTTCCGCGTAGCCCAACGCCTAGAGTAGCCAGTCCACGCGGCTGGTTAAATTCATTTATAGATCGATTTTCCGCTATTACCCTTATCTTATTTGTCTCTTTAAAAAATAATTTTTGTATTTCTAAATAAGTAGATTTAAATCAAGCTTATGGCAAGACTCAGACAAATATTCTTACGTGCTTTCTAATTAACGGCGATCCGAACAATTGATGTGGTTAATTTATTTGTATCTAATAGAGTATCTATGTCTGGGCTCCATACTCAAAATAACAAATTGACTTTTATTTTCGGGGAACTTTTAAGTAACCGTATTTTTTAATAAAATTGTTTTACGTAAAAATTCAATTTGGTAATATAATTTTTAACAAAAAACGAGAGAGTTTAGGAAAATATGAAAGTAATCAAGTAGTAAATACAATATTTTTTCTTTTAATATTACTACATAATGCGTCCGATAACTCTCAGATGCTACATAGCAGTATACAATAGAATTATGTCATCTATGTTTTTTAAATACCGCAGCACGTGAATGCATCTGTTTATGGCATTTTTTGGTAGCAAGGTTTAAGAAAATACCAAGGCATTATCTGATTTGTCATAAACGAATAACTATCGTTTGATATTAAGGTATTTTATAGATTTTCACTTTGAATTGGTAACAGAAAACGCTGAACAACAATAATTGATGATAGGGCCAGAGAAGCAGATGTAGGAAAAGGCAAATTTAAAGCATTAAAATGTGGAAATTTTAATTTTAATTTTCTAAGTTATATAATATACCACAAATCACGATTTACTTAAGAATAATTTGGTCTGCCAAGTAGATCATATAGAAATTGCCTCCAAAAGAATGTGTGCAAATATAAAATTAAATTTTACAAATTAACTTTGTGATATTTTAACAGATATGCCATTTAATGCGAAATACAATACATATTTTTACGACTATACATCGGCAAATTGCACCGTACAAATCTATGTATCTTAGTTCGCAGTTTCTTCAGTTCTTGATAGCGTTTTGCTTTAGCTGACGTGTTATCGAATTTTTTCCTTTTTTACTCGAGATAATTTAAATGTTAAATTAAAATACACGTAAAAACTTAAAAAAGGCCGCGCCGCACGTCGTCGCTCCGTTTTAAGACGATTTTTGGAAAATCTTTACTAAAATACATAGCTTAATGCATTAATATCAGTAGATGAGATTTTGAGCTTGTGTTGTCCCAGAGACGGATAATTTTTATTTTTAATAAATTTTTGTATATAGATGTCATAGATTATTATTATTCATAAATTCAGTAACATACGATTTTTCTAATCAACGTTTCTTCTTTATAATGTTTTATTAAATATTACTTAGTTAAAAAATAAAACCAATAAACGTTTAGATATTAATTAAATTAAAACAAATACATACATTAGAGAATAGGATCTTAAAATTCGTATTATCTCGAAACACCTATCTTCTAGCGTGAAATAGGTACACTTTTTGGTTTTAAAACAATAGACTTGTATTTTTTTATTACAAGTCTTATAACAGAAATCAGAATTAGAAATAGTAATGATAATGTACAGTTAACTTTTAGAATTAACATTTTAACACTGGCTTAAATGATCAATCTAGTAAATTTGCCAAATTTATTTATTACTGTAAAACTATGTTCATATCTTGAACACGAATATGCACTATGAATTGGTAAAAATATTTTAGTATTTTTAACCATACAAAAAAAAACTATATTTATCCTCTTCTCGAAACTTCTACCTGTCTGTCTTATACATGTTTTAGGCAATCTTTACAAGTTAATTTATACACGCCTGATTTTTTACTTAAATGTGTTTTTGATTTGTTAGAACAAAATTATTTTGGATTTAATAATAATATATATACAAGTAATAATGGGAAATCCACTTAGTCCCTTATTAGCTGAAATATTTATGTATTTTCTAGAAAACACCCTCTTTTTAATAAATTTCTTTATTGGCATAGATACGTAGATGACATTTTAGCTTGTTTCACTGGAACAGAAAGGCAACTGAATATGTTTCTTGTATTCATAAATAATTTACATACCAATATAAAATTCTCTATAGAAAATGAAACAAATGATTCAGTTAATAGAAATTCTTGATTTAACTATTAAAAGGGAAAACAATAAACATATTTTTTCTGTTTTTCATAAACCAATACACACAGATACAACAATACATTACACTATTCGGTTTACCCCAGTTCAAAAGACCCTTCTGCTAACTATAAATGCATTACGTACTATGGAAAATCTAGCATTAAAATAGGCAACCTTTTAAAAAAACTAATAATAAATGTTGCATATAAGACCAATAATTCCATAGGCAAGTTTATAAAAAATAACAAATCAAAAACACATTTAAGTAAAATATCAGGCGTCTATAAATTAACATGTAAAGTGACTAAACTAGAAAGAAGACACAAAGTCTCGGTCTGAGTCAAAAAGAATATAAGGCGGTTACACGTGTTTCGCCTTTTCAGGCATCATCAGACCTTCGATATTAAATAAAATCACAAGAACAAATCAAACAACTGTAACTTCACATATTACAATACACACTACGATGTAAAGATTGCCCAAAAACGTATATAGGACAGACAGGTAGAAGTTTCGAGAAGAGTATAAATGAGCTTTATAAGGGCTTTGTCAAGGGTGATGATCTAATTATGTTTCTCATTTAATTAATTGTAATCATCATTTTAATAACAATTTTAAAGTTTTACATACAGAAAAGAAAGGCATAAAATTGAATTTTCTAAATTTTTAGAAATAAATAGACAACAAATTAAACACACAGGTTTATTACTTAACGATCAAACTGATCTGAGCAATTCGCCTCTATTAAATACGTTTTGTTGAAATAGATTTAGGTAAACATGGAAAAAACCCATTGTACACTAGGTATAAAATATTTTATTTCATTTTAATTGTATCATCTGAAGAAGCCACAGTGTTGGCGAAAAATGTCATGAAAGGTATTTTCTTTTTAATATAGTGGAAGTTTTAGGTAAAAACTGTTCTGTTTTTACTTAGTACCATAAATCTAAGTTATGGATTTCCACCAAGTATCGGCCGAATCCATCCAGTTATTAGTTTATAAATAATTTTTTCTGTAATTTTGTAATTTACTTTCAGTTCACTAGAACTAATAATAAAAATTGTATTCATTTAAATCTAAATTTGCCAGAAAAATTTTGAAACGAAAAAAACATTTTTTTTTATTTTATGGCCAAGTACATCTTACAAGCTTAGGTTCGACGTAAGCGTACCCTAAAGCATAGAAGTCTTATGTTGACCAAAGCATCACATCGAGACTAAACCAAACTTACATAATATATATCCATTAAACTTTGACTAAACGCTCAGTAGTTTCATCATTTGCGTTTAGATCTCAGCGGTGACTATGCTCTCGTGAATTGCAGTAGACAAAGTTTACTGAATATAGTTTAATTCAGTAAACTTGGCTTAGATTGGACCCTTTTTGTGTTGTTGAAAATTGAATGCGGAAATCAAAACATATAAAATTACGTATACTATCTCGTCGCAAAAATTGCAGTATGTATCACCGACAAGTCCAGTCTTATATAGATAGTAATTTACTAGCCAATGCCTACCGGACCTGACATCCTTCTTGCAGTTTTTGTAGCGGGGCGGAGGTCTGAATTATATTACTTATTGAGTATACATTCTATCACAACTATTCAAGTGCGTTTTTAGAGTATGAGTAGAGGAGGAAAAACAATTTACTTTCACGTCGTTCTTCTGCTCTCACCCCTAGAAACAGCCCCGGATATGTTAATAAACCGGTCAAATTCAAAATAATATCATTCTCAATTGTTTTACACACTATTGTTGAAAATAAAATATAGAACAAAATTTAGTAGACATAAGAGAGAAACAATAAAAATACGTATCTAATAAATTTCTCTAGCTTCCTCTGTAACACCAAATTTAGTATAATGTCTAGAATAAAAAACCGACAATACGAGATCTCCTCATATATACACATTGCCTTTGAGTACGCTGCCAATCCGTCGACGCACAAACTCGACGTAGCTAATCGTACTAGCTGATCACATACGCCTCATTTCAAGCTGTTTGTTTAAACATTCAATTTCGTCACGTACATCCGGACGGTCAGTACTTACTATACGCTAGGAAAAAGTAGTAATATCGTATGTGTACCATAAAACATATTTTTCCCTTTTTCCCCTGGCTACGCCAGTGATCTCTAAGGTAACCTGTTTAGACGTTTAGTTTTTTAAATTTTGAATAAAATGGGACCACAGTACCACAATAATTTTCATATCTTTATACGGATTTCAGTGCCCTTTCATATGGAATGTATAGCCAGTATTAGGGATGGACGTTTAATCGACATATCGAAAGTTATCAGTAAATACCGATAGGTGAGTAATAATTCCAGTAGGTATCCAATGATATCAATAGGTGACTGACCATATCGATAGGTAATTGAGAACATCGGTAGTTTTGTATAAACGAATTACATATTATATTTACGCAATTTATACACTGTATGAATACGAGGACTCTTTTTTGCTCTTAAATAATTTTCTCGTAAATATATCGATAGGTAGAAATACCTATCAATAGATCGATAACTATCGAAATATCGATAACTAAAATATATCGATATGTAATCTACTATCGCCAGTCGATAGGTAAAATCTTATATCGCCCATCTTTAGTCAGTATTGACGGTCAGGACGTACGTGATAGAATTGCATGTTTAAATGAACAGTTTCACATGGATCGCGTATGATCACCTCGTACGATTGGCTATAGTGCCGTTTCACATGGAGCGTAAGCGTACTGACCGTCAGGACGTATATAATAGAGTTGTATTGTTAAATGAACAGTTTCACATAAGAGCATATGATGCTCCTATGGTTAGCTGTGTCGAGCCCGTGTGTTGACAGATGGTCAGCGTCCTCAAGGATAAGCGTATATATGAGCTTATTCACAGGTGCGGAGATGCTGGATTGAGCAGGAAATCTCATGTTGTCGGCTTTTCATTTTGATCCTTTAATTTTTGGGTCTATTTCATAAAAGTTACTTAGCCAACATTATTAGTCTAATAAATTAGCCAACATTATTAGTATAATAAATTAGCCAATATTATTAGTCTAATAAATTAGCCAATATTATTAGTCTAGTAAAATAATATTATTAAAAGTACGTTTCAAAAAGGCAAAGAGTTGTAAAACTTGACTTTAACCTGGTTTCGCTTATTCAATACCATAGGTGAAGTTTCTGCTTTTCATTTCAGAGAAATAATCGCATCTTTATTAGAACTTATTTATCTGTGGCGTAGCCATAAATTTTGACGCCCTCTCCCTATCAGCCCTTCTACAAAGAGCCCCTTGTATGTACAAAACCGGAAAATATGTGACGATTAAAAAAAAAGGTCATCCATAATGTTATTACCTACTAAATGTAACCCCAAATTCAGAGCCAGAAAAATAACTGCCGACAAAAAAAAGGTCATCCCATTCCATCTATTACACATTACCCCAGGCCCACTAGGATCAGTGCTCCCCCCCCCCCCGCGGAGGCTATCGGGGGTTTAGCTACGCCACTGTTATTTATTCTTAAAAAAAGTTTTGACTGGAAAAGATAAATTTACGATAATAATTTATTGGTTCAGGACAAAAACAAACATACAGGGGGGATAGGGGACCTCTACCCAATATTTTAACCTGTCGGCAAAATGTCATCTTATTACTAATATAATATGTAGCATTGATGACAACCAATATTTAAAAAATATTTGTGTCCTGGATATTTTAACAGTATTTTTCCAGAGAAATCAATAATAATCACACAAATTGGTGGCAAAAACCATCGAATATTGAACGTAAAAGTTGACGTTGTAGAAGGTAGTTTACTAATTTTTTAGTTAAATAAAACTAATTACTATTACGAAAATATGAATACAGATCTTTTCGAGCAATATTTTAAGCAGATGCTGTACCTTATCCCTCCTCAATCGGTTATCGCTTTGGACAACTCTAGTTACCATTCTAGGAAACTTGAAAAACTACCCAATGCTCCTTGGAGAAAAAAATATTTTTTCCAATGCCTTACTTTAAACGAATTATATGACATGATTAAAAAGGAGTACTTTAAACGAAATACCATATATGACATGACAAGGGGTACCTTGAACCTGGGAAGTGTTAATTTAAAAAAGTCATTTGCACAAAATACATGGTTGGTGAAATTTTTTGTTTGGGCTGAAGCTCCAAAGGTTTGTGGTAAGGCATAACACCATTTTTAAAATGAAGTATGTTAAAAGTATTTTTCAAAAGGCTTTAAAGAAAGTCTATTTTCAAAACTGAAGAAAATATGTAGATTAGGGTGGATAGAAAAAAGTGAATTTTTGATTTGTTCAACGAAGTAGGTTTCAATAGATGTAGTTTCCTCATCTATCATTCCTGTAAAAATTGAGTTTGTAGTATTAAATCTTAAGACTGCGAAAATACCACAAATTTGCATATTAAGGATTTTTCAAAAAAATCCGAAAATCATCAATTAGGAAATTGTATAGCGGATTCATGGCTTAAGAAGAAAACTTTATGGGTACTACTACCACACAAGATAACACTAATAAAATTACGTTTAAATTCTACACTATAGTCTTGAATTCTGAGTCCACTGTAAAGGTATCTGAGGAACGAGGTTGAAAAATATCTAGTTTTCCGGACGTTCCGGGAAAAGTCTACCTCCTTCTTCAGGGAATAGAAAATAAAATAATAATTTTTAATATCAGATATTTCCCCCAAATGATAAATCTTCCATAGAATCTCATTAAATGTCAATTTAAAGGTGTTATTTTTATTGTTTAAATAAAGTACACATATTTTTTTCACCGTATTTAAACAACACAAATAACATCTCTAAACTGACTCAGTGACATTCTGTCAAAGATTTGATTTCACGGCTCTTAGTATTTTGTTTTCTAGTTGGTGAAGACGGGGGCAGACTTTCCCCCGAAATGTCTGGAAAACTAGATATTTTTTAGTCTTTTTCTCGGGTTACAATGAACCCAGAATTCAAAACTACAGCATAGAATTTAAAGGTTATTCTATTTGTTGTTCTGATTATTAGTGTTACCTCGTGTGGCGTAATACCCATAATAACTTTCTTCTTAAAAAATCCGAAAGTCGCGTTTTCTTTATAATTATAGAGGGTATATCTTTAAAAACACACTAGATCAATATTAGAATAAAGTATCCTTAAGGAATAGTACATGGGCCGTTGGTGGGGTTCGGCATGCAGTCACTTCCTCTTGGTGATCCCTGGGTAGTTGTTATTCAAAAGAAGCTGCATAGAATTTACAACCTCAAAACAAAAATAATATTCCCTTGTTTAACCAAATATTTGTTAAAAATGCTTTCTTTTAAGGCAAATCAATAGAGTCATGACAGAGTGACTTTTTGAATATTGTTTTAATATGTTTATTTATGATTCAACTAGAACTTTTTAAACGATACTAAATATCATAAAAACGCAAATTTCAAGATTTTTTTTTTCAATATACAAATTTTAAGCTGTTTGTACAGACTTAAGATCTAATCCCCCAAAAAATCAATTTTTACAGGAACGAGAGAGAGGTAAACTGCAAATTTTGAAACTTAAGCAAATCAAAAATTTACCTTTTTCTATCCACCCTAATATGTAAATAAGAAAGAAATAAGAATGTGGAAACCTAATGGCATATTAGATGAAACTATTACTAGCTAATTACTTCTCTGGATCCCAATAACGACAGTACAACCAACTATTCAGAAAACGAAAGATGTTTCTGCAAAAAAACAATTCTTTTTGGAGCCAAAACATTAATATTAAAAAAATTCGTTTTTACAAATGACTACTTTCTTATAGAAATGCCATTGGCATAACATTTCCCTTTAGAAATAATAAAATCTATTCATATGCAAATTAATTTTGACCCAATTGATGTGTCAGCTATAAACCCACAAAACAACCTAATATTTGTAAAAAAATGTGATGCATTTTTTTAGTTGTTCAATCTGTAAAAGACGAGCTTTCTCGGGATTTTAATTTAATATATTTTATAATAATAATTTACAACTATTTATCGTTTTATCCTATATTTGCCAATTATCTGTTTCATACATTTTTCACTAAACTAATAAAATAAGAAACTAATGTTATTATTTTATTAGTTTAGCAGACTAATTAAAATGCGAGTAGCGCGATGTTTAACAACAATTGCTTTGCCGATAATGCGGATTTTCGTGTATTAAAATGTATACATTTTCATACTTCTACGCGCTGACTGCATCGGAAAACAGGTACGTGGAAATGAGCCATTATAACTGATGGTCCGCGTTGACGATCGGGACTGACCATACGCTTCATATGAAATGGCACCTATACGTTTTTTTTTATTTGAATCGATTTAAAAGTAGTAGCAAAAAGCCTTAGCTCTCAGTCAAAATAAATAACTTATTTTGCTTGTATAGTGAGGATAATGTTGCAGTAATGGCGGATTTACATTAATTAACAATAATCTCAATAAATTTTGCTTTTTCTGAGTATTATGCGGTAACATGTTACAAACAAATGACAGATGTGTTTTGGATTTGCTTTGCCTTGATCTTTATTCGTATTTTTTTTGACTAATAAGTATCTAGAAAGTGTTCAGGAGGTTGCGTTATAAAACTGTTTAACACATTCAAACAAACACTGTGCCAAATTAATTAGAAATATTTCTTATTTTTGGATTACAAAAACTTAAACCTTAAACTTAAGTTTCAAATGCAGAATTATTAAAGCTTTGTAACGATTTTGAATAGTATATCTTCCTAAATTGCTAAATTTAGTATGATGGTTGATGGTTTATATTTGAGCAATTAAAAAAAAGATAAATTAATTTTAATTTGCTTCTTTTTCTACTTTTTTTCTATTTTACAAATTCTTAATTCATTTCAACTAATATATTTAAATAAATATCATAAAGGACATTAATTAGTTTTCTATGCATTCTGGAGAACTTTCATCAACAATTATTATAAAATAAAGTAACAACAACTGCCAGAATAGTTCCCTATAGTAACACATTCGTAAATCCCAGTTTAACTTTTCTAAAGTTCGTACAATTTTTAATGTTTTCTAACAATATAGATTATTCTAAATGGCTCAACAGCATGATATAAATGTTAATTCTATTATCTTAGAAGTGCGGATTTGAAGCGTCACTAATTTAACAAAGGCACAATATGTTTGCGACTGTTTGCGTATCTTCGCACTTACACTTTCAAGTAGATATAGATTGTCTATGTTGCCAGGATGAAATGATACCAATGCAAAGTTTATAAAGAACAAAATTTTAAACAATGTAAAACACAAATTTTAATTGAAAACAGGTAAAATTTACATTTTGTATAAAATATTTTATTTAAACATTAAAAAATATATTGTTCTCACTCAACAAACAGTTAACTTGGCATAGCCGCCATAACTATAGAATGACTAGTTATTATGGACTTAAAATTGCTATAACGCAACGGTCAGGTTGATTGATTATATAGTTATGTTAGTTAAATCTGCTTAAAAGCGTATAAAATTAAAGGATGGTTAATTCAAAAAAACTATTATTTCACAAACTAGGACACATTTCTTTTTATTGCAGTAATTTTTTGCAAATCCGAGAAAATATTTCCTTAAATGCGGTTTTACATTAAGGCAATCACTGGGAATCTAGTTGGTTGCCACCTTTATTTTAATGATCGCATTTATTTTAGCATGCGCCTGTATACGGGGTGACCAGATTTCAATGATTTTACGGAGTATCTCAGTTATTTCGAAAGATGCAGGGTTACGGTTTTCACATGACTGTGCTACTTTGTTCTGAAACGAAAGGTGTAGTAATTAAATTTTTCATAGCTCGCTTCGATTCTAAGATACAAGCTGAAATTGGAAAAGTTGCATTTTGGGACCCCCTCGTATGTTGGTTATCGTTTAACTTCTCAGAAAAGTAAAAAGTGGTTCTATAGTGGTTTTTTACGTAGAATCCAGTGGTGGATTTTGATTTTTACTTTTTTGCAGAGTTAGGTTTTTTTAATGGGACACCCTATATATTTTGAAATATTATGTTTTTGGTTTTTTTAAAAGCTTTTCAAAAATATATAACACTTTATGTTTATTTTCAATATTATGTCCAAAATTAGCACTTTTTATAATATCAGAATAGCGAATGTCTATGCTGTATTTTTTGTCGGTTTGCATTAAAAATTTTAAATATCATTAGGCTTCTCAACTACGGTAGACAATGCAATATTCGAAAGTTATGAAAAACACGACTTGCTCGTCACTTATATCCAGTGCGACGAAAATGCAGATGAAACTTTGTATTTGTATTTGTATTTATTCATTAATGTATATAAATCAATTACATGACATTACATAGGTCAATACTCTAAAAATAATGTAAAAATAACTGAAAAGGGGACTATTACAACAGCTAAAATTTAGGTTAATAATGAACAGTTCAAGACAGATTTGGTATCTATAAAATTACAAATAATTAAAATGTCATAGTGACTTAATTAAAGTGACGAGAATATAGTGCTACAGGTCTGTGTCGATGATGTCCCAGAAATACTAGAAAGTGTGGGTGTAAAGCACTTCATTTAATTTCCTTTTAAATATAGCTAACGTCTTCGCTTCTTTGATGGTATTGGGAAGATGATTATAGACCTTTATACAAGCAAAATAGGGCGACTTTTCAAAAAAGGCTGTGGTGTGTCTCGGCAATGTGAAGTCGTTTCTGTGTCTAGTAGAGTAACCATAAGTGTGACTGTTTAGAAGAAATTCAGCACTATTTAGATAGGCATACACTGCTTATTTCAATATGTATATCGATAGCACTGTAAGTATTCTTTTCTTTTTAAAGATCGGCTTGCAGGAATCAAGGTGTTTCAGGTTAAAGATCAAGCGTAGTATACGTTTTTGCAGTATGAGGACTCTTGATACATTTGTCGTCTGTCCCCAAAGAATGACATTGTAGCTCAGATGACAACATACAAGTGCATAGTAAGTTGTTAAAAGTTTTTTCGTAGGAACTGTTTGCTTTAGTTCCAAGAGAGCAAAGTATACCTTGTTGAGTTTAGTCCAGAGATGATTAAGCTGTGGTTCCCAAGTAAATTTGGAGTCCAAGTAGGTGCCCAGAAATCTTACAGTATGCATGTTGTCATCTCATTTCAAGTCAAAGTGCACATTAGCAGTTTTTGTTTAATTCAAAATCAGTCTATTAGCGAAACACCATTTGCTCATGTTGTAACAGACTCTTTCTACAGCTTCGTGCATCTTCCTCTCATTCCCAGCAGAAACAGCAACAGTTGTCAAATTTTATAGTCAATCCTGGGAGCGTAAGATCGTTTATAAATAAAATAAACAACAGTGAGGCCAGGACTGGTCCCTGTGCAGCTTCGATGTCCACATCATATTCGTCAGAATACATTTCGTTTATTTTAACAAGCAGCTTCCTTTATTTTAGAAATGAAGTTATGATTAGAAGTGCGTTTCTTCTGATTGCAAGTTTAAATAATTTCTGCTGGATTAAATCGAAATGTAAGATATCAAAGTCTCGAGAAAGACCAAAAAATAACCCCACAACTATGCGTCTGTTTTCTATCTCCCTGTAGATGAAATTTGCCAGTTTGAATGCCGCTGCCTCAGTTGCCCTCTCAGCTCTAAAACTGATCATTAGATAAGAGATTGTGGTTATTTAGAAGCCATAGGGCTAGTTTGGCACCCAATATGGAAATTAGCTTGTAATTTGTCATATCTTGAGTATCACCGCTTTTATGTATTGGTACCACTGTCGCTACTTTCAGAGCTAAGGGGAATACACCAGGGGATATTGCCTGATTCATTATTTTTGCTAATGGGTGTTTGATTTCCTCGCAGATTTTCTTGAGAACTGCTGTTCTGTCAGTACCAGATGCGTTTTTATTTTTTAACTGCATTATTATCTTTTCTACCTCTTCAGAGGTTGTTGGATGCAAGAAAGTGGAGATATGAAATGGAGGCTGGACCGTCGGACAGATTTGTGGCTCAAAGGTTGTGGCCAAAGTGCTGTTGAATTTTTTCCTCCGTAATTATTGAAAAGAAACGTGCAACTTTAAGAGTTATGGATTTCTCCTGTTCTCTAGCTCGGTTCAGCCCCCTATTGACAATATTCCATGTTGTTTTTGATTGGTTGGCTGAGCCCTTAGTTATTGATCCATTCTACTCGGCAATGTTTAAGTGTTTTCTGTATAGCTTTTTCTTGTGCTTGTAGTCTTGCAACACGTTTTTTTTGCTACGTCATGTCATAAGTATTTCCTGTTTTTCTTGTTTCAGTTCTTCTGCTATCCATTTCGAGATATATTTTTTTCGAGTTCAAAACGATATAACAGAGTCCTCATAAAGATATCAAACATTTCATTAATGTTGGTGGCATCACTCAACTTCCAGTCTGCGCTTTTGAGGGTAGTTTTTAATTTCTCCAGTGCTCCAGTGAAAGTGGCCTGTACTTCCCTGACACTTATTTTCGGATACTGTTCAAGGGGTTGAATGGGAATCCTTAGGAATTGAAGATGGTGGTCCGATATATGTGGCTCAAGTATATTACATATAATATGGTCCTGCATATGTGTCGCCATGTAGTCAATTGACGATGAAGACGTTCCTGTTTTCGTTGTAAAAACGCGGGTTGGTCCCTCACTGTAGTGAGTAATGGAACTATATTTAAACAGGTAATATTATAAATATTTATTTTTCTCATTCTAGTTAAATATTTAAAATATTGTAGATATCCAAAAGGAAGGCAAGTCTCAGTAAAATAAGCATGTTATATTTTCACGTATTTGCAACAAGACGGAGGTCCCGGTCATAGAGCTCAAATAGTGAGAGACTATCTATCTTATTGGTTCTGGATTTCTTTTTGTGGGGATACCTTTAAAATAGAATTTATACTAGAGAAAGAAGAGTCCTTCAGAGAGTTGCAGCGGCGGCTATTTATTATTTTCAATGCCTCGAGGCGAATAGGCACTATGTGCGAAACTTGTGTAAGATATGGTGTTCCAGCCAACTCCCAACAAGTGGCAACATGGTCCGGTACGAGATGGAGAATTGCAACGCCGACGTTTTCACCTTGTATCTTAGAAACAAAGCGGGCTATGAAAATTTTAATTACGTCATCTTTCATTTTCCAAGAAAGTAGCATAGTGATGTGAAAACCGGAATCCGTATCTTTCCAAATAACCGAGATACCTGATAAAACCATTAACACACAGGGATTTTCCTTATAATTTGCCACCACCTTAAAGCCTTGATTTGAAAAGATACAAAATAATGTTTATACGAAAGTTGTAGGATTTTTCCTAAATATTTTCACTACGGTAAATTCAAAAACAAATGACGACCGGAAAATTTAGAAATCACAAACAACTTCCTGTATTTTTTAAATGTTTGAATTTTCCTCATTATACTCTTTTAAAAAATATATAATATGTCTGTACTTGGAATGGTAGTTTTTGAGCAATTCGACTTCAAAGTTGCCCTTTATGAGAAATTTAACATACCATTTTAGGTCTAGTTACCTGTGGATGCGATTCGGCCACTATGATACTTAAGTCGCTCTAGCCATGAATAGTTGAATTTAGTCGTAAAAATTATCTTTTTAACTATACTTGGTAGCCTTAAGAGGATCAAACAGGCAACTGAAAATTAAAAAAAGAATATATATCAGAAACATTCCGTTTGCTTAGCAAACAGGAAAAATATTAAATACATTTAATCGTTTGATATACATTTTTTTTCTTTATACGGTGTAGGCCTAGGAGGAAGTAACACAGAGTCTCCTGAAAACGAAAAAAAAAATCAAGAGCGTTCAGTTTTTTTAACAAGCAGTGAAACACGTCAAACAAAACGCAAGCCTAGAGATATGAAGCAGTCCCAAAAAACAGCGGTTACTTTAAAAAAGAACAAACAGTGAAACATATCAATTTTTTCTTTATATAGGACTGATATAAGAGGGCGAAACAGCTCACCAAAAACAGAATTAGAATTGAAGGTTTTATTTTAATAATAAACTATTAAATATTTCAAAAAAAAACGGCCACTGGAAAAAAACGTACATATATATATATATATATATATATATATATATATATATATATATATATATATATATATATATATATATATATATATATATATATATATATATATATATATATATATATATATATATATATATATATATATATATATATATATATATATATATATATATATATATATATATATATATATATATATATATATATATATATATATATATTATAATCAGATGAAGATGGTAAGACCAGGTAGGAACAAAGGAAAGAAGCTGCTAATTTAACTAGGCACCTCGAAGTTTTATTTGAAACCCGTGCACAAACAAGTGACAAAACATATATCCATTTTACATTTTTAACACTTAACGAAATTATGGCAACAACTTTAAAGAAACAGTTCAAATAAAGCCCGACTAGGGGTAAATAATAATATCTTTTATCTAAACATTTTTATTGATGGCCATTTGTACCAACATATTGGATTCCTACCAATATTTTACCAGTTCCAGTCTTCCGGTCTTCCACCTCCATTTTGAATCCGTACCAATATTTTACATATCATTATATATCAAATCTTATTCTTGTGCACAATTTAAAGTCAAGTTTATAATAAGGTTTTCTACGTTGATTTTTTAGACATTTTATTTAATTGCCGTTTTGATCCGCCATCTTGAATTCGTACCACAATTTTCCCAGTTTATCTCTATATGACACATAATTCTTGCACAAAATTTGAAGTAGTTTTTCCGGCTATTTTTAAAAATATTTTATTAGGCACCCATATTATTTTGCCATCTTGAAATTCGTACCAAAATGTTATCATTTAATTTCTATAGTGGTCCTAATATTGTCATTTCATTCCAAAATTTGAATTCAATCGGATAAGTGGTTTTTTAGCTATGCGGCGAACAGACAGAGAAACCAACGGAATTGAGAAAACATCGTTATTGACATATAGGAATCCCAAAACGTGAAGATCTGAAAAAACTTCGGAGGGTGATTTTCTTACGATTACAATGCCTTCCTCTTACGAGGGAAGTAAAAATTAACTGTAAATGAACAAAAAAAGTCATCTTAGCCTGGCAAGCAACGGCAGAAAATTTTAACCGTTTTACCAAAACTGATTTATATATTTTAGTAAGTAAGTAAGATGAGCGTCATTCGTCGCACCAATGCAACTTTGCGAAAGGTGGTGGGAAATTACGAATATGAAAAAAAGTGCTGATTTCAACAAAGTTGAAAACATTTCTGTACGTATTGTTTATCAATCAATCAAATATCAACTTTATCACCCAACCAAATCGTGCCTGACCCAACTTTATGACCCAATCGACTCCAACCTAATTTCTTACCCACGTTGCGATATTTTTAATCTATACATTTCGGTTCAACCTAACCAATTAGATCCCTTGAAATTGCCTGTAACCCAGCTAGAGCTAAATGGAGCCTGACCCAACTACCCACTGACGTCATTTTACGTACACCTCCCAAATGGTCAAATTTACAACACAATACTTTTAAACTAGCAAAAGTATAATCAAGTACACTGTCAGTATTAATATCCATTCTTATGGGCTATTCTAAAAACAGATAAATGGACCCCAAATGGACGGTCGTTAAACTAGATGGGATGTCGCGATAAACACCAAAACAACCTTTCCGTCCCTTAGGCAATTGAATTGATTATTTCCTTCCTATCAATTTTGACCAATCACTGACAAGACTTCGTACGTCATAATTAATTTTCAAGTGGTAAAATTACCTGATATTACTGTCAGAAGTTTTTCCGAAAAGGTAATCGAAGAAAAAATTAAGTTTAACAAGGTAAGATAAAATATAATTATTGTTCTAACTGTTGTTTTAAATACAAATGTTGTTATATTAAATAGTATTTATGGAAGTTTAAAAATAATCTTTGCAGTTCTTTCCAGAACACCAGACGGTGTATATCGAGTGGGCAGACGAGTTTTTTTTAGACGAACGCTTATCAGTGCTGTTTAGTGTTCTTTGTGGATAAGAATATATTCATAGGAATTTAATTTTAAAAATATTACCAATTTAGTCTGTAAAGACCTAGTTAAAAAGTTTGCCGTCGTGGTGGGAGACCACCCAACGAAGCTTTTAATTTGGAAGAGGATATAATAATGAATTCTGAAATAATAATGAATTCTGAAAAGTTTTCCTGCTAGTAATAACACCGATGCCCTAGAAAATAATCAGATCAGATCGCATTGCGCGAATAAATACTAAAAATAGATTCTATGACGATAGTGCGGGTCCTTATTACATACTCGTCGATCATAAATACTTGAATGTAGGTCGTCTTCACCCTATGAAATTGGGAGAAATGCTCTCACAACTCGTTGAAGATGAACAATATATTGCGGAATTGTATCCTGCAGGTAAAAATTTAATCAAATTAGAATTAAACAACGCAAAAGCAGCAAATCGGATTGTTTCTAGGAAATTCTTGGAAGTCAAAAACTTGGTTGCTTATGTTCCTTTGAACTTAACAGTTATAGTACACGGAGTAGATACTAGCTATTCTGAATAACAATTATTTAATTTAAATAATTTCTCGGTTGAAGTACTGAAAGTTGAACGAATGTGACGTAGAATTAAAGGTATTGACAATGATGAACCAGCGCGGGTTCCGAGACAAAAGATAAAATTCACTTACGCAAAAGTTGATTTGACTCAATATGTATTTTTTGGGAAATTCAGGTGCCCTGTCCTTACCTACTATGCACAGTCACTCATTAACCTTGGAAAAAGATGGTGCAGAAATAGGCGAGAAACCGTACAAACACTTAAGGAATTACAGTTGCCGAAGGCTTTTATATGTAAGTATTGAGATAAAACAGTTGAATATATAATAAATACTGGCATTGTAAGGATCGTAAGCTTTAAGTGTATAATATAGTAGCTAAACTTTCAAAAGATAAAAATAAGTTAAACGTATATAAACCCAAGGTATACTGATGAATGATCTTATATTTATATATGTAGAATTATTCTTGAGGATTATAAGGTAGCCACTGCAGGTAAAATGCATTCAGTCTGATTTCTTTAATGCTATCAATTGTAAGCCTTAACTGTACTGTACCGCAATAAGAGTTAAGCTCCTAAAAGATGAAATTAAGTCGTCATCTTGGAGACCTTGAGCCCCAATTTATGATGCCGTACGACAAGTGAAAGTATATATTGGAATAATATACTTATAATATAGCATTTTGACTGCAGTAATTTGATAATGACTTTAAACCACGACATTTTTTTTATTAACTACTCCCATTACTGTCAGCTTTCCATAGGGTTTCTCTAAACTTTTAATGGGTTTTTCGCCCTGTTCAGTCAGCATTCGCCAATTTTCCTGCCTGGGAGCCGGACTGTATTTTGTTATTCGCCATGGCAACGTGGCAACTGAATCTTTGGAAGGAGATCCCAATATTCGTACACGACATTATCGTAGCATATGTCCAGTTTTATGGCAACGAAAGCATTCTGTATGTCTATTTTGCTGTTTATAAGGCTTAATGTCTTGACTTTTTCGTATCTCCCTGCCTCAAATAGTTTTCGCATATACTCCTGCATATTATCGGCTGGGTCCTCTAGAGTAACTGATCTAATTTTAGGTTTTGGGGCATTAAATGCAGCTTCCAATTATAGAGGACGAACAAGTGCGCCTCCACTCTTGCTAAACTTAATCATTTTTATATTTTTTTGAATTTTGGGATTCCTTATTCGATCTACAAATCATACTGTCATCCATTCCTGTATATCGTCACCTGATGCATCTTATTAACTTTCTAATGTCAGAACTTCTTGAAGTGATTGCTGGGCTTCTGTGTTTTAGTTTTAAGCTGGATTCTGTTTATTTCCTGACAGTACTTACTTCCTGGTGCTGATAGTTTTGCTCACAACTCGCAGTAATGCTTTGTAATAAATTCAATTCTGTCCGGTTCTCTTAACGAAACTATTAAAAAAGTGGCCTTTTCTTCGTCAGTCGAACCATTGGTTGTTGCTGAGGCTTCAAATTGACACAAATACATTGTTCAGGAAATTGACTTATCAAATATTTGAGGTTTGATTTTATCGCCAGAAACTGCTATTGGACCAGCAAAAGTGTACTTTTTCAGTATATTTATTTCTTTTTCAAGATGTTGAACAAGATCGTTTCTCACTTTGTCTATGTTTTCTTAATTTCTCTTTTCACGTTGTTTACCTCTTCAATGACATTATCTATACCTTTTTGCAATCGGCATTGTCTTTTTCATTTGCATTCTGAATCCAGTCCTGTATTTGATGTTCTTCTTCTTGCCTTCTCGCCTCTTATTTCTGTTTTTTATTTTATCTTTTTGCCTCTTGGTTGTTAAAAATCTTTTCGAGCCCATCCCGCTCTTCTTGTTTTTTTTGTCTTTTGGGTACTGGGCAACTTAAAATCTTCTCGAGCCGATAATATTCTTCCTGTTTTTCTTTTTGTCGTTTAGCTTCTCCATCCTGTTTTTCTTTTGATTTTCAAATCTTGCAGATATTTTAATATTTCTGTCGTTTTGCCCTCTTTTAGTATCTTCTGTATCTCTTTCTTGCTGCCTTTTGAATTCTTCGGTTTCTCTTTCTTGCTTTCTCTTTCTTTCTTGACGAACTAACTTTTTCCTAAGGATATCCTTTTGTTTATTGTGTTGTTCTTCAATCTTCTTCCCTTTCTCGCCCATTTTAGCTGTTCGTCGTCTGGTGTTAGGCCTACAATTATATTACTTTAGGCTCCTTTTTCTCTTTAAAATACGCTGGCAAAGTCAAATTAGGTGAATATTGCTTAGTTTTAGAGTAGAACTTTCTGAAGGTTTCGTGAAAAATGTGACCTAATTTTTTCTTGACAGCCAAAAAACACTAAAACAGTCAAAACACACCAATCTTTGTTACTTTTGAAATAGTTTGCTCTGAAAAATTCCTGACATTGTTCCTATAAGGTCTTATATAGGTCCAAAATGCGATAGTAAAGTCGAAATTTACAGATGTTGTTTAATTTCACAATAGCTGAAATTTTCTTGAAATGAATCTGATAAAGTCTTCTTGAGGTCCATAACATAACGGTAACGCCAAAACTTACAGATCTTGCTTAGTTTGGAAATAGAATTCTCTATAATTTTCTTAAAATGGCTCTGATAAGGACTTGAGGTATAAAACACGATGGCAAAGTTAAAACTTACAGATCTTGCTTAGTTTCCCAATGGAATGTTCTAGAATTTTCTTGAAATGACTGATAATGTCTTCATGAGGTCCAAGATACGATGGCAAATTCCAAACTAACGGATCTAGTATTAGTTTTGACATAGAATCTTGTAAAAGCTCTTCAAAAAAGTACAAAATTACAAATAGCCACGTTCGGAATTCCGGTTCAAACACAAATGACTTAAAAATTTTTCGCAATCGGGCCTTGATCATAATTTTAATTTTTCCATCTTCACACTAAAGTTCTCACTAATTTTTAGTCGATATCTCACTTCCGACACAAATTGTTACGTGTTCTCTTTATAACAAACACATCTTTAACAAATAACATTAACTTTTATTAAACACTCTGTACAACACAACTAATCGACTTAACGCTAACGCATCTAAATAGAAGACTAACCTTAAAGCATCGACGCCTCGCTAATATATGTGCAATGGGAACATTACGGCTTCTGCGCCCTTCTCGGAGCTAGACGACTGACTTGTAGGATGCAGTTTTTGTTTACTTCTAGTTAAACACATAAGTTTAATTCATTAAGTGGTTATACTGTTTCTCGCCTATTTAAATCTTCTCATTCAAACAAATCTTAACACGTTAACTTTTATGATCATATCTTTTTCTGTTGTATAATATACTATGAATTTTGAACGTGTGTAAGTGATTTTTGTAAAAACTACCCTGAGTGTAAAGAAAAGACTGGAGAATAAGGTCTCAAAAATATTTTTTGTACGTAGATATATCTCGTCGGTTTATCAGTATATGCTGAATGAAATCTATACAAATACAATAATAGAATTTATTATTAAAGGCGCAGACAAATTTTGCAATATATCGAGTAAAAATTATTTTTTATTTATAATTCAAAATGCGTTTGGAAGAAGATATACGTAGCTACATTACACCACCTCAAAAAACTATTTTTTTCTGTAAACTCGATTTTTGCAAAAACCATGAGAGCAGCAGAAAAAAACAATACAATACAAAAACAAACAATACTTTTTTTAGGAAATAATCTGCCCTATATTTTTATTTAGACAATTTTGCTCTATCTACGATAACTTGAATGATACTGACCAAAACTCATTTCTTTCAACATTTTTTTTTGTGATCCAGATGGTTTACGTGTGAGCATTCTATAAATTCTTAAACAACCCTCGAGAGGTACTATAAGGGGAAAAAAATTGCACAATTACATTATTCCTGTGACAGCTTCCAAAACTGTCTCTGGTGACATAGTTAGTACGTACATATATAAATAGATATACTTGTTTAGGTAGATGTAAATCAACGTCAGCGGGAAGTTGGGTCCGACTCGATTTGTGTCTACTCGGGGTACAAAAGAACTTCAAAGGCTCAAATTGGTTATGTTAGGCGATTATTTATTACTTTTAAAAATGCTACACCGTTTAGGTAGTTGGGTTAGACACAATTTGGATAGGTCATAAATTTGGGTCAGACTCGATTTAAGTGGTTGATAAAGTTGGGTTAGAGAGGATTGCGATGGAGCAAAAAAAACATAGGAAATGTAGTGTACCTCTTTCGGTGGAGGAAGAGCGTGATAGGCCTCTGTACTGTCTACTTGCTTATACGACTATAAAATATGTTAATATGACCGATTTCACCGAAACAGAAATTTGGTACGTTGATAGTTTAAACAATTAAATGAAGGAAAACGATAGACAGATAGCAATCTCATGTTCCGATGGTCACGATTGGAGTCATCTAAGATGTAGAGCGCTGCGCAACCACGAACCTAACCACACTTTGATCACGTCAGTCGTAACCCTCACAACATGAGGTGATGGCCATATGACTATTTTCGTGTAATAAATTGCTCCAGAGAATATCAGCGTAACTCTAAAATGCGTCGCAATTGCAAATTATTAACCGGTGAAGAAAAAAGAGTCCTGAGTAAAGGTATGTTGATTTTTCCTTAAGATTATCGGAATTTCAGTATTTTTTTTTGTTTTAAAAAATGTATCTTTTTGTTAATTGAAGAACTGTAGTATTTCTGATATGCTGTTATAAAATTTATGTGAATTTGAAAATTATATTTGAACTTTTTTCAAAAAACTCAACGGATTTTTTACTAAACCATGACGCGTTCATAGACTTGTCAGACTGCAGATATCCTGCGTATCCATGTCTTACCTTGACTAAAGTGTTTGAATTTCAGTCCAGCAAAATGATTCTAAAATATTCCAATTTTTACCCCTCCTCATTTTTTCTTAAATGATATCCCTTGTTCCGATATTGTCAATTAACGAAATGTCCGAGATTTTTAGACGGGAAGTCCGAAAAAAATCCTTAAACAATTCACTACCTGAGTTTTTCATCAATGCGATTCAATCAACTAATCAATGCAATTTATTCAATGTTAGTACGTACATATACAAATAGATATACTTTTATCAAATTGTCATTACAATTACAGTTTTGTAAACTTTTAAGATACTAAAAAGGAGAAAAGGGTAAGTTTAGTTTTTTGTTTTACAAGAATCCTTAAATACTATACCATTAATAACCTTATTATTTTCTTTTGGATTTTAAAGATGCCATTAATGCAATTTACACTACCTCATTGTATTAGATCATGTGACTGCACAAACTAAAATAAAGTTCAAGGAAACATTGTTTTTTTATTTGTCTAATTAGAACGAACACTGCACTAATTTTAGCCAGTAAATACTTTATGCGGTCATTTCATTTTAATTTGTTGTCTAAGTATAAACCACGAAACTTAATATATTCTATTGATGAATTGATTTACTCTCTCATTTTAATAGCAAGCTCTTATCCACCAGAGAGTTTTTTGTGCAGAATCTGGGTTTCGAAAAAGGAACCATTATCGGACGCCACTGCTCGGTAATTATGAACTCAGAAATATTTTCTTTTTTGTCACACCAATTTACCCTCTACGATCGACCCGCAAACACCTTTTACCCGCGACGCACGACGTACTGTTTCCGGAGCGCGTTAAACTTTGAAAAATTCTAATTTAAAAAAAATCTGGTTCAAAGTACATTTTGTATCTGAAATATTTTTACTAGTATTGTGTATCTCAAACTGAAACTAGGTATACTAATCGTTTAAGTGGCTATAGGAGCAGAATTTAAATTCACTCCTATAGCCAATTAAATGATTAGTATACCTAGTTTCAGTTTTAGATACACAATACCAGTAAAAATATTTCAGATACAAAATGTACTCTGAACCCGATTTTTTTTTAATTAGAATTTTTCGAAGTTCAACGCGCTCCGGAAACAGTACGTCGTGCGTCGCGGGTAAAAGGTGTTTGCGGGCCGATAGGGTAAATGGGTGTGACAAAAAAGAAAACATTTCTGAGTTCATAATTACCAAGCAGTGGCGTCCGATAATGGTTCTTTTTTCGAAACCCAAATTCTGCAGAAAGAACTCTCTAGTGGATAAGAGCTTGCTATTAAAATTGGAGAGCAAATCAATTCATCAATAGAATATATTAAGTTTCGTGGTTTATACTTAGATAACAAATTAAAATATAATGACCACATAAAGTATTTACTGGCTAAAATTAGTGCAGCATTCGTTCTAATTGGACAAATAAAAAACACTGTTTTCTTGAACATATTAGGATTAGTTTATTTTAGTTTGTGCAGTCACATGATTTAATACAATGAGGTAGTGTAAATAGCATTAATGGCATTTTTAAAATCCAAAAAAATAATAAGGTTATTAATGGCATAGTATTTAAGGATTCTTGTAAACCAAGTTTTAAAAACTAAACCTACTCTTTTCTCTTTTTTAGTACCTTAAAAGTTTACAAAACTGTAATTGTTATGATAATTTGATAAAAGTATAACTATTTGTATATGTACGTACTAACATTGAATAAATTGCATTGATTAGTTGATTGAATCCCATTGATGAAAAACTCAGGTAATGGCGGCGAATTGTTTAAGGATTTTTTTTCGAACTTCCAGTCTAAAAATTTCGGACAATTCGTTAATTGACAATATCAATAAATTGGAATATTTTAGAATCATTTTGCTGGACTGAAACTCCAGCACTTTAGTCAAGGTAAGACATGGATTCGATAGAGAATTTTGTCCCTATATTTATCTCACTTTTGAAATTTTTATTATTGCTGCTTTGAATCGGTGTTTTATGTTCGGCCCTGTATCAACAAATCGCTTGGTCTTAATCGAATAAAGTAAATACACCAACAAAACTTTTTTTTTTGCCTGGAGATCGATACGAAATTTAGCTTGATTGGTATTAAGGTTAGTGTGCATGAAAGTATTCTGGCCGACTGTGAGCCTTCGATACAACAGTATCGGGACTTAATAGGACAAAAACGATTGTAAAGTTTTAGCAAGTGTTTTATACCGAATTTTGAACACCAAATAAATATACTATAATAACAAATAAGTGAGTCAAACATGACATCGAATTCGATAATTTCTTTCGTATACGGGGCATTCAGAAGTAGTATTACTATAATGTTTTGCTTTACACGGGATACCACGTACCTATATAAAGGAAAGTGTTTGTATTACGCATCACAACTAACGCGACTAGCAGCTATTTTTGGTCATTATATTACTCCAACAATAAATACACTAAATTTCTGATACTCAATAATAATACCTGATATATTTTTTTTTTGGTATCCTCCTAGGCAAAATGAATAATTTTGTTATATCTTTTTATTCTAAAACCTAATTCATACAATTTTTAGCATCCAATAATGCCAAAGACGGCAAGATATTTTGTTATTTCAAAAAACACTAGAATGTATTGAGCAAACTGAATAACAAAGAGACACATTATTAGATTTGAAAAAGAAACTGTTCTTCCCTCGGATTTTTTTTTTGTATAATCATGTTGATGGTCTCACAAATTAGGGGAATTCTGAGTGTATTGCATAAAGACCGGAAATCATATTTTTAAAAATGGTGGCTTCAATTCGTCCGATTGTAATCAAATCATTTGAAAATAAAATTGTAGGTATTAATTAAAATTCCTTTTTTTTAATAAGCTATGTGGCTTACATTTTGAGTATAATCAATGTTTTCTTTAAAACTTAAATATAACTATTTTAAATTTAAACATATAAAATCAAATTGAGTAAAAATTTTAATATTTTTTAATAAGAAATTAAGTAAAATTTCTTATTGAAAAAAGTACTTGTTATTGCCGTTTTGAGGAGAACAAAAAAAACCTTCATTTTAAAAACTAGAGCATTAATTCATTCAACATGTCCAAAAACTACACAAGATTAAATTCTCAAATTGAATTACAGTTTTTAACCGTTCTACCAGATATAAAAACCTATTGTTTGGTATACTTATTAGTAACCAGTTAAAACAACTTTTACAACTTTTTATCAAAATTCATGACACACAAGTGAAATTATGAAGAAAATTCAAAAATTCTTTATGTCATGTGGTTTCTGTAGTTTTGCAGGTTATATATTAGTCACAGAAGTAAGGAAACCAGCGCAGTTTTGTCAGAAACTTAAAAACAATGTTTTTGGTTTAGATCGAACCAATAGAAGCGCCGTCTATTGGTCTATTATATCTTTGTTAAAAAAAAATTGTCAAAAGCCCTTATTTTCTATCTATATAAGTTTCCGGCATTAAAATTGGGCATTATACCCAATTACAAGAAAGAAAATCAGGATGTATTCATTTAAATACACAAAATAGCAAAAGCAATAGTGTAAGCGTGCTTTCGGTTCAGAATACTATTTATTCGTAATACAAAGATTATAAAAAAGCCTTCCATAAAAGCAATGTTAATTTTCTAGCGAATATTACAATAATTATTATAGAGATTTTTCAAAAATAGGCTGATTTAGGAATTTGGCCTTCTTTAAACTCCCTTTGAAAGGATTTTTTTTAAGTATTTGGGATTACTGAAGGAAAGTTTTGTAGACTTAGCGTTATCCAGTCGGCAGTTTCAGAAAATAGAGTATTTTACCTATAAAAATAAAATAAAGTACAAAAGGTTAGTAAAAATTGATTTACACAAATAAAAAGGACTTACACATATGTTATTTTGCTAACATAATTTAAATAAATAGCTAGTTTGAAAACCTACCTGAACAAAGGAATAATTTATAATAAATGTAGAAAATAATTTTGCCGCCTGTATCGTTCAACACATGCTCACATTTTTCATTTTAAAAATACAGGTTACAATACTGAGTGTTGAAAATTTATCTAAAGACGCATGCCATGACATTTCATTATCGGAACTTCACTACCCAAACCAACATAGCGTTCGTTGATATTCGTCTTCTTGACACACGGGCGAAAGAAAATAATTTTCCTTTTTGCTTACGTTTCCTCGTTATAACCCTTACATTTTTTTTGTATTATCGCCTTGTTTTGCACAGATGTGTGTCTAGTGACAAATAGGCGAAAACTTTGCCTAAAACAAAAACAAATTCACTGGTGCAATTAAGGGAAACATTTTTAGATTTGAACAACTGACAGAGGTCGCAAGAAATATCTAGCAAACTTTTTTCTTACAATTTTTATTTGAAGCTATTACTAAAAGTTGAAAGTATACTTTAGAATATTAATAGCAAAATCTCTTAATTTGGTCATATTTTTGACCTGACACCCATTTTGTTCCGCAGTACAAGTGAAAGATAATTTTTTTGGTACGTCCAGTGCTTCCGTATAGCGTTGTTATTATCAAAGCCACAGAACTAATAGAATAAGGCTAGAGCAAAATGTTTATTAATTAGGTCAAACATTTTTCTCGACAGCTCGCAGGCTACAACATTATATAATATTGTAACCGAATTTGAAAAACCAGAGCCCTTTTTTAAATGTATCTATTAAAGACCAATATATCAATTTTTCACAATAAATATGCTGCTTAGCATATGCTTTTTTTGTTATATGAAATATTTTTCTAAATTATGTAATCTCCATTTATGTTACTAACCTCAAGAAGTTTAGGTATTTACTTTGCGTTTATAATAAAGCTATTGTGAATGTGCTAGTACGAAACATATTTTTATCCAATGTTATAACTCTGCTTGTGACCTTTCAAACTTATTGTGATAGTTCGACGTAACATGAAATAAACGTTTTTACTAATAATTAAAGAAATGATTATCCTAAATATTTAAAAGATTTTGTATACATTTTTATTAAATCAATGTTAATTTCTTTCGCATACAAATGCCAAACGGATAAACTCGTATAAAGTACATGCTTCATAGATATCTTATGAAACTAAAATTTAGTATACCATTCCGTTCTCATATTTTAGTATAATATCAAAAATTCCTGGCAACATGGACACTAATCATACATTTTCTGTAGTTTCTTTTTTTTCTTGTTACCCAGGCAGCTGCACTTATAGTATTCATACATCGAATAATGCTCGACAAATGCTTACTTTCATTGTACATAGATTATATAGAACATATTTAAAAAAAATCTAATCCTATATATAGTATAAATACAACCCTAACTACTAAACGTAGGTTAATTATCAGAACAATTTCAATTTATACCTAACCTATTTGTCAGAGTTTTGACAACAAATCAAATTGGTATTTTACGTAAATTCGCATGTTTTGTTTCTACTTTTATTATTTTACTATTTACTAATACATTTTTTAATACTTTTTTGTTCTTAAAGTTCGATTTAGAACAAAACCCGGTGTTGCATAAGTAAACTAACTGTAATACAATACATTCACAAATAAGTATGTTGGACATTTGAAAAAAAATTATTAGTAATATCCAGAATTTGAAATTACTTGAAGATCAAAAAATATAAAAATTTTAACATGTAAAATATAATTTTCAAACAGTCTTTCACTGAACTTAGTGGAATACGGAATTCTACAACGTCGCCAGTTATCTGTGTTGTTACCGGGTCTTGTGGGAGTCTCACTCTGCTCAGAGTGGAAAACTTCCCACACAAGTGAATTAAACGCCATGAGCACGAAGATTCTTAGTTTTTTCGAGAATCTACTCTTTTCGGCCGCCATGTTACCACAGGTTATTGAAAACATAATGGCCATGTGTTCGGGTGCAGAGAAAGTTTCGGAAGAATCTGAAAAAGTGATTATATATAAGTGCAAAAGTCGATTGTAATTCCGAGGGACGGTCTAAAATATGACGCCTTACAAAAGAGTTAAAGAATTCGAAGAATAAGAAAAAAATGGCTAATTACCATTCGGTGAAAGTCACAAAGGAAACAAGCACGCAAGCATCATTTTTAAATATCACAATATAATTATAGATTTATTGTGCTTATTGTACAAAATACGATCTTTACATTTTCTGAAGTATTGAATAGTAATAATTTCTTACCAATTTTTTTTTCAAAAATCTTAACACATAGGTTCAAATTTGTATAGCTAGCGTATAAACTTTAGATTGCTAAAAGTATTGACATAACTGAGATATCTAAAGGAATAATCATACAGATTGATTTAATTAATAGTTTTCATATCGTTTTGAAAATACCCATTTCAAATTTTGATACTCCTTGTATAGGTAACTACAGACATATACATAAATACAGAAATATTATGTATCGGGACTTAACTATCCCGAACTATAATATCAGTTCAGTTCATTGTTTTCTAAAAATTGTAATGTCCTCGTAAAAATTAAAATGCGACAACAGTGTTCCGCCACGACCGTTACTCCGCGCTATCGCAAGCCAGTTTCTCCTGTACTGCACTTTCAGAATAAGCCTTAAACCAAATACAAAATAAAATTTATAGTTATTTGGTCATATCTTATTTAAATAAATTAATCAAAATTATCTACACGATATAATAATACAAAATTACATATATGTACATGTATTAAAAAAAAATATATAGAATATATCTAGAATATTTGAAAAATGAGCAAATGTCCGACTCAAATCAGTAGACAAAGCCTCAAAAGCTTTAAAAATTACGAAGCTCGCAGAAACTATTAAGAGCCTCAGATACAGAAATTCGCTATTGTTTTGATTTTTATAGGAACTCAAAAATAGTAGTCCTTTAAGTCTGTTCCAATAAAAAAATTTACATTTTCAATTTTACTTATGTACTTACCGATGGAACAGAATAGAGAAAATTTAGATAGTATACTAAGGTTTACATTATACTGTTGACCTTTACTGCAATAAATCAAACGCCTGATTAAACACCATTGTGTATGTCTCAATATCTTTAAACCGCAATAAATAGGTGCAGGGTCGGTTTGAAAATATATCTATCTATACTACTGTTAATATAGCCAGAGTATATATATTGATTTATTTTTATTTTGAATCCAAAAGACATTTTTAACTAAATGGAAATAGAGATCAATCAGAAATATTATTTTACTGTATTAGTAAAGGTATAAAAGTACAATAAAAATTAAATACTGATTTATTCGTGTCAAGTTTTTACAGTCGTTAACAAAGTACACTAGGTATATGAAGAAGATCTTTACAAGTTATTATGATTAAAATTTATTTATTAGGATTTAAACTACACACTACAAAATTAAAACTAAGTTTAAAAATAAAATACAGCAATTTTTTTTTTAATTTCTGCACTTGTACTCTTAGAACTAGGAAACATTTTTACTTGACCACTATGATAACTAGGATTGTCCATTACAATAAAACTATTTTTGGGTATAATTTTAAGATGTCGATGTTCAAACCAATCTACTAAAAGTTTTACGTCAGTGTCGTGGTGGTAATCTAGAGAAGAATCTGCTATGTTTTTAGTTATAGTGTTATAGTCAGTTTCAACGTCAAAATTATCATCTCTTTTTGTGCACAATTGTCTTCTTCCCTTTTAAGTTTTATTTTTGGTGGTTAGTTTTTACGTTAAAAGTTTTCGGTAGTTCCATTATGTTCCAGGCGTTAATTTTGTGCTTTTATGTTCAACTTGGAACACACTGAAACTCCCGTAAACGTAAAAACGTAAAAACTAACCAACGAAAGCGAAACTTAAGAAAAAAATACAGATTTGTGTTGCAAAAATGGATTTTGATGGTGAAACTAAATATAACCGTTTATAACCTGTATTTCAAAAAAGTATCTAAATTTATAGTAATATATGGATAAATTAAATTTATAGTATTATATAGAAAAATTAAATAAAATATTTAGAAAGCTATTTCTAGAAAAGTTTAAGTTGCTTAAAATCCAACAGGGAGCGCTGATGCCAGTGCATTATTCTAATTTTCTAAATGAGTTCTGCTTTGTAAGTAAGAAAAAAGCGTTTTGCCAAAATTAAAAATGGCATTTTATTTACACTGAAAATTCGCGCATAAAGTAAATTTAAAGCACTCTCGAGCATTTTCGAAGTTTGAACATAAGCATAAATGCACATTTCACAATGCAGCTGAGCACAGGTCTTTCTTGCACAGCTTCCCCGGCTTCTGCCGCCTCCGCGTGCACGCCAACAAGCAAGGTCAACCAAATGGCGTAACTAGTTCAACTGCCTCCTCTCCGGTAGCCTTCGTTGAATACCGAGACATTGGTGGCGCCACACATGTGATGGCCCAGCTGCAGGGCTCCTTTCTCCTCTCTTCGGACCGCGGACCCATCCGAATTGAGTTTGCCAGGAGCAAAATGGCGATGGCTGCAGAGGTCGGTTTTTGGTTATTACTTGTTTCTTACTTTAGTAGGTCTGGTGCATGAAGCCTCTTTCACCAATGTACCTGATAAAGCCCGCATAAATTACTTTTTTTGTAAATGCTGGGATTAGTCGATTTTAATTTTTATTGGGCATTTATTTTACAGACTTTATTGATTTTTTTTAATAGAATACCTTAAACATAACCTCTCCGGTTATATCTGATTTTTTTGGTTCCTGGATGATTCTATTTAGTGTCGGTAAGTTGATGTCAAGGGGTAAAGTGCCGAAATGTAAGAAATTCACATGCAAGCCGTTTCGCTTTAAGTTAAACCGTTTATATTATACAGATAAACGTTCAAATACATTTTTTGAACGTCAATTTTTCGAAAATAATAAAAATTATGTTATTAGTGGAGTCAATCTACTGGAAATATTGGTAGAAAAGAAACTGCTTTTCCCCTCTGGATTTTTGGTATAAACATTAGGGTTGGATCACGAAGAAATGGAAATTTTTACATTGCAGATATATATATATATATATATATATATATATATATATATATATATATATATATATAGATTGCAAAAGTGGTTTAAGCCAAAAATTTGAGAGCGTAAGTCAAAAAATTAAGCAAACTGTAGGCTACATTTTGTGATTTACACCACTAATGCACAGTGAAACTTCTTTCAGTTTGCTTGTTCTGAACATTAGCACCATCTACTTAAAAACCAAGTAAGCCGGAATTACACAATAGAACAAGATAGGGTAAATCTTTCAATTTCTGATGTTTAATAAAAATGAGGCAGAACTAACTTGCACCACTTGGGCATTTAACGTCTGAAACCAGCCCAGATTTGTCGCAAATTTGAAATCAAAGATAACATTTTCAATGCAATAAGGCTTTGTTTAAGAAAATTCCTAGAACGGTATTTTTCTATAAAAGTATATATATATATATATATATATATATATATATATATATATATATATATATATATATATATATATATATATATATATATATATATATATATATATATATATATATATATATATATATATATATATATATATATATATATTGATATTTTTTTAAACACAGGTTTATTGCAGCGTCTATTAGTCCTATCGGAACAAAAAAAAACTGAATCTTTGTTTCAGGCGTCTATGTCCAATACCTAACCTACAAAACACCAAAAACTACGTGTTATAATAAATTTCCTTCATAATTTTACTTGGGTTTAATGAAGTATCTGTAGTTTTTGTGCAAACCGGCCAAAGTGAATATTTTATTTTCTTAAAAGTAGATTTTTTTTAATTCGCTACAAAACGACAAAAAAAATATTTTTTAAATAAAAATATCTTTTGATTGTCGTTTAGAAGAGAATAAAAAATGTCCATATTAAAAAAATTAAACATTTAATTTGCCCTGTTTGCATAAAAACTGCAAGCGAATCAATTTCAAAATTGATTTGAAATTTTTAACCCTTCTATTTAATTCAATAACCTAACACAGGTAAAATTATGAGGAAAATTCGAAAATTCTTTAGTGATGTGGTTTTGTAGACTAATCTCGTTTTGTCGAACTTATTTTGTCTTTATTATTTCGGTTTTACAGAGTTTCAAATGGTAACTATCTCCTGTCGTTTTCCAGTGTAAACTGTTTCAATTCAGTTCAGTTTAAACTTAAAAACGATTGGAGATATAGTTACCATTCGAAACTTCTGAAACCGATATAATAAAGACAACGGAAATCCGAGGAAATGAGTTTAGTGAACACTCTACATTGCCTACCACCTTCAAACAATCGTGATTTTGTAGGTTATGTATTGGTCACAGACTTCTGAAACCAGGGCAGTTTTGTCGGCAAATTTGAAGATTAAGAAAATGTTTTTTTTTGTTTCGATCAGATCATACAGTACAGCTATACTCATTCCTTTGTTTCAAAAAATTCCCAAAACACCACTCTCTACAAAAGTAGAAAAATTACTTCCGGCCGTGGTGCAATGCAAAAACTCAGGATTCCCTTTCTTTGTAATCCCACCAACATATTAGTACAAAAAAACACCTAAGGGAAGAAAGAGCAATTAATTTTTCATCAATATTTCCGGTAGATAACCCTCCAACACGTGTATAAAAAAAATTCCTTTTTCACCAAAATCTCCGGTAGATCGGTTATACTAAATATGTATGGAATTTATAGGAATGTATTTTTTGTTTTGATGTGAAATAATTTTCAATACAATAAAGATTCAACTGATCCGAGCGTTTTTTGAAGAAAAACTTACTTATGCGGGACTTTGGGCGGTCACTATACATTAATATTATGAAGATAGTGTCTGCCAGAATGTACGAAAGACATTTTTCTTAATTGTAAATATAATGATTTCAGCCTATCCCATAACCTAAATATCTATTATATCACATGGCCTGGAGGAAACGGAGTTGGAAAATAAAATATCAAAACAGTATTTGGAAATAGAATAGATCCTTAAAAACGAATCTTCCACTCACGCCCTCTAACTCCAGCGTTCTGCCGCTACTTTTAGGACGAAACGAAGAGTCATGATAACTGGTTTCTTGTATACAGCCGAGAGTGCCCACAAAGCAAATAAATCTTGCTATTGGTTGTTTTATGTTGCCAATAAGTTTCAGTATTCAATGTATGGCATTAATAATATTTATTACTTAATGGTAGAGCCATCGCTCCTTGGGTCATTAAAACTAGCCGCATCTGCCTCAATATAATACAAAAGAACGATGTACCTACTTATATTAGTGTAAACTGAGCTAAACGGGTCTCGGGCCACGACGAAAGGGGGAGGATTGCCAAAAATCGGCCGTTTACATGAATATCCAGAGTTATAGCCAATCATCAAAGAGCAATACATAATTTCCATAGTTACTCGCATTCTTTTCATAGCGTAGATAAAGCATTGGCCAGTTTATTTATAATATAGATAGGCAACTTAATATACAAGATCGGTCTCGTATTTGGCTCCCTCTAGCGGGTGTAATGTTCAGTTGTTATTTTAAATAACAACCTATATTGTTAGGTGGATCTGTCTAATTAGCTTTAAGTTAGCCCAGGTTCCCTACCATTAAAGGCTGTGATACATATTTCCATCAGGGGAGTTTGGCAACACCACACTTGACTTTGTTTCTTGATTTTGTCCAAATTATCATCATAGAGAGTTTTTGCACATATAAGTAGAAAAATTTGCGAAGTTTTTCGATTTTTTTTTTCTGGATAAAGTGGGAAATGTTACGAGTTTTTAATTTAATAGACTATCATTTAAAATTAAAAAAAAGCGACAAATGCGTTGGTTCGTTAACGACACCAGACCCGTTTTGTTACTACAGAGAACAACTTCTTTATTAAAGTAAGGTATGGAATAAATTTGAGTGAAATTTTATTGGGAAAGTGGTATTTTAATTTCTCTAAAGCAAAACTAAAAATATAATTGAAATATGGATTTTTAATTATAAAAAAGCTAAATTTTCTAATCTTACAAGCAGGTTTTAGTTTTGTTTTGACCTAATTTTTCTTAAATCAATTCACCTACTTAGTTTTGCGATAGTAAACATACTACATTCAACTTCGCTAGCAGCAGCAATCTAGTAGAATACACTGTTGTAATATTGACCGATTACCAAAAATCTAAAAATAAAAAGACAAATATAAAAAATATAATTAAAACAATTCCTAAAATGAATGAATAACCACAAATTCAAAAATGTCAGGCTAACAGCAAGCACGTTATTGTTTGTATTCCTCGTTTTCATGACAACATATTCAATGTGCTGCCTCTAACGAACGTAATCAGCGTAGAACATCGGGGTGCGTCATATAAGTTAGTAGCATGTTTCATAGCCCCAGATTCGTGCGGCGAACTTTATGTGTTGAAATTAGTTAAACATTAGCCAAAAAAGATCCACAAAAGCAAAATAAAATCGTAAACAAACTCATGTAAAGCATAAGCCGCAGCACAGAGTCGCCGTTGGTATCTGCGGATAACTTAAAAATTAAGAGGGGATGGGGACTCTAATTTAAAATCATATACACGCGTCTTATTGGTGGGCTAAGTAGTGCCGTACTGGCCTTTTTTTCGATACTACTTTTTCTTCTCTCGAAGTTGGCATGCCTCAGAATTCCAGAATTCTAATTTGAAAAACAAAAATGGTATGCATGTAAATGTAACTTTTATCATGCATTGTTGCCAACTTGAAAATGTTCAACAGTAAATTTTTTTTAAGATAAGTTTTTTTTAAATATAGTGCACAAAATAGAAAACATGGTACAAAATACCCATACATATGCAAATCTCACTTGCCCTTTAGAAAAATCGCCTGCGGATCGTTTTCTAACCTAGAGCTCGTATTATAAAATTATGTGTTATGAAACTAACGTTTTCATATACTATATTCTATCTTGCAATTTTGCGTCTTTTCGATACACAAAGTAATGTCGTACTGGCACTCTTTCAGACAGTACTTTTTTTCTCTACAAAGTTGAATTTGAAACGGGTGTCCTTTCAAATTAAAAAATAAATGCATACTACCTCGGCATGTTTTATAAGGATAATGATTTATTAAATAACACACGGATATTAAATAACAAAACCTAACCTAAGACTCGTGCTATAAAATCATGTCTTACGAAACTAGTGTTTTAATATACTGTTCGCCAGTCGCCGCTCAAGAACCACCCGTCCTACCCTAAACGTTTGTATATATTTAGCTAGAACTAAACAAACACGTATCCTACACGTCATGCTATTGCCGAGAACAACGCAGAGTATTTCGGAAAACCGCCGTAAACTTCTCACTATATATAAAGCCTCTGCGTCATCTCTTAGATTTAGTTTTACTGCATATGTGTTAGCGTAAGGTCTAAAAGTGTATTAGTTGTATTGTATAGAGTACGAATAAAAGTTAATGTTATTTGTTTTTAAAGTGAACCCGTAACAATTGGTTCCGGAAGTGAGACTTAAAATTAGGGGGATATTAGTGTGAACACTGGAAAATCTCAAGTGTGACCAGTGCCCGATTGTGGCAAATGTTGAAGCTATTTGTGTTTGAACCAGAAGCAGACCGTTGAAAATTATTGCCCGATGTGACCATTTTCCTGTGAAAATTTTCAAAGCTGCAAAATTCTATTTCGAAACTAAACAAGTTCCTAAGTTTTAACTTTGCAACCGTATTTTGGACATAAGGAAGACCTTGTCAGAGCTATTTCAAGAAAGTTCTAGAACGTTCTATTTCGAAACTAAACAAGATGCATAAGTTTTGACCTTGCTATCGAGTTTTGAACCTCAAAAAGTCCATATCAGAGCCATTTCAAGAAAATTCTATTTCGAAAGCAAAGAAAATCTGTAATATTTGACTTTGCCATCGTGTTTTGGATCTCAGGAAGATCTTATAAGAGCCATTTCAAGATAATTCTAGAACATTCTATTTCGAAACTAAATAAGATCCATAAATATCAACTTTACCAGTGCGTTTTAGACATAAAGAAGACCTTATCGCAGCAATTTAAAGAAATTTATAGAACATCCTATTCCAAACTAACAAAAATTGGTGAGTTTTGACGATTCCTTTGTGTTTTGGACCTCAATACATCAGAACAGATATTTTCACGAAACTTCTAGAAAATTATATTCTTAAGCTAGGCAAGATTTATCCAAAACATCAAAGATATCTTTTCAGCAGTTTTAGAAATGTAAATTTGAAATTGAACCCAAAGAAATAATGCTGGTTACAAAAGAATGTAGAAGGAGGGAAGTCAGGCAGATAAAAGAAAGATCGAAACCATAAAGGATTGGCCAATACTTATAGATAAGCATGAACTTCGGAGTTTCTAAGGATTATGCTCATATAATCGGCGGATTGTACAGAATTTCGCAAAAATTGCATCTCCACTACATAAATTAACTGAAGAAAAAGCTGCCTATAAATGGATTTCAGAATGTAGATCCCCATTTAAAAGAAAGAAATTAGCTTTATGTTCTAGTCTAATCCTATTTTTCTCTCCACAACATGGACTATTTATTTTGGACACAGATACAAGCGATGCCAGCATTGAAGCTGTTTTGTGGCAAGTTCAACAATCTGAAGGACATGTTATATAATACTTAAACCGTACATTATCCGAACATGTCCAGAAGTATTGTGTCACAAGAACAGAATTATTTGCCATCGTAAGAGTAAAATATTTATATGGGCAAAATGTTTGATTAGAAGGGTAGTTAGCTAGATCGCTAGAAAAATTACCAGAGTACGATTTTCAAATTAAACACCTACCCAGAGACAGCATAAAAATGCTGATGAAATCAAAAGATTTACGATTTAGACAGGCCACGAGTGGCCAACAGTAGAATATCAAGCAGATCAGTTAAAAGACCCGAATACTGGACCAATTTTGTATGGAAAAAAGTACCGCCGTTGGACAAGAATTGAAACAAATCTCTGATAACCCCTTGCATTCAAGACGCTGCCTCAGTGAGATTCATTGGTCGTTAAGAAAGAACTCAGTCAAGAACTACTTGGCGGAAAATCCAGAGCACACCTTCGAGTAACCAAAACTCTAGATAAAGATACATAAAGATCGAGAACGATTCTACTGGGTCCGCTATTATGAAGACGTCAAGGAATGGTGCCGAAGATGTGATCCATGTTCAGCAACTAAAGGTCCATGAAAAAGGTCTCGGGGAGCAGTGAAACAATATACCGGCAGAATACCATTCGAGAGGATAGCAATTGCTGGGCCATTTCTAAAGTCTGATGGAGGTAACAAATATATCTTAGTTGTCATGGATTACTTTAGTAAGAGGCATAAAGCATTTGCTCTCGCGAACCAGGAAGCTCAAACAATCGCCAAAGATTTGGTTGAAGAAGCCTTCAGTAGACATAGAGTTCCACTGGAATTTTAGAACAACGTCGGAATTTTGAATCTGCAATTTTTAACAGGGATGTGTGAAATTTTGAGGATATGAAAAACTAAAACAACATCTCTACATCCACAATCAGACGGCATGGTAGCACGATTTAACAGGACTGTAGAAAATCATCTCTCCAAAATTGTTTCGAGAAATTAGAGTGACTAGGACTAACAACTGCTCTGGTTTCTCTCGGCTTATAGATTCATGATTCTCCGGTCTGTCCTACCAGAATTGTGTTTGAAAGAGAACTAAGACTGCCCCAAGAGTATGCGGATGAAATTCACAAACGCCTTCTTGGAATTCACGAGGTAACACGTAACAGCATTCAATCATCCAGTGACCGAATAACCAGATATGATATTAGGACCAATTCAGCTGGTTTTCATGAAAATTACTTGGTTGCACACTCCTACAAAAACAAAAGGTTATCTCCAAAATTGACTCTATACTGGGAAGAACCATACCGAATAATCAGAAGAATAATTACTTGGGTTATCGGATCAAGAAAAACTTTAGAAGCAAAATGAAGGTATTACATTTAGATATACTGATGAAATACCATGGCCAAGAAGCTGATCGGGACGATCAGAATTAAGACGAAGGCAGGGTGACAATGTCGACAGTTGTCGCTCAAGAACAAAATAAATTAAATAAATAGTTTTTACGTTGACACGTAGTGCCATTTTGTTACGTCATGTTCAATTCGTACCAGTTTATCCTATTTTCACATTTAATTTTTCTGCAAAAATTAAAGTCAATAGAATAATTTTTTTACGTTGATTTTTTAAAAATTTTATTTGGCCGCCATTTTGTTTCGCCATCTTAAATTCGTACCCCAACTTTACCAATTTATCTCTATATCAGACTTAATTCTTGCAGTCTTTACCTAGTTCGTTGGCTCACAGATACTTCCTAATCCCAAATAATAGACCACTCTAACAAACAAGAACATCGTTAACGAGAGCCATTTAGAAACTTAATATCTTGGAAATATTTGCGCACCAACGGAGTAGGTAAAGACTGACATTATGGGTTTCATGCAGGATATACAATCTGTATATGTGTCCTGAGAATGAAACAATGAAGTTGCAAAACGTCGATAATTAAAAAAAACGACTTTTTTTTGACTGGATTGTAACCCCAAATAATACAGCACTCCAGCTTAACTACAAGAGGATCGTTAACGGAAACTATTTAGAAACTTAATTTCTGCGAACCAACGAAGTAGATAAAGACGGATAATATGGGTTTCATGCAGGATATAAGATCTACAAATGTATGTGTCCTAAGGATGCAACAATAAAGTTGCAAAATATTACCAGGTCATCCTTGGTAATATTTTGACTATTAATTTTTAATGAAAATTTGAAGTCAATTAATAAGCTATGCCGCGAACTGATAGACAGATCGACACATAAAACATGTTGCATCTAGGGACGCTAAAAGGTGAATATATGTAAAACCTGAAAGGGTGATTTTTTTCACAATTACAAACATTTTATTTAGCCGCCATTTTGTTCGGCCATTTTGAATGAGTAACACAGTTTTAGTAGTTGATCCCTATAACACAATTAGTAATAGTACACAATTTAAAATCAATCTATTAAATAGTTTTTTCAGGCTAAATTTTTAATTTTTTATTACACCGCCATTTTATTCCGCTATCTTGAATTTTACTGGATGAATTTTACCAGTCGATTCCAACATAAAACTTGATATTTTTGCAAATTTTAAAATAAATTGGATAAGTAGTTTTTCATAATAATTTTTTAACATTTCACTAGGCCGCCATTTTGTTTTGCCAATCTATTACCAGATCATCCCCATATAACTCTTAATTTTTGTTCAAAATCTGAAGTCAGTTGGGTTTGTTTTTAAGCTATGCCGCGAACTCATAGACAGACAGAGAGACCGACAGACGGGCCGACTGAATTGATAAAACATATTTTTTGGCATCTAGGGACGTTAAAACATGAAGATATGTAAGACCTGACAGGGAGATATTTTTCACGCTTACAAACATTTTATTTGGCTGCCATTTTGTTCGGCCATCTTGAATTACTACCACAATTTTACTAGTTGACACCTATACCACAATTAGCTATGGCACACAATTTGAAATCATTACATTAAGTAGTTTTTGAAATGAAATCTTGGATTCGCACCAAAATTGTACCAGTTGATTCCAAGATAATACTTGTGCAAATTTTGAAATAAATTGGATAAGTAGTTGTTTAATATTACATTTTTTTAACATTTCACTAGGCCACCATTTTGTTTCGCCGTATTGGATTTGTACCAAAATGTTATCAAGTACTCCCATATGACCCTTAATTTTTGATGAAAATTTAAAGTCAATCGGTTAAGTAGTCTTTAAGCTATATCGTGAACTGACAGACAGACAGACAGACAGACCGGCAGACGGGCCAACGGAATCTAACTTATTTTTTTGGCATCTAGGGATGCTAAACCGTAAAGATGTGTAAAACCTGACAGGCTGATTTTTGCACGATAACAAACATTTTATTTGGCCGCCATTTTGTTCGGCCATCTTGAATTAGTTATAACACCCAATTTGAAATCAAGCCATTAAGCAGTTTTTTCAGGCTGAATTTTTAAACATTTTATTAAGCCGCCATTTTATTCCATTTGAATTCGTATTTTTACCAGTTGATTCCAACATAATACTTTTTATTTTACAAAATTTAAGATAAACTGGATAAGTACTTTTTTAACATTTAACTAGGCTGCAATTTTGTTTCGCCATATTCGATTTTTACCAAAATATTACCAGGTGAACCATATATGACACTTAATTTTTGGACCAAAATTTGAAGTCAATCGGGTAAGTAGTTTTTTAGCTACGGCGCGAGCAGACAAACAGACGGACAGACAGATAGACAGACAGACAGACAGACCGACGGAATTGAGAAAACTTGTTTTTCGTCATCTAGGGACCTAGAAACGTGAAGATTTGAAAAAATCTCGGAGGGTGATTTTTTCACGATTACAATACTTCCCTTTTACGAGCGAAGTAAAGGCAGGTCATTCTATACCCCATGCTACCGCCGAAAACAATGCAGAGTATTCCGGAAGACTGCTGTAAACTTCTCCTTCATGCGAAGTTTCTAAAGGGCGAGTGAGATTAAATGTCTTATGAAAGTAGTATTTCATACTACATTTCCTATATTGTACATCAGATATGGGCAACCTTTGCTTACGCTGAGGCCGTAATTTCGGGACTTAATCAGGTCGCGGGCCGTAGGTAAGAAATAAGTTGGTACTAGTGAATAAACAAGCCATACAAATTGACACATTTTTTTATTTATTAATTATAATAGCATAATCAAACATATAAAAAACAAATTATAACAAAAACAGACAGAAAAATCAAATGAAAATTAATGAGAGACTTGAGTTTGGGGATGAGAAACAAGAGGATCAATATTGGGGTCAATATCACTAGTACATAGGCGCAAAGTGTTTTCTAAAATAACATCTGTAAGTCGAGTGCGATGCTTATTTTTATTAATTTACATGATTGAAAAACGCTTCCCACATTTATACATGCTATCGAATGTGCAAATTATTTTTCATGCGAAAACTCTCAGCGGTGGATACTTTTCTTCGGAAAGGTATGTTCTGTAAAATTTGCTTAGTTCCGCATCATCAAATTTAACTTTAAATGTGAGTCTTCTTGAAGCTCGATCAACTCCATTTGTAGGTGAAGCGAGGCATTTTCCACATTACACTTACAAGGATTTGCTAAAATATTGAAAGTGCTATCCATATTCTTAAAATCTGAAAACCGATCACTGAATTGCTCTGACACTAGTTTCAGTTCTTCAGCATAGCTACCGTGCTCAATGTTTTTGTCACTGGATAACGTTAAAAAAATAAAACAGTTTTTACTTCTCATTTGTGTTTCTCACAAGCGAATTTTGTTTTGAAAATATTTAAGATGACTGTACAGTAAATTTACCAATTGCCCTTGTTTTTGAAGCTCCAAGTTCAGGTCGTTTAAGTGTCCTGTGGTGTCTACCAGGAATACCAAGTCACAAAGCCATGTTGGTGATCCAACAAATTTGCGGCAATATTTTTTCTTTCATTTCCATAAAATCAGCTATTTCTTTTCTAAAGTCATTAAATCTTTTTAGCATTTTACTTTTGCTTAGCCACTTTACTTCGTAATAGCATCTATCAACACCTCGTATAAAAATAGCTAAACTAATAAGTTGTTAAAAAGTAATGAGGTGACACGCTCGCTGAGCGGTTTATATATTACCCGCAATAAGCAACTAGAATATTCTCGAATCAAGTATCTCAATCGTAAGCGGATATGCGATGCGAGCGCTCAGAGCCGACTGTTATTCATAACGCATCGCTCGGAGCGCTTCAAGGTCATCGGGCGGCTTCCCGAATATTTATCTGTTTATCTCTTTTTAACGACTATTTCTGACTCGATCTGTGGCGTTACACTGCGTACGCTTAATAAAATTATTTATCGATTTTAGTCTTTATGATTTGAAGAATACAGTTTTAGGTTGGCTGACAGTAATTGCTAATAAACTATGTGTGCTAAATCTTTTTTTGAGCGGTATTTGAAATTTCTGAATCTCTCGCGGGTCGGATTGGAGCTGGTGGAGAGCCGGATCCAGCCCGGGGGTTGCCCATATATGTTGTTCACTATATTTTAAAAAAAACTTTATCTTCTAACAAAATTATTTACTATTAAATATTTTCATATTGGTAACAAGGCATGCCAAAAGTGATAATTACATGCGAATCAATTTCGTTTTTCAATTTTGAGATCGGTTTCAAATTCAAGGTGGCCATGACTCAGTATTGCCAACTTTGTTGAAAAAAATTACGACACTACTTTGCGTGTTGGAGAGACGTCTTTATGATAGCCAAAATATAATAGGACAAGTGCCATAATTCGATGAGTAGAAAGTCACTTAATGCATAAGTTGTATGAATTATTTTTTAGAGATTTTTAGGTATAGGGTGAGTCAAATAATACGAGAACAGTTTGAAAAGCATCTCACAGTAAAAATTATACAAGATATATAGAAATAAACAATATTTAAGTAGATATTTCTTACTCGCACACAAAATGCAACAAATTAATATTAGTTTTAATATTCACCACCTCAATTATTTCTGTAGGTGTGCTACATAGATAACAAACCAATCCTCAGTAAACCTTTCGCGCGACAGCGCAAAATCGTTAAATAATGACAGACTAATGGTATTTTAATTATCGATTTTTATTTAATTTGTTTTAAATCGCCTCGTATAAGGCTAAACTCTGTAGTTTTAATATAAGTTGTTCGACTGTTCGGTTTTGCGGTTTGTTTCGTGAGGATGCGAGAGACTCAAACGCTCAAAGTGGAAACCAACGACCTCGCTAGAAAGGCAACATACGCTGTGAATGTGTGAGGCCTAGTTATTCCTGTATTCTGTCCTGTTCACCTGCCTGGTTTTACATAGAATAATAGCGAAATGGCCGCTAAGTGGCGGGAGTAGAAGGGTTAAGGGTGTAGCTTGAAAGAAAAGATCATCTCGTGATTTTTAAATCAGTATAATAGATTGAAAAAGATATTTAGAAAGATAATTGGGGTGACCGGGAGTTTTGAACTTGCCGGACATCCCACTGTTAATATTTCCAATCTGGAATAATTTGTAAATCCTCTGGGAGAGTCACCCCAGCACTGACTAATCCTCAGACGGAGAATGAGCTGGCTGATTACATAGGTGTAGTGCCAAAAATAACCCTACCGAAGGAACAAATTTTACACTTTTCATAAAGAGGAATTTGTTCAAGGGTATAGTAAAATAAAGTTTATATAAATAACGTACAAAAATATATGTTAAGCATCAATTTCCGGTACTTTTAAATACTACTGTATAATTAATAAAAAAAAAACATTGTAACTAACTGATTCATAGTGGGTGTAAAAAATTATGGTAATTTTTTTACTTATATTTTGCCCTGGCTACTGCAAAAGAATAGTATCTGTAGGTTCATTTGATTAAATGGCCTGATAGTCTTTTTTAACTATTTACTTGTAGAGGAAAAATACGTGGCTTCATTTGACAGGCCAGTGCACTGGAATAGAAAGAAAAGCAGAGGCATAACATTTAGCGCAAAAATTAATTCAAAACCTTTTCTAGAATATCTTGTCTTGAGGGGGGACAAGGTATAGAGCTTTTTTGAAGTTTTTACCGTTATTTGCTTTAACTTTCGGTTGTGTACTTTGACAAATCTATAGAATGGCTGGCTTGACTGGCGCATTATCCTCATGATTCTCCCTTTTTCGGATTACTATATACGGGCATAAGTTAAAGTAAATTTTTCTGCGTTAATGCGGAAAGGTCACTTTTTGCGCTACACCCCTTTTGTCGTTCTTTTTGGGTCCTATTCTGCTTAATTGTAATAGCCTGCGGAAAAGTAACAACGTGTTTGTTGGTAGATATTTTTAAAAATTTGTAACGCAATTCTGCTATTATCTAAATTTCCACAGATGTCTAAAATATGTTTTTAATATTTTCGGAATATTATGTATACTGAGAAATTCTTGAAGAATAATATCATTATTTCATATTTTAGGGAACAAAAGGAGAAGAAAATCGACAATCTTAATTCTTACATGCCGCTCAGTACTTGACAGAAGGTAATATTAATGGCCGGACACTGATAGGTAATACCACGAGGAACTGGGAAATTATCTACATAAAAACTATAGTATCTTAACCTATATCTGTTATCTATTATTGTAGTTATACTATTGCGAACGCAAAATAGTAAAACATCCCGATTCTTTAGATAGGAACGATTCTCACCAAAGATTTTATGTTTTCGGGAGATCGCTGAAATCTATTACCTTTATCTAATATATTTACTGAAAATAAGCTAAACCAAAGGTGCCCTACAAGTTAAGTTTTAGATTAAATATTAAATTAATAGTAGTAGTGCGTTTAATGTTTGGTTGAATTCACATTTCACTAGCACGTAGTTTTTATAAAGCTTTTTTTTTATTTGTTGTGGGTAGTACTCCTAAAGGTTTTTAAAGATTATTTTTTTGTAATTTTATCTATAAAAGCTAAGCATAATATGCTTAATCATATCTCTAGTACGCAATTAGGGATGGAAAAAACTCAATATTGTCAATATATTTAATATAAACGTCCATTTTATAGCAATTCTTTAAAAACGGATATGATTTTTCTTTTTCTTTAGTTTGACACATTAGGATCTTCTAGATAGGTTTCGACATCAACAAATTTTATCTAATTTTAATAAATTTATTGTAACATTAGAATCATATAATTAGAAATGTACAGGGTTTTTCCATAACTTTAAATTAATCATCTCTTTAATACATTTGGTAAAATATTGAGTTTGTCAAGAAACAAATAAAGTTAGGTAAATAATTTTGTCTACGACTTCTATGAAAAGGATCAAAAACACACACGACCAGCAAAAAACAAAAACGGCTTAAATTGTTTCATCATTATTTAGTTCCAGTGAGCGAAATTCAGCCTCCTCGTAATATTATTCTTACACCGAAATATGATTAGCATTTGTTTGTATCCCACATCTGTATGTAAATGTGTCAAAAAATATTTGAAATATTTTTAAATCGTTAAAAGTTAACTGTATCTTGTAAAAAATGATGAATAGCAGTGATTTTAACACCCTATATACAGTAAAGAAAAATAAAGGTTTGAAAATACCTTTACACACTCATTCATGTAACTGAACTGCCACATTTGTGTAAAAAGTGCCCTTTCTAAAACGTGTTGTACAATATACATACTATTACGTATTTATCAAAATAATATATTGTATAACAAGTACTCAAGACAGGTCTTTTCACGAGAATGTGTCAGTTTGGTCATATGTCACATGAGTGTGAAAGGTGGTTTTCGAAGGTTTATATCACATGTATGTTTCTCTTATTTTAAAGTTAGATATACATTTTTTAGATTTTGTTATAATAGGTTTTTGACCAGAAATTAAAGATAAATCATTTAATAATTGGTTTAGGTAATAATAATAACATTTTTTTATCAGAAAACATACTCCCTATTTGTTTACGACTCTTAGGGGCATACTCTTAAATTCACTTTCTATCTACATTATTATGTAAATTTTAATGAAATAAAAATATTTTAACACTTTGGTACTAAAAAGCAGAATACAAACAAACCGTAACTGAGCAACACCAACCGTATATCGTTGTATTAAACAAAATTTGAAGTAAGCTATATTTTGCACACAAGAGCTGACCAGTGACAAACTAATTTGAACCGTGAGAAATGATTTCCGACCACATACGTATTTTGAGATGTTGCTGGTTCAGTGTTTTTTAGACATTTTGACAGCAGTCGTAGAAAAAAGTCTTTTAACGTAACATTTTTCAAAAACTAAATTTTGATTAGTCGCTTTTTATAACAGGATTACTTATGTTCGCATATGTAGTTATTATTGGTTATTAACTTTAAATATTAAGATAAAAACATTCAACATCAGGTTTTTACTAAAATATATGTTACAGCCATAGAATTAATAAATAACGTGTTATATAAATAAAACAATTGTACATGTTAGGGAGATGAAATGAAGTCAACAGTATGGAAATCAACCTGTGCCTTATAAAGTTTAATGCATAAAAATGTAAATTAGGTTAATTAAGCTGTAAATTGTAATTTACCCAAGTGTCCCTTATATTCTAGTTTTTTACCAAGACGAAGATCCTAATGATTTATAATAAATATATTAATTAATTGCATGTTTAGTTCTTAAAAAAAATTACAATATATTGAGTCTATCACTTTTACCAGAATATGTGATTAACAAGTTTTAATATTTAAAGTGTTCTCTTTATTACAAATCTGTAAAAGTTTATTTAAGATTTGTGGCAATTTTAGAGAATATGTCCAATAAAAAACATATCAATTAAAGTGTAAATTATAAAGTTACTTTCTTATATATACAAATATTTTAAAATCTATTTAGAATATTTTCATTCCTTATAAAACAGTGATGGAAAATAATACCCTAAATTTCAAGCAGCTTATAAATTAGACAATTTTTCAAAAAAAAATAATTAGATTTAATTAGAATAAGAGCTTTTTTGCTTAAAAATAAAATAAGTATTATTTGTAGTAATTAAATTCAAGCATTTGTTATATTGCAAATAAAGTTGCATGAAAGTTGAATCTAGAAAATATAGTTAGGTCTAGAATTAATTAGAATATGTTGCTGTACCTTAAAATGTACTCATGTGTCTGTATACGAAATTAAACCAAGCACAAAAGTTAAAGTATCTAAAATACTTAGTAATTGATAGTAATAGCACAATTATTGAAAAAGTCCATCAACAGTGAAATTAAGCAATCCTAAAGGAGATTATTAGATACAGATACATGAGTCGGCTAACCAAAGTTTTAATTTAAATAGATGAACCTAATATATTATTTTAATTTTTAAGTGTCGTTTTAAGAAGTTAATTAACAATTATTTTTATATAATTTTGTAATTTCTTACAGATACTAGCTGTTGAAAGAAAAATATCATTATTTTACGTACATTTTGCTATCTTAATATTGGTTTTATTGGAATACAATTTGCCTAGAGGCTATGTTTTTCTTTATTATGCGTTAAAAATTAAAAAGATTGCATTCCAATGAAAACTTGATGGCTACACCATAAATAAAAAATTGGTATATATATATATATATATATATATATATATATATATATATATATATATATATATATATATATATATATATATATATATATATATATATATATATATATATATATATATATATATATATATATATATATATATATATATATATATATATATATATATATATATATATATATATATATATATATATATATATATATATATATATATATATATATATATATATATATATATATATATATATATATATATATATATATATATATATATATATATATATATATATATATATATATATATATATATATATATATGTACTAAGTAGTTTATATTCAATAATAGTATCGTAGTGCTTTTCGTGTGAATTTATGTGATATATTATCTATTACTATCATTATATTAGGTGTATATTTCTTCAGTCTCCCCAAGAATTTAAGTCTATTGGTACTGGTAAATTATGTAATGAACTTGTCATGTCAATTAGATTAAACTGTATAGAGATTTATATTTCTTGAGGGAGACTAAAATGCAGATATATATGGGAAACTTGATTCTTTGTTATGAGATTAAAAGGGATACATTTTTAATTACGAAAAATCATCTTGTTAAAAATAGTGTCGCTCATTTAGTATAGATCTGAAGAAAGGAAACAATTTAAAGGTAATAATTTAGTTTGTCGTATATATTTGTGCCTTTCTAAGAACTCATACTAATTTCACTCACTCAACTCAATACTAAAACTGTGTTTCATAAGTGAAAATTGTCTTTTTTTTATTTTGGCTAATTTCTGAGGTTATGTAATAATTGTTACGTAATATCCGTTAAAATATTAATTTGGTACTGTTAATCAGTTTCACTTCCAGAATCAATAATATAGTAGCCAGTTATCCAAAATAGAATTTAGGATGTTCAACGCTATATCAAGTGAAAGTGGGTTGTTAGGTGTGAAATAAATACATAGGAGGAGACTTTAGCATTCTTTGAAAATTAAAAAATGAAATATATATTAAGTTGTAACAAATAAATTTATAAAAGTTTAATATTTTTATTATAACTTATATTTTATCTTTTTCATTAATTTCAGGAATTTTAATATCGGTGGTTCAAATCAAATAATAATAATATTAATATTAATAATAATAATAATAATAATAATATTTATAAAATGAAAAAAAGGAAGGTTTTTAAATTAGCAATAATATACGAACAAAAAGGACTATCATATTATCATTTTATTTGAAATGTACTTCGATAAAGTTTATTTGATATAGTAAACGATTCGAATAACGATATTTTTTACTTGGCACCCTAAATAAATATCTAAACTAAAATAAAACTACTGAGTAACAAACAATACATTTTAAATAATTTAGAGTAAGAATATTTATACATTTAAACTTTAGGCAAGCGTAAATAACTTCATTTTTTGTACAAAACGGAATATTTTCTTGCGTGAAAATTATTAGCAAAAAAAATTTGGCTACTTTCTACTACATTCTACTATATTAGTATCTTAGATACGAATAACATTTGGATTCTACATAAATAACGACAACCGATAAAAGCAATGGCTTATTACGAACTTTTAAAGGCGTGAAAATTTTTTTTAAACATGTTGCAATACATAGACATTTTGACAGTTTAAACCTGGAAAACAATCTAATTTTTTATAGAAGTGTAACGTAAAAGCAATAAAAACAAAACATAAAAAGGGTATACATTGGTCGTGGTGCAAAACTAGGACATAATTTGGTGTTTCAAGTAAATATAGGCATTTCAAAAAAATATGAAACAAAACCGCAAGAAACAAGCAAAGAAAAATAAAGTTAACATTTGGCGTAATCTGCGTTGTCATCCACTCTTTAAGGATTTGCATGAGAGAACATTTACTTTGATTTGTCTTTTAAACAAAAAATTGAAGAACAAGTCAAGTAATACAATTTTCGATAGTATAATTAGTAAAAATTGACAAAGCCACAGATTCCGTTAGTTACAGCACCCGCATTAGCAAAAGTATTTCAGATCCAGTCAAAATAACGTCTTCAAATGCATGTCATTTGATTTCAAGGTGATAATTATACTCACAAATATGGGATTTTAAATAAAAAAAAAGTTTTGTAATATCTTTTGTGTTATGAAATGATAAAATATTTATTTTAGCTTACAGATAGCGGGAAAGTATTTCTTATAATATAATATTATAATTTTAGCTTAACTAGAGAAATAAGAGGATCTAAAATATTATATAACGTTTAATGGGTAAATTCGTTGAACAGTTATCGCAATATCTACTTATTTAGATAATATACTTATATATGAACAAAAAAATTAAACTGAAAATAATAAAATAGAAATTTAATATATTTATTTAAGCCAATTTGACATTTGAAACTCTTAATTCCCTATTCTCTATCAACAGTGTCAAATCTCTCACGCAACGAGATTCAAGAATGCGTATTCAGCAGTTACAGTAAGCATTTATTTTGAGTAGAGCTACTACATATTGACTGCAAAGAGGTACGATGGCGGTTAAATAAAAAATTTTAAAATTTTTTGTAGGAAGCGTTGAACAGTGTTACCTTCTTATAGTTTCTGAAATTGTTAAAAAAATGTGGAAATTGAAAAAAATTAATTAAAAAAAACTGTGAAAAAATAATATAACGAAAAACAATTGAAGTTAAAAAAAGAAATGGTACAAAAACTACTCTTTTAAATAAAATTTGAAATGTAAGTTTTATCCGTTAGCTTGTCATAACAGTCAAAACTCAGGATTGCAACATTTTAGAAATTAAACATTTTAATGCGATATTTCTTTTAGGATAGAAATAATATACAAGAAAATTTTATTTTAAATTCATATACTTTAGCAATAGCAATAAACTTATCAATCGGCCGTATATATGTGCAATCATTTTGGAATATTAGGCTATTAGTGTAAAATTTTCGGTTTTTGCTCTTACTTTTTAAAAAAACTTTTTCTACGTAACATTTGTTCCCTAAAACAGTTTTCCATAAAATGTGTCCACCACCACAAGTTATATTATATATTATATATATATATATATATATATATATATATATATATATATATAATCTTGTTCGTTGATAATCTCTGAAACCGGCATCAAGACAATATTAGCAACATTTCTGCGAACGCCAGAAAGTTTCTATTTTAACTGTAACACCCGTAGTATTTATTGTGCTACTCTTTGTTACTTAACATACTAGAATTTTTCCAAAATTTTCTTTCATTATGCCAGCAGCCAGAGGGGGATGGGGGTTTTTTAGTTATATTTGAAATTCATAATATACTAAAATGTAGTATCATTCGAGAGTTTTGTGATACTTCTGACAGTAAATCGAATGATAAACCGTTAATAAGAAACAAAATGATTCCAAATCCCCGTAGATATATTAGGAACAAAAAAATATATATCTATCAGAAATCGCTTAAATTTGAAAAAGAAGACAAAACATGATTAAGGAAATGTTCTTGATTTTTTGAAGTAATTGTTAAGGTGCTATAACACCCTAGAAGAATGTAGTTTAAATATTGAAATACAATATAATCAAAGCGATCGGATACTTGTATCGTCTTCTTTTGTAGAACCCCTATATATTCTCACAATTAAGGATCAAGTTACCGTTCTGCGTCATATTTCCGTCCAAATATATAGTCAACAAATGTGTGAAGGTGACTCGTGCCAAGTACATGAGCGCACGTGTCTCGGTAAGGTGGGTGCGGGTCACAGCATAAATTAGCTGAAGATCCTGACATTTTGGGGACTACATGAAACATATCAGCTTAAATAATTAGAAAAATTATAATTACTTGTTATATATTATGCTGTCCGACCCCTAGATGTCGTCTTATAACATTGTTAATGTATTAATCGAATATGTGTGGTCGTTAGTTCTTAAAAGAAGTTTCGTTGAAACTGATATAATATTTTGTAGGAAAATATTGTGCAATCCTCAAGACTAATACAAGTTCGAAAAAATCTGTTGGGTAACTTTAACTAAAAAATATTAATACCCCACATTAATTCTTAGATAATATGCAAAATGTAATAGACGTCATATCTCTGTGATGTTTAGCTGTGTCTTAAATGTTCTCCAAGACTAATAAAAAAATGTTCTCTTCTTATAACTTAAATTTTTAAATTATTATTATTATTCATACAGATCAACCACTATTGTTAGAGTATAGTTGGTGTTGCTCCTAATATCTTCACCGCAAATTGGCTAAGCGATTACATTTTTTATTTATCTGTTTATTAGTTAAAACAACAAAAGGGCGATTCACTTTGAATGTGCTATTTTATTTTTTGATGTGGCATTGTCTGGTAGTTATAATATGTAAAAACTTTGTTTAAAATTTTCTGTCGCCAGCTCCCCAACTACTACCTTTAGAAAACGTTTGCAAATCTAATTTGAAATACTAGAAGTAGTATATTTATCTTTAGCCAGCTTGGCTTATCTGAGCAGATATGAAAAATGTAGATTTTTCAAATTTATTACTCAAAGAAATATTTGTTGTCATAAATGCCCTGTTTCCTGCAAAAACCTTATGATTTTTCGACCTGTATAAGTCTCTCGAGGTATACTTAAGGTTTGCGACATAACTATGTGATAAACTATCAACGTTATATGAACTAGCCACAATCGCCTTCTCTGCTTTAGGTAATAGGGTTCTATTTAATAAAAAATAAAGAACACTTTCCAAAACATATCATGATCTGTGCCCCTTGTCAAGTGACATCTTAAATTTTAGTGTTTAATGTAATGATAAACATTTGATAATATTTAAGATATGGATTTACAAAGTAGGATTAAACTTCTTTAATAAAATTGACGCTGATGCTGAGTATATTTACACTATAAATTGAGACCTTGTCCCTTATAGTAATACATTTCTATAATGATCTAGATTTAAATCTTCTAAGACTAGGTGTAGTTGGGAATTTAAAGAACTTAAAATAGAAGTAGCATGTACTGCCTCTTAGGAAATATAAAAATATAGAAATTTCACATTTCAATTAAAATTGTTTATATGTATTTGTGAGTATATCTTTTATATATTTTCTTAAATGGGTTAAACTAAACATTAGTTACCTATTTTATATTACCTTAACATGAAAACTGTTGATTATTAATAATAATGACATTAAATATATTTATTACCACTATAAGAAAATGGCGAACACATAAACAACACACACACACACACACACATATATATATATATATATATATATATATATATATATATATATATATATATATATATATATATATATATATATATATATATATATATATATATATAATCTTGTTCGTTGATAATCTCTGAAACCGGCATCAAGACAATATTAGCAACATTTCTGCGAACGCCAGAAAGTTTCTATTTTAACTGTAACACCCGTAGTATTTATTGTGCTAGTCTTTGTTTATTTAACTATGATGGTGGAATGTCAAATTATAAAATTACAGGATGAGGACCTGAACAAAAAATTGCTCCCAGTCGAGCGGTTTGGCTTCAGGGCCTCTACCAGTACAGTCAATGAGACTACCCATCTAACCTATGACATCACCGCGGCTTTTGATAAAAGAAAAATCGTGGCATAAGAGCCTAATATTAAAACTTATTCGTTATCTCTAATTATTTAATCAAAGCTGTCCAGTCCTTCTTAAAAGAGAGGGAATTTCTTGAATCAATAGATGGTTTTACTTCCACCACAAGGAGCGTGAGAGCGGATGTCCCCCAAGGCTTCCGATTTTCACCCCTTTTATTTAATTTGTACACCACCGATATCCCCAAAGGGAAATTTACCAACTAATATCTTTTCGCGGACGATACAGCCGTCTCTGCTTCCGACAAAAGACCAAGCCTCTAGACTACAAACCCATTTTAACCTTATTGAAGACTGGATGAAAAAATGGAAAATAAACCTAAACCCTACGAAAACTCAAGCTGTTCTTTTCTCTCAAACTAACAGACAAATAAATATATCTAAAATAAAAATATTAAATACCAACATTAACTGGGGTAACCGAGCAAAATGTTTAGAATTGATTTTTGACAGAAAACTCAGATGGGCTGCAAACATTAAATATTCTATTAAAAAGACTTATAGAGTGCCAGCCCCGCTCTACCCTCTTTTAAATTATGAAAGTAAAACTTAACCCTCTTTTAAATTATGAAAAGTAAACTTAACATAATAAAATTGGGCAGAAAATCTGGCAATATTGCGTGAACTTTTTAAATGCAGTAAGTTTACATACCATTCGGTACCAAATTTTCTTAATGTCTTATATAGTTTTGAGTATTTCAGTGATAGTTTGATAGAGATATTATAAATAGAGTAGTGACGTCAACCTAAAAGTCGTCAATAGAAAGAAGATTTGTTTTGTACACTATCTTTGAAGGCGCATGTAAAAAAAACAAACAAAAAGCAAGAGCAGTTTGAAACACTATAAACATAATTTTAATATAAATCATATATATATATATATATATATATATATATATATATATATATATATATATATGTGTGTGTGTGTGTGTGTGTGTGTGTGTGTGTGTATGCATGGAGATCTGTCAAATACAATAAAAAAAATACTTACAAGCGGAAGCATTATAGAAATCGTTTTTTGCCAGCTTTATATTTTTAAAGTTGCCCCTTGAGGGAACAGGTCGTAAATAGTCGCCTTCTAAGATTCTTGATTGTTAACTGTATTCATATTCCGAGTAGCTATGTATTTGTACCCAGCTAAGCATATTTGTTAGATTGCTATTTTTAAGATATTCGATTGAATCAGTTTGGTTTTAAGCCAGGATAATACTAAATAAAAATAAATATGTTCTTGTTTTATATTTAATATATTATTGTCTTAATAATTTATTTTTTGAACTAGTATAACTTTCTGCAAATCGAGATTATCTCACTACCTCAATCACACATTTTAATATTCGTAATATACCTTTATTTCTTAGAATTACCATACGTTTATATAATTTAAAAATCGATAAATGTTTTTTCTATACCGATTTCATGAAAAGTAGTTACAAGAGGCCAATTCTTCTTTGTACAAATAGGTAAAATTTAATTCAATAATGATTACCTATTAATTGGTCATGATCTACAATTTGGCGGAAAATACTGCTTACAATATGATCCTAAGAAATGTTTATTTCAAATTTCAATCTGATTTTAAAAGACAAATATCTTAAAAATAGCGTTCAACATTGCCTTAGTATGCCTGTTTATCGACCAGGGAATGCATATCTTTATTGTAATAATGAAGAGAGTAATTAGCATATTTAGTTTAAATATTGTAAAATGTGTCGGAGAAATTTGTTGGAATTAGAACTATAAAATAAAACTTACGGCAAATTGGGTATTTTTTTGTACTTCTTACTCAGTGCAATCTTCATGTTCATACATACAACATATTTGTTAAAGCGTCAACCAAAATAGTGATTATTTGACTTGCACTGCGTTAGATATGAACAACATGAAAGAGTAATTTTTTAATACTAGTCAATATGTTTGTATTACCTACTCACCCCACCATCTTGCCCTCTCAGATTATACAGAAAAGCATTCCAAACAAATATTGTTTACCTGACAATGTACTTAGCTATAAAATTGTATAGGGTCCAAAAGATGGGAAATAAATATGTATTAAAATAGATAGCGATTTTGATTTACTGAATACTCCTTTTTACTATTTTACTGTCTGTTGTACACGACGACCCAACAGAAATTTTATTCTAATTAATTGTTAAGTCTTACACCTTCTATATATTTATTTAAAAACGCGTTTCGACGCTTAAGTCATCTTCGGGGCTAGACCTGGCTAGAAATGGCGTTCTCAATATTTTCTAGTTTTAAAGACTTGTTATGTTGATGTAAACTTGTCGTGTGAAAGGCGTTGGGATCGCAAATGTTCATTAATTCTTTTTTGGAAATTTCGACCTGTTTGTCTTACGTATTCCGAATTACAAGAATCGCAAGCTAATTTATAAACACCACTTTTATTCATTCATTTATTATGATTAACTTTATCTTTTAAATGAGAAAAGAGGATAAATTACTACTTTTATTTACTATTTTTATTAACGGATTTAAGTAACCGAGCTACTGATATAGTCAAATTCCAAAAAATGGTATAGTGAAAAACTTTTATGGCGTCTCAATTGATGATTGCAAAATTTGGTATATGCATTTTCAGTTAGTTTTTGTCTTTGTTTCTTGTTAAATGGATTATTAATGATGTGCAAAGGGAAACCATTATTCAGAGCTATCTCATAAATTATATTTTTCTCCAAATCAAAAACCGGAGGAAATTAATGGAATCGAGAAAAGTCGATGTAGATAAGTATTTATAGCTGCCATTTTGTGTGAGATATGATGATTAGAGTACCATGGTATCATGTGGCCTGTCAGTGTGGGCTTTCTATAGATGTTAAAATTTATTTTGTTTTGAAATTATAAAATAGTAAAATCAAGGAAATTGATCTTCCCTTGTTCGATTTTCATTGTGAATTTAATTTGCGGGTGTAAATTGTTTAAAAATATAAGAACAGTATTTCGATCTCGTGAAGTAAAGATCCCTGAAGAGCCTCGTGCAATCGAAGGCGAAACGTCGGAAAGTGATTCCAGTTTAACTCGGTCTAATCCCAAGCTTTCGTTTTATAAAATATCTAAATAAAACCTAAATTACAAAGTAGAATAGGAAAACAATTCATTAAATTCTTCATCTAACGGTTTTATTAATAATAGTGCACTGATAGTTTAATTCAGGGTAGCTAGGTGAAAAAGCATTAACTGGACATAATTTGCATTAAGCTGGATGCATTTTTTGGTTCCACTTATATTTTAATCAACGAAATGCCGCTTAAACTAAAAAAAAAAAACAGTTTAGGGGTTTTTGGATAAATTTGAGGTCAAACGATAGCGTTGAAATTTGACATATAGCTATAAAATCAGAAAACAAACAACTTTTTACCTCACTATATATATTTTTTTAATTTTGAGAAAAGTGGTTAGGATGCTTATAAATTTCAGGATGGATGCTTATAAATTTTAATAGATTCTCTAATTTTGCGTTTATAGAATCCCGAAACCGGTGCAAGAACTTTGGTTTCTTTTACATGTATGACATGTCCTGTAGAATATTGGTGTTCAGATACAGCAGATTATACAATTTGTTTCTTTCTGATACATCGTTCATGTTCCTTAACCCTAGTCGATATGGATCGTCTAGTTTCTCCAATAGAGACATCACCCCAGGGACAAGGAATTGCATATATTCCTTCCGTTTGAAAAGGAATAATGTCCTTTGGCGATCCTAAACATTGTCCAATTTTCTTGTGTGTGTTGAAGATTGTACGTATGTTGGACCGGCGAAGTAACCTTGCAATCTTGTCTGTGGTTCCGTGTATAAATGGAAGAACTACACTTCTATCGGTAATTCCTTATTAGTATCATTTCGTGTAGTAGGATTATTATGTTTTCTAATTGATCGTTTAATATCCTCAGTGCGATATCCATTCCCTCTTAAAGCTTGAGACAGTTTCTCTGTTTCCGATTGTAAAGAATTTTGGTTACAAATCGCGAGGGCCCTGTAAACCAATGAATTAACAACTGATTGCTTTTGTGCTGGATGATGATGAGAATTTGCATTTAAGAATGTACCAAGGAACCATCCCCTTTCCTTTGTACAAGAACATCTAGAAAGGGAATCGTACCTTCTGATTCAATTTCCATTATAAATTTTATATTAGCATGCTGTTGATTCAGATGATCAAGAAACCCAGGGAGGTTTTCTGGACCATGTGGCCAATATTGGATTGATTTTAGGTTTTCTACAAAATGCGTAGAGTTTCTAATATATGAAATATATGAATGTGTTTTTGCTGTAAAATTATTAAGAATATTTGAAAGATATTTACCAATTTTGTAAGTAGGAGATCCTATTGCACTGACGATAAGTCGAAGTGGTACATTATCGCACATCCCGCGGTTGCAATCGAAGGCGAAATGTCGGAAAGTGGTTCCATTTTGACACGGTCTAATCCCAAGAACCATGATTTCTTAGTTATTTCAATTAATTTAATAGAAATTTGCTACTTTATTTTTAAAGTAGAAAAAAAGGGTTTTCTCAGTTTCGTGTTTATTAAATTGTGGAAACTGGATAAACTTTATATCAAGCTGAAAGCATTTTTTTGACCCATTTATGTTTTAACAACAATATGGCATTAACAATACAAATAAATTAAGAAAATTCACTTATCAAAAAAAATAGTTTAATTCAGGTTTGCTTACATCTGGTAAAGTGAGAAAACATCAAATATAAAAATTCAGAACCACTTAAAGCCAACCGATAGAGCTGAAATTTGGCATATAGCTTTAAAATAAAAAAAAAATAAAATTTTAAGAAAAAAGAAAGTTTTTGCCATTTAAAAAAAAAATGCGGACTTTGACTAATAAAATCCGCAACAACGCCAACAACTGTATATGTGCTTCAAATTTCATCAAAAGTTAGAATATACCTGAAATTTTAAACGGAATACCCTAGTTTTTAGTGACCCTTGGGAATTTACACACAATATGTCAAATATTAACGATTTCCATTGAAAAACTAATATTAGATATACGATCAGGTCAATTGCAACTAATAACGGATATAATATTTCAGAAATAGACTCAGTTAATTATCTCTAAAAAACGGAAACAAATTACAATAAATCATATTTATCCTAAAATAATAGAGCCATTCCAAAGTAGTTTGGTAACCCATACTTATTTTGGTTAAACCACCGAAAAAATTGCCAATATTTTGTTAAGAAATAAGTTACAAATAACCTTAAAAATAACATTTAGACCTGCGCAAAAGTTATCAAGTTTACTCTTTAATACAAAAGACAAAACATTAAAATACAAACAATCAGGAGTCTGCTGGCTGTTATATAGGAAAAACGAGTAGACATTTTAAAACTAGATTTAACGAACATAATACATCATATAGATTAATTTTGGATATTGGTTTAGGAATTTATAAAAAAATCAAGTCGTCCTATTAGAAAATAAATGCCGGTTTAAACTTTGTATTATGATGACACTTAAATCACAAATACAAAAGAACGTTTCGATGTATCTTAATTTTCTCGTACCTTGAACCAGTGGCGGCTCGCTAGGGGATGCGGGTGAAGCGCCGCTTCACCGACGTTTTCCAATCAATTTACCTAAAAATAAAGGTATTTTTAAAATATTAAGCATTTTATAACATACATTTTTATTATAAAAATGTAGTAGGTTTATATATAAATTCACATTATTTACTGAGTAATACCATTATTTTCTATCAAAACTAGTGCTCAAAAAATATTAATGACTTAAAAACGTAGCGCCTTGAACACCTTTTCATAAGAGCGACCCGTTGAGGAATCACAATCAGCAGTAACAAATTCCGCATCAGACACCCCCCGCCGGCTTTCGCGTTTAGATTTATTTACGGCAGTTGCTATGGCAACGCAATGGTGAATATTCGTAAACAAATAGAGATGGAAACGACTTAAAGCTGCTACTTTAGGCAGCAGGCACTTGTTCGCTTGTTATAGAATTTATATAAATTAGTGCGTTCGGATCATCGGAGGCAGAAGCAGTTTTACATTGAACGAATCGAATCGAAATTAGCTTAAAGATATATAGCTACATAACTATTTTTTAAGAACAAAAAAATATATTTAAAATTGTATATTCCCTAGCTTCATCTACAGGTTGTTCACCATCTTCTACATTAGTTTCATCCTCCTCCCTAGCTACATCTACAGGTACTAATAAGTTCTTATACCATTCTGAGTCAGGAGGGTTTTTCCACTTTGTTCCAAATGCTTCATTCATAAGATGAGAGAGACTTTTTTTTTTCTTTTCCGAGTTTCTGAGTTCGACCTCTTTTACCTCTACATTAACATCTAACTCTTTTCCTTTTTTCAATAAGCTCCGGCGAACATTGTTTGTTCGGTTTTGAACTCTATAATATTCATGAGTGGTGAGTGGTCTTTTGTGTACTTCGATTGTAGCCATTCTGAATGTGGATTCTTTTAATCTCTGCAATACCTTTTACTTTCTTATATCGTTTTTCAAGTTCCTTAATGTCGTATATTCTCCATTCACGACTTAACCTTTTGGCAGCACCTACTTGTGAATAAAATTCTATAGATTCCTCTCTTGTATTTATAAAAGGATACTTTCTTAATATTCGTTCAACCCTTCCAAAACATCTGTCGGCGGCCATAAAACTGTGCCCTCGTACCGGAAATATTATTATGATTTCAGAAATATTTCCTGGGGATTTATTTTAAAGCCAAAACATTAATCTGTGTACTATATGCGAATTTTTGGCCGACGCATCCGTCACAGAATAGTCGAATCTGGTGTATGTCAGTATAGTCTACGGCATCCAGGTGACAAAGCAATGCATGCAATGGTCTTCCGTCCAAACATAGATATTAGGATTTCGTGTCGACATACCCACGCAACAAAATGCGTAGATTCTGATTTGATGCGCATAAAAATCACCCCCTACTAGTGTGCGAGGTAGGGCGGCACATGCTGCAAGTAAAAACAAAAACTTAAACTTCCTTCTGGAATTTCTTTTGCAAACTCATAAAAGGCACTGGCCCTTTTTCTGTGAACACGATATTCAATAAGTAACTGTTTCTTCTTTCCTGTATTATTTTCCATTTTGTATTGCTCTTTTATCCCAGTACATTTTCCATAAACATCGGAAGCAGGTAATGAGAATCCGATGTTACATTCATTAACAAATATTTTTCTAAACATAGAATATGACACCCAACTATCTGGTAGGTTTTGATGATTAAATAACTTTCGCAATCTTGCATTGGAAAGATGATTTTTTACGATTATAGTGAGATTCGCGACCTTTCAGCTTTTTAATAAAATTTCGAATCAAGTCTTTTCTGCCTTCGGTTTTATTGGATCACTCTTTTGGAATTCCACCCTGAAGAATTACTTTGGCAACAGTGTTGGATTGAAACAAAAAAACCTTAATTGAGGTTTCGCCTGTCCATTTCAGACTTTTTCAATTATTTTATTTATTTCTGTACATCTTGAGAAAGAGGTTATTTTGCCGTGCTTGGCAGTGTGGAGGTAAGTGATACACTGGACAGGTGAAACGTCAATTAAAGTTTTTTTATTTCAATCCATGAACATAATCCCAAGAAAGTACTTGATATTTATATATATATATATATATATATATATATATATATATATATATATATATATATATATATATATATATATATATATATATATATATATATATATATATATATATATATATATATATATATATATATATATATATATATATATATATATATATATATATGTATGTCTATATATATATATATATACAGGGTAGGTCCCACCCTTATTTATGACTTTCCTGGTATATTTTGGGAAAAACGCTTGGACACGTCAATTTTGATTTTTAGGGGGACGTCTTTTCATGTATGATTGTATAATACAGGGTGTTCCAAAAAGAAGATATCGCATTACACTTGACATTTTTAAATGGAAACCCCCAATTTTTTTTCTATTTTTGGATTCTCCAGGAAGTTTTTAGTAACTTTTGTATAATAGAGTTTATACCTATCTTCAACCATTTTGAAGTTTTTTTAATTTTTTTTATAAAATCATTTAATTTAGTACTGATAATACGGAAAAAAATAATAATCACCGATACCAGCAAGAAATTTAGCATCCGTCAATGTCATCGTAAATCATAGAACAACTTTATCTTTGATTTGAAATCGTTAAGTTGCCTAGTTCTATTATAATATTTTGCAATGATTTATTCAATTCAAGAAAGGGTCGAAATAACGAAACTGTATTATCAAAACGGAAGCATTGCAAGAGCTACCGCCCGGTTGTTTAATGCGTTACATCCAGACAAAAATATTAACCATAAGTATGTGGCTAAATTAATAAGAAAATTTGAAGCAACTGGATCTGTATCTAATATTCGCCGGAATCAGGAAAATCGTCCAAGTAGAAATGAAGCCAGAGAAATAGCAGTTTTGGGACACGTGGCTCTTGACAACACCCAAAGTACTCGTGGTCTGGCTACTTCTTCAGGATTTACACGCTCAACAGTGCAAAGAATTTTGAAATCCTATAAATTTCACCCGTACAAAACTAAACTTGTCCATGAGCTTAATGAAGACGATTATGATAGAAGGTTGGAGTTTTGCGAATTAATGACACAACGTTTGAACAATAACCCAAATTTGTTATTTAACATTTGTTTTTCGGATGAATGTACCTTCTATTTACATGGTGCTGTAAATAGACATAATTGTCGATATTGGAGCGACTCGAATCCACATTTGTTTCGAGATACATTCGCAATACCCACAAAAAATTAATGTCTGGGCCGGCATTTTCGGAAATCATATTGTAGGACCTTTCTTTATTCCTAGTTGTACTTGGACATGTTGGAAAATACAATAGAGCCACGAATAACCGAAATAATAGAAAATGAGGTTAATTATAATGAAAATATTTCCAACAAGATGGTATATCCAGTACGACAGTTTTTGGACACCCATTTCCCAAATCAGTATATATATATATATTACTTTCTTTGGGGACATAGTAAGGTTTTTAGTAGCCAGATATATCTTCGGGAGCGGATACGGCGGAATGCAGACAAATAACTCCAGAAATGTGTGAAAATGTTATAGATTTGAGCAAAATATTTATTATTATACACCACTTTCAACATTTATTATATATAAGTAACTAATTTTTGTTTAAATTTTATGTAAAATGTAAATATATGATTCCGGCGATATATTATATACATATATATAAATTTTCTTATTAATTTAGCCACATACTTATGGTTAATATTTTTGATATGTAACGTATTAAACAACCGGGCAGTAGCCCTTGCAATGTTTCCGTTTTGATAATAAAGTTTCGTTATTTTGACCCTTTCTTGAATTTAATTTATCAATACTTGATATTATTCAATTATTCAAATAACTTCAAAATGGTTGAAGATAGGTATAAACTCTATTATACAAAAGTTACTAAAAACTTCCTGGAGAATCCAAAAATAGAAAAAAAATTGGGGGTTTCCATTTAAAAATGTCAAGTGTAATGCGATATCTTATTTTTGGAACACCCTGTATTATACAATCATACATGAAAAGACGTCCCCCTAAAAATCAAAATTGACGTGTCCAAGCGTTTTTCCCAAAATATACCAGGAAAGTCATAAATAAGGGTGGGACCTTTTCGTTGGGCCACCCTGTATATATATATATATATATATATATATATATATATATATATATATATATATATATATATATATATATATATATATATATATATATATATATAATATATAATAATAATAAACGTCTCCTTTTTTCAGGAGTAAATTTGTTATAGACACAAAGAAAACATATTTAGCATACTTACAAATAGCGAACTATAGTCTAAGGCTATTCTGACATCTAACTCTTAAAAAAAGGACAAAAAACAAAAATATATAAAAATTAAAGTCCAACTTATCGAATCACAGCATGACCACATAACTAAAATAACGAGCATTATCTGTTGATGCATGCCCTTATGGCTTTAGGGCAATGCTATCATAAAATGGATGTCCTATAGAGTTTGCATTAGTATCATTAACCCCCACTTAGAGACGATACAATCATATTGATAAAGAATTGCTAAGTCTGGTTTTTGGGTGTGAAAAATTTTCGTTTTATCCCTTATTAGGACTTCTGGAAAACCACTAGATGAGATGTCTCTCCGCATTCAATGACTAACCACGCGATTAATGAGATACCTCACACACCCTTAAATATGTCCCTGGCAGAAATCTTGCCTGATACACATGGTAGAGGTCCTATCAATAAAGCTATAAACATATTATGATTACTTAGATAATAATTTAAAAATGTACTCCATAATTTCAACTTCTAAACAACGCTTACAAAAAGAAATTAACTTAAATCCCGTACTACAAAAAGGGAATTATTAGTATATAGGATTATGTGTCAAATGGTTGGCTTGCACATACAAGTTTAGTGCTGAATGCAGTCAAACAATATTGATCTGTAAGGAATGACATATACCTTCATAATGATGTACTCTTTTTTTCAAAAGAGATTTATAATAACTGAAGCATTACAAGGTGAATTTTTTGATATCATACATCAAGCACATCAAGGGATGGTTTCATGTAAAAAGAAGACTCAAGAGCCAATATATTACCCTGCACTTATGAACGATGTTGAAAATTTTGTTCTTAACTGTGTGACTTGTCAAATGTACTCGAAAAGCTATGTGCGTGAACTATTAACGCCACATAATGTGCCAAATGGCAAAAAATTGGAATTGATTTTATGACAGTGGCGTCTCAGAATTCATATCATAATTATAGTTGACTATTACTCAAAATTTTGTGTCGTTAACAGACTTACAAATAAAACTGCTACAAGTCTTATTTCATGTTTGAAAAATATTTTCTCGATAGCAGGACTACCGTTTGAAATTTTTTCGGACACTGGACCTCCGATAACTCAAAGGATTTTTCAGATTTCGCGAAAAAGTACGATATTCAAATAACAAGTCCAGGATACCCAGAAGCAATGGTACGATAGAAAGATCAATTCATAGAGTGAAGGGCCAATTTGTAAAAGCCTACAAAATTAATAAAGATCCATTTTTGGTTATCTTAAACCACAATACAACCCCCAAACAAAATTTGCCAGTACCAACCGTATTATTAATTGGGACGAAATTAAGAACAAATTTTCCAGTTAAAAAATAATTATTGAACCCAACTATGCAACTAGGTATCCAGTCGACACTGGAGAATGAGCTCACAAAAATATTAATATGATGGATCTACTAAAATACTACCAGACCTGAAAGTTGGTGATTGGTGAACCAGTCCTACTGCATGAAGTAATAAGAAGATGGAATCTAGGAGTGATAGTCACAAAAAATGACCGAGTGATTACACTGTAACCAAACGAGACAGAATATAAGCGCAATAAAAGTACCTTAAACCTTTATTCTCTGAACAACCAACATTTCGTTAACCTGAGGTATCTGGTAAAGCTGCTAAAACTCTAAGCTCTCCTATTACAGTCTCAAGTACAGAACGTAGACAACCACAACTCTTAGGCCTGGAAGAGCTACCCTAACAATACTTTGTAGTGAAAACCAGAAGTAGTCGAATAAGTAGTCCACCTGAATGACTCGATATTATCTTATTTTCATTTCTAAGTAAAAAAAGATTTTTAATTTTTTTTCCTTAAAATAGGGCGTGTGATATAGGTCTTTACTATGATAGTTTATTTCGTATAAGTACTTTGGCAACAATGTGCCAGCCAGTCAACGTATCACCATCTCGACCGATAATATGTTATTCTCTGTTTCGGTACCTATTAGTGAATAATTATTATAATTTAAGAGGTGCAATTAAAAACCTATTCGTTAGTGTGCATCTTCATTGATCTTCTCAAGTACTTTAAAACATCGTAATACATTAAGTGGTTGTTTTGCCTTTGCGCCTTCAAGGAACACTATCATGGATTTCTTGAGGTTAAGCCCCAAGTTACGTTCTAAAATCGCATATAGCTTACCAAGCTCCCAGTTTATAATATATTCTGCACCATGGTACTTACAGGACTAAAAACTATATCGTAGTTGAGTGTGCCTTAATAGAATTTGGAATATCAACTATGTGCCACTGCATGTATCAATAATACTTGGGCTGCAGAGTTTGTATGCGTGTAACATGATATGGGTGATAATGGTGAATTTTTAGGATCTCGTACATCGTTGTTTATTTGAATGCTAATCATTCGAAGAAGTGGACGCGTCTTTTCTATTTTGCTGTAGGACGTCATCGTCATATCGTAGGTCTCCCTTTATGGACACCAGACATAGGAATCGTTTCTTTACCGTCAGCAGCATGTATCTTACTAAAACAGGATAGTTTGGATGACGTTAGAACTACACACTTATTTAAGATTAAAAAAATCACATTATTTTCTCGACATATATTTTCACCTCCCTATAACTATTTATAAGTAAAATTTATCGATAGGTCAGTTGTCTATCGATAGGTAAAATCTATTATCGCCTACGTCTACTCAGCAGGTCTCGTCTGTTTTTGTCATCGACCGTATGCATAGTCAGAAAATGGTTTAAAAGCCAGAAACATATTTTATTGCAATAAGAGGGTGTTAAACTAAAAAAAAACTCGGATAATTTGATTCCCAGAATAAAAAATTAGTTGATTTTTGTAAATAATTAACATTTGTTGAAAAGGTCTTCTTTTGACAATTTAAAGAAAAAAGCAATAAATTTATATATAAAAGGAAAATTACGTGTGATATTAATACCATTACTCATTCTAGACTATAGAGGCATTTTTTTTAATAATTGGCCTGCCTTGTATGGTTTAATCTCCTATACTACATATGTGTAAAGTTGAGTGAGAAGAATATGCAAAAAACCCAAAAACGTTTGCATTTGTTGCGGCAGTACATGAAAGAGTTACCAAAAGCAAAATTTATCAGATTCTGACAGGCAATGGCCAGACCTACCCTCGGTTTCACAGTTATCCACTGTTTACCGAACCTTGCTGTCGCCTGTTTCTCTTTGTCTTTTGACCATTGGCGCCTGTTTGTCTGATTTTTTTTTAGCAGATATTTCCAAACCGGGGCATATTTGTTGCATCGTCTCTTTTGTTGTATATGCCAAGCTTTTCAATTTCTGTCGCTTTCCGAATTATTCTAATTTTGTAGTGCTTCGTATCTAATATTTATTTGCAACTATTAAAATTGATTTCATATCCTGTCTCTAATTGATGATGAAAAAGGGTCAATGTGTTTTGTTTGATTGTTGAGTGCCTAATTTATGTTCTTCAATATATATATCGATATCCTCCTATTTTTTTGTCGTATATAGATTTGATAGTTGCTGTAAAGGCCTTGATTTTTTAAGCTGATCTTATATTTGGGATTTCTCAAAAAGGATCTTAAGGACAAACAAACCACATCGGCCGCATTTTTTCTAGATAGGCAAGCCGATGTGGTTTGTTCTTTGGATCCTCTCTGAGAAATCCCAAAGATCAGCTTAAAAAATGTCTCGCGTCCGAATAGAGAGAATGAAGCTTCCTTATTATACCCCCCCCCAGAGACCGAGGTTTATATCCGGGCGGCGCGCGGAAGTTTGTTATTATTTATATTTCAGTTTAGATGCAGTTGTTATTGCACTTGATTTTTTGTAATTTTAGATTTTTCAGTTATTGTTTTCTATACAGCTGGTAGTTTTTTTTCATTTCTGTGGCTTCTCGGATTATTCGGTCTTATAATGCTCTATATTAACAATCTCTCTTCAACCTTGGAAATTTATTTTGTGGTCCGTCTCCTGTTGGTGTAGAAATAGGGCCGAGGTTTATTTATTATTTCTTATTTATACCACGTGAGACTTAACACAGTCATGGCATGGAATGCTGTTTACTCCGAGCTTTTCCAATTTGATTTTGTCTTTTGGGTTTCCAAGTAGTTTGTTTATGATTATTTGTGGCTGACGTATTATTTGCATGTTGAACCGGTATTTAATTTTCTACAACTTTAGAAATTAATTTTTTTTAGGTTAAAAAGTATGTTTTTAAATATTTCTATTTTGTTATTACTTTTTGCTCACCTTTGTTAGCTTCACTTCTCAATGTGTTTGTGTTTATTTGCTTATCTGATTCAAATCTTGTAATAGATTTTTGACTCACCACTTCCACTAAACAAAGTCCGAATAATAATACAATAATTTGACATATAGTAATACAATATAAAATAATAAAATATCAAAACCTAAAGATTGCGCATAAGGGCTGAAATATAGGGGACAAGTATTGTTAAGTGTGATCGGATTCGGTATCTGGGGTATTTAGGAGTGCCAATTACAAATATTCAATCAATATTTTTAAATTTATAATGGCGTCTTCAACAAGGGGGAATTTTCTAATTTGTGCAGATTTGACTGAACTATGCAATTTATGAATTTTTAGTTGACATAAATGTCAATCATGGCCGACTAAAAAGACTGGCCGAGGCACACTCGCTTATTATAATAAGTTTTGTGGGAAACTGTTTATTCAAAATGTAAATATAGAATAATCAAAAATATATAATTATGATTATGAAGCGAAGTTGTATAAAGTTGGGCCCACCGTACCACCGCTACGACGTCTGAGGAAATTGGGTATAAAGTATATATTAAAATAAAAAGAATTAAATACAGTTCAATATGTTAAAAAACAAATATTTGAATAGGTTTTATTATGTTGGTGGCTGATTTTCAGTGTCAGTGCTGTCATTATCGTTTTCGCTATCGCTGATGTCATTGTCGCCAGAAAGCGAAATACTTAGACGATCATCCATATTTTTATCGTTTTCCCAAAATTGGTTTTCAATGTAAATAACACGATTACAACATCTCTCCCAGCCAGCCTGTGTTATTGACTCAATACCACTTGTAAATAATTCCTTCAAAAATTTAATTGTGAATTACCCTGTAGTATTTTGGTTTCTAATATAATGTTTTAACTGGGCCGATATTAACTCAATTGGATTGAGTTCGCCCATATAGGGAAAAGTTCTTAAAGGAGTATAGTATGATTATGTGATCTAATGATTCTATCCACAATGTAATTTCTTTGATCACCTACAGGCTTGTGCAACTGGACTATTTCGAGTAAATCCCATTTACTTTGGATCACGTTCTATGCCTAAGATAAAAATAGCTCTTTAGATGTTATCTCTGGTTCAGAATACCTGGTAGTGTGTTGTAACCCTGGATTTTTCTTAAAACCAAGGTACAAGATTGCTACGCTCTTATTTAATAATTATTATTACTGTTTTATTATAAATTCACAAAAAGGTATCAAGATTACAGCTCGTGGTCAACAGAGCGTGCAATGTAGATGCCCTAGCTCAATTAACCCGGAGAGTAGGGCGTGGGAAAACGTAAGATGTCTTAAAGAAAGAAAATAGAAGAAAAAAAAAGAAATGAGCGCCACCAATTTATAACGACTTAAATTGGAAAGCCCCTTGTTCTTCGCGGCACTTGCTTCCTCTCGATACTTTAAAAGAAAAAGAGTGAGCTAAATAAAACACACAAATGAAGTTAAGAAAAAAAATCTATTTATCTGTTACTGTATAAAAGAAAACAAAAATATAAACAATAAGTATGTTAACAGTTACGGCATAAAGAAAAAAGTAAACAATAAGTGTCACCAAATCCAGCAGCACCTAGCGCTCCTAACTTCAAACTAGGCCCGTGACATGGGATTAGTCCCGAGTCTTGAAGTTAAGTTTGTGGCTTGAAATTGTCTGTGACTTGCAGTTGCAATTAGCCCCTGACTGAAGTTAGGACTGTGACTTACAGTTGGCCCCTGACTTGAAATTGGGACCGTGACTAACAGTTGGCCCCTGACTTGAACCCTATCCAATAGGGTCACTCAGTTCTAGTCAAAAAGTGGTTTCACGTGCCAAGTACAAGGGCATGGAAAATGGCGGTCTGGTCTAATCTTCAGGTCAAATCCTCTCTTAGAGAGATTTTCTAGCACGAAAAATAACACTCACAGTGCAAACTATAATGTGCCCGAAAAACTATTGCGGTGTTGAGGAAAAATCCCGCTAACGGATTTCCAAGATTTTCCTGGATTATTTCCTCAGACCCGCGCTGAAGACCTGTGGTTTATCTGCAGGTGACCAGAAAAGTGAAAAATGTGTTCCCCCAGCTTCCTTTCCATCTAGAACTTTGGTTAACTAAGGTGGCGGAATACCATTGGCTAGAGTATGTCAGGTGCTAACAACCTTGCCCAAAGAGCACATAGACGGAATAAAACAAGGATATGATTAACATGTTAGACAAGAAAAACGACTCTCCATTGGTTGAGAAAGATACAGGAAATAATGCAGGAATACACTTGGCAACAGCGAAAAAGAAGCCTGCGCTCTGGATATGAGGAAGTACCGGATGGAGGGTTCCGAGAATAAGTTAATATGGAAGTCTTAGCCGAATAGATCCGAAAAGTTCCGAGACGACGCAATAATAACATTGACAGAAACAACTAACCTGAAATTTAAAAGCAACGCCAAGGCGAAATGGAAATGTAAATAAACAAATAATATTTAATTAATTACTCTAGTACTAATGGAAAAGGACCACTCAGAAAAGTCAAATATTAGTCCGGAGTAGAGTACCAAAGAGTCAAAAAAAAAAGATGTGCTAATGCAGGAGTAGTTAAATGTCATAAAAATGAAACGTAAGTTGAGTTTAATTTAATAGAATTTTCCCAACTGTATAAACTCATTATTTAACCATAAAATAGGAATTTATTCACACAATTATTAACTATTTTAGGAAATGCATCAGACGCAGACGTAACGAAATTTCAGTTTATATTAGGCTCCAAGTAATTATGCAACTATGGACAAAACAAAAGTCGATCTGAATTTCGGAACATCAAACATTGATAGAAATTATAAGAAGGCTGTAGTTTATATAGTCTAATATTAATATTGAATCGAGAAATACCTTTGGTTTATTTATGTCTAACTTAAATGAAAATACCTTTATATGTTACATATTCACAGCAAAAGGAAACACGAATAATAAAATGTAGATTTAAGAGAAAGTATGAAGTGGTGTATATATAGTATCTATAGTCTAAAAATAATCCTATGTATATCTGAAAAGAAATATTTATCAAGGCAACCTTTTTTTTATACAAGTATTTACAGTTCAATATTAATACATAATATCGAATTTATTGGGGTACTAATGATTTGTTTTTTTTTTACAGCGACAGAAGAGTTATACAAAATACACGCTCGAATCTAAAAATGCAGCATATCTAGCCAAAGAAAACGAAAATCCCAAGACTTGTATAAAGGACTCGAAAACAGGTTTTCAAAATTAATAAAATTTAATTAATAATTAAATCTACTCTGTAAAATATATGGGAAATAAATAGTTTGTCTAAAGTGCTATTTGAAGTTTTTCTTATACAGTATATAATTATTAAATTCGGCAAAATTAAATAAATCCAACAATTATATTTGAACTGATTTTTTTTTGCGACTTCTATGAACGAACGCTAAACTTATACCATTTACTGAAAATTATTTCTTTATAACTTGAGTTCAGATATAGGTACAAAATTAACTACTTATCGAGAGGTGACACTGTGTGTACCGAAATTTGCTGCAAAAGGTGTTGAATTTATATTTCGCTTAAATATGAACAATGTAACCGCTTCTAATAAGAAAACTACTAAAATCTAAGGTATCAAACCAACAAGGCGTACATATTAATCACTAAACTTAATACTAAAGTAGTAGATTATAATATTAAATTAATCATACAATGAAATGCACTTAAAACAAAATTAAACTGTTACAGTGTATACCGATTTATTTACGCTAAATAGCCTATTAGTAGTGTATATTATTACATTTTTGTATTGTCCTGCAGATTCTATACACATCCGTTGTTTATATTATACTGTTTATAAATGGCGCTACAAAATTGACATTTTTGACCCTTTGCAACTATGTAACTCCCAAATGACTTAACTTGCATCGAAATGAATTTCACTTTCCTATCTTGGATCTTAATTATTTTTCCCCACATCAATTTATAGTTCGACAGGAGGTGTAAATATTTGACATTTTCTGTCAAAATAGAAATTTGTTTCAGGAGATAGATAACTCAAACTAAGACAGAAAAGTAAAATTAGTTTCGCTGCAAGTTAAGTCTTTTGGGAGTTAAAGGTTTCAAACTCATGAAAAATGAAATTTGAATACATATATATATATATATATATATATATATATATAAATATATATATAAATTTTCCGAAGTGTGATATGAAAAGCCACAACCATAGTACTCTAGAACCACCGAATAATACACCGCGAAACGTCGCAATGGGTTCAGGCAGCCCCGCCGCCAATGCTGACCGGCGCGAGTGTTTGGTGGGGTTTTCATTGTCTGCAATCATTTAAAAGCGGGTTCGCACCGTAAATTCGCCAGTCGGTGGAGTTCCACCGGCTCGAAGCCTCGAGTCGACGATCCGGTCCCACAGCAGCATCAGCAGGAAGGTAAGCCACTACTACTGGGACTGGATGGAGTGACCAGCTGGCGCCGTCTCCCCTCACCGACACCCGCTGTCGCGATGCACTGCCATGCCACCAGGATATATGTAGGTATATGAAAGGTAAAACAGGTGGTATATTGATATAGGTCTCTCTCTCACTTCCATTTACACACACACGGGCTAGTTACTGGTTCAAAATTTCGGGACTAGTCCATCTCTCTCATACACACATAATACACATTGTCCTTTCCTTCAGGCCAGTCACTGGGTCCGAGTTTCTGGGCACGTCTATCCTTCCTATCTCTCTCTCTCACACACAGGCTAGTCACTGGTTCAAAGTTTCGGGACTGGTCTGTCTCTCTCATACACATACACACAGGCTAGTTACTGGTCACAATTTTCGGGACTAGTCTGTCTCTCTCACACACGCAGGCTAGTTACTGGTCACAAGTTTCGGGACTAGTCTGTTTCTCTCATACACACAGGCTAGTTACTGGTCACAAGTTTCGGAACTAGTCTGTCTCTCTCACACACGCAGGCTAGTTACTGGTCACAAGTTTCGGGACTAGCCTATCTCTCACACATACATAATACACATTGTCCTTTCCTTCAGGCCAGTCACTGGATCCGAGTTTCTGGGCTGGCCTGTCTTGCCTGTCTCTCTCACACATACACACAGGCTAGTTACTGGTCACAAGTTTCGGGACTAGTCTGTCTCTCTCACCCACTCAGGCTAGTTACTGGTCACAAGTTTCGGGACTAGTCTGTCTCTCTCACACACGCAGGCTAGTTACTGGTCACAAGTTTCGGGACTAGTCTGCCTCTCTCACGTACGCAGACTAGTTACTGGTCACAAGTTTTGGAACTAGTCTGTCTCTCTCACACACGCAGGCTAGTTACTGGTCACAAGTTTCGTGACTAGTCTGTCTCTCACACACACATAGTACACGTTGTTCTTTCCTGCAGGCCAATCACTGGGTCCGAGTTTCTGGGCTGGTCTGTCCTTCCTGTCTCTCTCTCTCTCTCTCACACTCACGTACACAAGCATCCTATACTCAGGCCCAGGTAGTAAAAGATTGCCTATATCAATTGCCCTTGGTAAGTAACCTGGTATGGTATCGCAGTATCACCCGCACCACATAGCCGCACTAGCGCACGCGCATTAACGAGTGGTAACCGGCGTTGGCTCCTATATTACCGTTGTTCGGAGAGTCGCCCGCAACCGATCAAAATCCCGTCCCGACCGCCGATTGTGTTAAAATTATGTAACCGCCGCGCTCGTAGAACAATCTTTCTCTCTCTAACGCATACATTCCCTTTCTCTCTCACACTCATTAGGGTTTTCTATTTAGTTTATAAGGCTAAGGTTATGATATTGTATGATGGTTATGAACAGGCAATACATAGGATAATTTCTTTGTTTTCTATATTGGTGTTTTATTTCTCTTTCCATCCCGTCTACCTTTAGTGATACTGTCTCTGTCTTGCGCATTGACCTCCGGTTTACTCTCTCCACTGTCTAAAAGCTACCTGTGTGCGTTTGTGGGCCTTTTACCACAGAAATCCAAAGGGTGGCGCCCGAGATTTAGCCGCCGGATACTTAAAGTGTTAAAGCCGATCGACCGATGTTCACCGAAGACCACCGAGGCACCGAAGAGCGTCGCAATATATATATATATATATATATATATATATATATATATATATGTATATATAATATATATATATATATATATATATATATATATATATATATATATATATATATATATATGTATATATATATATATATATATATATATATATATATATATATATATATATATATATATATATATATATATATATATATATATATATATATATATATATATATTTTATATTGTATGTACTTAAATATATTATTATATATTTAAGAGCCCTAGAACTTCTCGTACCGCGACAGGTACTCGATATTTTCATGAAAGAAGATGATAAAAAAACCGAGAAAATTTTTCAAACAATTAGGGAAAATAACATTAATAAAATTCAAAAATTAATAACAAGGGGGAATAATAATGTTGGTAACAAAAAATCGAAAGAATGGATACACAATATGACTAATGTTGAGATTCCAGAAAACGTGGCCGAAATTCTTAGTTTAGGTCCGAACTATGCTATTCCTATCGAATCTTCTGAGGACATACCAATCCCAGATCTAATCAGCAATATTGAAACATCAATTATAAACTTGACTTCAGAAACTAAAGATCAGTTAAGATCGACATGCTGCAACATTATAACTAATTATAAAAACAAATTAAGCCAAACAACAAAAACAAGGAAACAAAAACAACTTTTGAGCAAAGTCAAACAAACTAAACTATTTATTAAAAAGAACAAAAACTTAAGAATTTTGAGACCTGACAAATCAAATAAAACTGTTATTATGTATTCTGCCGAATATGACAAAAAAATGACTGACCTATTACATGACACAAACACTTACAAGGAATTAAAGAATGACCCGACTAACATTTTTCAAAGAAATAATAACGACCTAGTAGCCCGGTGGGAAAACAAAATGTATATATCACCAAATACCGTCAAGAGCCTGAAAATCCTAAATGCTCTACCTCCAAAAATGTATGGCCTACCAAAAATTCACAAACAAAATATTCCATTAAGACCATTTGTTTCTTGCATCCAGTCACCCTTTGCGAATCTGTCAAAATTTCTAAAAAATATTTTACAAAACATCATTAACAAAAATAAATATTACATAAAAGACTCGGTAGATCTAAAAAATAAAATTAAGGATATACGAATACCTGACAACCATATATTAATATCCTTGGATGTTATATCGTTATATACCAATATCCCTACTAACTTAGCAAAAGAAATTATAACTAAAAAATGGAATCTGATAAAACAATACGCAGATATTCCACTTGATGAATTTCTAAATGCTGTTGAGCTCACACTCAACTCTACATATTTCGTGTATAATGACAGATTCTACAAACAGGTTGATGGTTGTGCTATAGGGGCATCTATTTCCAGTGTGATTGCCCAATTAGTAATGGAGGATTTGGAAGAAACAACAATAAAAAAATCTGATTCTGACGTTCATTTTTTCTATAGATACGTTGACGATTGCTTAGCTGCAGTCGCTAAAAATAAATGTCAAGATATTTTAAAAAGCTTTAATAGTTATCACCCCAAATTACAATTTACCATAGAAGAAGAAATAGATCACAAAATTAATTTCTTAGACCTCACATTACACCACATAGGAAACACCATTAAACCCGAATGGTACACTAAAGACACTTGGTCCTCTCGATATTTACATTTTGACTCCCAGCACCCTCTGTGCCAAAAAAAATCAGTCGTCATAGATGTTGCAGACAGAGCTATAAAACTATCGGATCCTGAATACAGGGAAAAATCCATTAAACAAGCAAAACAAGCCTTAGAGATAAACAACTATCCTCAAAAAATTATTAACAGCATTTTTAAAAAAAGGATCCATAAATTTTACAACAATAACCACCCCTCTAACAAAAACATGAGACCTAATAAAAATAACACCAACTACATATCGTTACCATATATACCAAAAATATCGGAAAGTTTACAACATGTATTTAAAAAACACGACATTACAGTCAGCCATAAGGGTCATAACCTCCTAAAGAACAACTTCAGTAAACTAAAATCAAAAACTGCAAAAGAAAAAAGAACACATATAGTATATGAGATCCCTTGTAAGGATTGCAATGGTGTATACATTGGACAGACCCGTCAGTACTTAAAAAATAGAATACAAGGAGACAAATATGACAAAAAGAACACGACGGCATTAACAAGACATACTAGTGAAAGCGAACATTCTTTCGATTTTGACAATGTTAAAATTTTAAAATCCGAGCACCATCAAAAAAGAAGAGAATTCCACGAAATGATAGAGATACAAAAAAATAAACAATCTATAAATGCAAAAACCGATCATAATCTTATTAAGTAATACATAAATTAAAATCATAAATTAAGAAACTGAGTTGAACCCCTTAATAGATATAAATTTCTCTCTTTCAGAACATGGCAAAATAAGTCAGTAGTCGTTTTCGTTATTTTCGTGTTTGTTAGTTTATATATGTACACACTTAGTGTAGAATTTTTAAAAATGTTGTATTGTCTTATATTGACATAATCTTCGGATTTTGGTTTTAATGAGGTAAGACATCGAATTGTTTTTCTAGTCTATCTCCTGATTTTTATAAATTTCTTTATAGACCAAAAATTGTATTCTGATGAAGATCACCAAGTTGATCGAAACGTCAAAACTTTGTAACATGAGTTCTGTCAAACGAAACGTGTTAATTTAATTCACGAGGACCCTAACCCAAGAAAATAAATATATATATATATATATATATATATATATATATATATATATATATATATATATATATATATATATATATATATATATATATATATATATATATATATATATATATATATATATATATATATATATATATTGCGACGCTCTTCGGTGCCTCGGTGGTCTTCGGTGAACATCGGTCGGTCGGATTTAACACTTTAAGTATCCGTCGGCTAAATCTCGGGCGCCACCCTTTGGATTTCTGTGGTAAAAGGCCCACAAACGCACGCAGGTAGCTTTTAGACAGTGGAGAAAGTAAACCGGAGGTCAATGCGCAAGACAGAGACACTATCACTAAAGGTAGACGGGATGGAAAGAGAAATAAAACACCAATATAGAAAACAAAGAAATTATCCTATGTATTGCCTGTTATAACCATCATACAATATCATAACCTTAGCCTTATAAACTAAATAGAAAACCCTAATGAGTGTGAGAGAGAAAGGGAATGTATGCTTTAGAGAGAGAAAGATTGTTCTACGAGCGCGGCGGTTACATAATTTTAACACAATCGGCGGTCGGGACGGGATTTTGATCGTTTGCGGGCGACCCTCCGAACAACGGTAATAGAGGAGCCAACGCCGGTTCCCACTCGTTAATGCGCGTGCGCTAGTGCAGCTATGTGGTGCGGGTGATACTGCGATACCATACCAGGTTACTTACCAAGGGCAATTGATATAGGCAATCTTTTACTACCTGGGCTTGAGTATAGGATGCTTGTGTGCGTGAGTGTGTGAGAGAGAGAGAGAGAGAGAGAGAGAGAGAGAGAGACAGGAAGGATAGACCAGCCCAGAAACTCAGACCCAGTGATTGGCCTGGAGGAAAGAACAACGTGTACTATGTATGTGTGAGAAACAGACTAGTCACGAAACTTGTGACCAGTAACTAGCCTGCGTGTGTGAGAGAGACAGACTAGTTCCAAAACTTGTGACCAGTAACTAGCCTGCGTATGTGAGAGAGGCAGACTAGTCCCGAAACTTGTGACCAGTAACTAGCCTGTGTGTATGTGTGAGAGAGACAGGCAAGACAGGCCAGCCCAGAAATTCGGATCCAGTGACTGGCCTGAAGGAAAGGACAATGTGTATTATGTATGTGTGACAGACAGACTAGTCCCGAAACTTGTGACCAGTAACTAGCCTGTGTGTATGAGAGAGACAGACTAGTCCCGAAACTTGTGACCAGTAACTAGCCTGCGTGTGTGAGAGAGACAGACTAGTCCCGAAAATTGTGACCAGTACAGCGGGTGTCGGTGAGGGGAGACGGCGCCAGCTAGTCACTCCATCAAGTCCCAGTAGTAGTGGCTTACCTTCCTGCTGCTGCTGCTGTGGGACCGGATCGTCGACTCGAGGCTTCGAGCCGGTGGAACTCCACCGACTGGCGAATTTACGGTGCGAACCCGCTTTTAAATGATTGCAGACAATGAAAACCCCACCAAACACTCGCGCCGGTCAGAGTTGGCGGCGGGGCTGCTTGAACCCATTGCGGCGTTTCGCGGTGTATTATTCGGTGGTTCTAGAGTACTATGGTTGTCGCTTTTCATAGCACACTTCGGAAAATTTACGCGGGTTTTCCGTACGTTGCGCAACGTGTTTTAATGGGTAAAATTTTCGGTCGCATTATTGTGATTAATTACCAGAAAGAAATATAATTTTATCATGATCAACGAGAAAGATATAAATATAAACGACGGGCGATGAATATTTATTTATAAATATTTTAAAATTAAACTTAAAACTAAACCTTATCCTAAAATCCCTAACAAAATACAATTCTAAAATAAATAATCACTATGTTCTAGAGACGTCGATTTCTGGAAGGAAGGAGCAGCTGACTATCTAACCATGATGACGATCCTGTGAAGATCTATACGGCGTGGTGGATCCTCAGGCTTGTCCTGGTACCTCACCAATCTGTTCTTCTACGAGTGGCATATTCGTCCATAAGGACAGCCGCTGGTGTGGCATGGACGGTAGCGAACGGTATGGAGACAGGCCTGTGTCCCTATGGAGACGGCCCTGGTGGTAGACCGGCTGATGGAGGGTGACCGGTGACGAGCGCTTTGTTTCTCTAATTGAGAGCGGCCAGGTCCCCTGCAGGCGGTTTATCTGGTTGGCCATCAGGTGCTCCAACTTCCTTGATCGAACTCTTCATTGCTGGCGGCAAGTGGTGTGATTCTACAGAGACACTCCTAGCGGGACGTTGCGCCGGTACATTTGGACGACGGACAGGGCTCGGCTTGTTTGTCAGGGCATGTATGGAGGCTGTGGAAGTTTAAAATTAACTTGTATTTAGAGAGGAAAAAAAAACGTAACAGCCAGTTCAGGTACAAAAGTATCGAAAATAAAATAATTTTTCATCAGTACGAAAATTAACAATTATTCAGTCTTATATATTATATAAGGGTCCCTCTACGTTTCAACTATGTCGAATTTTCAGGTGGTAGCCAGATCCTGAATATTTTTCCCGTGGAGGTGGTTAGCCGGATCCGGTGTAGCTTGTGGGGAGGGAAGCCCGGTGGTCGGAGGTTCATGGCAGCTTGATGCGTTGCTGCATCCCATGAGGGGTAGTCGCGATTATTCCATAGCAGGTCCGCTACTTGTTCTGGTCCGATCGAGACGGGCAACATCACAACTTCAGGTGATTGTGGTATTGGCAGTGAATCAGTAATTTGGTCGGGTTTTGGTTCTATAGCAGGTGGAGGGTATGGCGGTAAGGGAATCTGCCTAATGGAGTCGGATGGAGGTGTAGGTAATGCGGGAGGTGGTGGCGGTGGCAGAAAGATATTGGGCAGATCTTGTTGAGTAATAGCGGGTAGTGTGGACACTTCTGCTTGATTGAGTAAGGGCACCGTTCGGCGCAAAGGTGTCGGCCTGGTTGGCTTTCTCAATGGTGTCGTTGGAGAGATGTACTCTTGAAGAGGTGATTACGGAGCTCGGCTAGCTGGTGGTTTGCCCCGTGTTGCCTTTGCCTGGTCTGTATTTGTGCACACCGAAGAGAGGTGGCTATACTGGCGCCTTTCCCTGGTCCGTTCTTGAAGCGCCTGCGCCACGGCTTTGATTTGCCGCCACTTCACAATGGCCCGTTGTCTGGCAGCTTTTGCCTCTTTACTGAGCGTAAATACGTGGTCTGGTTTGTGCCCTTTTGGTGGCTCTCCTTGATGTTGTTTTGGCATCTGAAACCGATCGGTTATTCATGGTCATACGCTGGTTTTAAATCCTTAATATGAATATGACGGAGTTTTTTACCCGACCGATCCTTTAAATCGTATACGACCGGTGAAATCTTTTTAACAACGGCAAAGGGACCCGAGAACTTTGGAGCAAATTTCGCGGCAAATCCTTTTACAGCGGACGAAAGCGGATTTTCGCGTTTAAAGACTTGGTCTCCCACGTGGCATCTCCATTCTCGGTGTCGAAGATTATAATGATAATTCTGGACGGTAAAAGCCCTTCCCAGATTTACAAGGACCAGCTCATAGGTGTCTTTTAATTTTTGGAGCCGAGTGGTATGCAGATCGAGCTGACGCTGGTCTACTTCGGGAATATCGGCGGGATCTGTGTTTGATGGCATCCTATATAATGGTTTAGGGGGGTCCAGTTCCCGTCCGAAGTTCAGAAAAGCCGGTGAAAACCCTGTTGAACTCTGTCTGGATGTGTTAACGGCAAAGACTAAATCTGATAGATGCACATACCATTTTCTATGGTCACTTTCACAGAACTGGGCCACCATTGTTTTAATGGTTTTTATTGGTGCGTTCTACGGGATTGGCTTGCGGTGTATATGGTGGTGTTAGTCGGTGGTTTATACCCAGATCTCGAAGAAGTTCTCTGAAGACTTGTGCGGTGTACTGAGTTCCATTATCGGATATTACCGTGCGTGGACAACCAAACCGAGTAATGTCTTCATAAAATGCTTGACTAACAGCCCTGGCAGTGGCTTTTCGAATTGCCCGGCATTGTACCCATTTGGTAAAACGGTCTTGAAAAACAACAATGTAGCTGTTCCCTTTGGCCGATCGAGGCAAGGGTCCGACTAAATCGGTACTTACAGTATCCCAGGGTTGGTCATTTTTCGAGGGTTGCATTTTACCGGGTTGTTGCTGCTGGGAGGATGTGTCGTTGACAGGAGAGATAGCTTCGGACATACTAAGCAATATCTCTGAACATTCCCGGCCAATAATATCGGCGAGCAATTCGGGCGGTTGTCTTTGCTATACCTTGATGTCCAGCGGTGACTAGATCGTGATTTTCTTCTAGGACGGCTTTGCGAGCTGACTTTGGGACACAAACTTTCCATGGATCGGTCAACTCGTTTTCCGTTAGATCAGACACATCCCAAAAGTGACGATAAAGTCGGCCATCTTTAATGCAATAATCGGGAAAAGCAGACGGGTTAGTCTCCACGGCGGTCTTCTTGTCGGTGTACTATTTGCAATTCCTCGAGAGATACAATCGGGTTGTAGGGTTCTTCGTATTCTTCAGTTTTGACTGGGTCTCGGGACAGTGCATCAGCCACTCGGTTTAAAATACCTTTTCGATATTTTATTTCGAAATCAAACTGTTGGAGATAGATGCTCCATCGCGCTAGCCTGCCTGACGGACTTTTGATGGAATGAAACCATCGAAGAGACTGGTGATCGGTAACCACAGTAAAACGGTATCTTTCTAAATACGGCCTCATCTTCTCTACTCCCCAAACAATAGCCAAACACTCCTTTTCGGTGACGGAGAATTTCTTCTCGTTGGCGCTTAAACTGCGACTTGCGTAGGCAATTACATGATCGCCATCAGACCCATGTTGAATCAATGCTGTACCTAACCCACTGTCGGATGCATCTGTTTGCAATGTGAATGGCTTAGAAAAGTCTTGACAAGCCAATACTGGGGCTTCGGTCAGGCAAATCTTCAATTGCTCAAACGAATTCTGTTGTTCTTCTGTCCAGTTCCATCGGACATTCTTCTTAAGGAGGCGGTTTAAGGGAGCGGAATTTGAGAAAAATTTGGTACAAAACGGCGGTACCAGGAGGCCACTAAAGTCTCTCCCAGAACTATTATGTCGTCTAAATAGGCGAAGCAATAGGGGTCAAGTTCTGGTCCAATAATACGGTCCATGAGACATTGAAAGGTCGCCGGAGCAGAGTGCAGCCCGAACGGCATGACTCGAAATTGAAACAACCCCATCCCGGGAACGGTAAAGGCAGTGATGGGTTTACTGTCCTTGGAAAGTGGAACCTGCCAGTAGCCTTGTTTTAGATCGATGATAGAGATATATCGGGCCCTTTGAAGCTTGTCCAGGATAGCATTTATGTACGGCAGTGGATAGGCATCTTTGCGAGAGACGGTGTTAACCTTTTGGAAATCTATACAGAATCGGGGATTCCCATCTTTCTTGCAAACTATCACTACCTGCTACTATCAGTTGGACTGTTAGAGGGTTCGATGATGCCATCTTCTAGCATGGTTCTGATTTCGGTATTAACGATCTCTTGCATCCTGGGATTCTGGGGGCGGTATTGTTGTTTGATAGGTTCTGTCTTTTCTAGGTGAATGGTGTGTTCCACTAAAGGAGTGGTTCCTTTAATCCTTTCAAATTTTGGGAGTTCTTGGTTCAGGAACAGTTGGAGCTGTCGGTCTTCTCTTTCATTAAGAGTCAGCTTCGGTGTTCCTTGGATTTCCCCTATAGGGCTGCACATATCAAGTGAATGCAGTGGCTCATCATTCAGGTACACTTGACTACGGCCTAGATCCAGGTAAAATGGGTGCCGGCCTAAGATGTCCATACCTAGCACTAGGGCTGATGTCAGATTTGGAAAGTAGCAGATGTCTTCGGTTAGCATGGAACTACCAAGTTTTAGGAGTACTCGGTATGCTTTCGTAATTTTTATGACGCCGCCACTGGCTACTTTTGCACTTACTTTTATACTTATCAATAAGAGCACGAAATTCTATATTCTCTATGTAGACTTTGGCATGTGGACGGGTGTCGAAAACGGGTGCAGGTGCTACAGATGAGTTCGAGTTAGGTGATCGGCGGTGCTGGACTGACCTCGAGACGGTACAGCGCCGGTTTAGTTTTCCGAATTGCGGCATGTACAGTCGCGGTAGAGTACTCCATCTTTTCTACATCTTGAGCAAAAAAACTTCGGTGTGCCTTGACAATCACTTCGAAAATGCCCAAGCTCTCCGCATCTCCAACAAATTTCATCTCGAGAGCGGTTTGGGTTTATACATTGTGATGATCTTCTGATAGGCGGACTTCGAGTACTACTGACCGGTCGTAGCCTGGCTTGTGTTGTGTGAAGTGGGTTTGGATTATGGGTACTGCTGGCGACTGATATCTTGTTGGCCTGTGAAGTACCTCGGGTATGGGAGTGTTTTAGTTGCTTCAGGAGTAGCTCGGTTTCCCTGACCATCTGTAAGAAAGATGGTATATCGGTGATATCGGTTCTACGTATGTACTGTCGGTATTCGGGTAGCAGGTTTCGGTAAAGCCACCTTAATTCCCCTCCCGGACTTATATTACCATGCCGGCGTATAAGGGTCTGTAAATCAGTGATATATCGGCAGGAGGGTTGATTAGGCCTTTGAAGGCGACGACTGATTTCAGCTTCCAGGTTGTCGGCATAGTTTAGTGGAAAGTAGAAGGTGCGGAAGTCGGTCAAGAACTCACTCTAGGACTGCCATAGTTGACGGTTGTTTCTAAACCAAAAAGCGGCTTCTCCTTGCAATAGCTCTGGTAAACAGTGCAACAGGTTATCCATAGCGATATTTTTCGAGGTGCATATTTCTTGTAGCCGCTCTATGAAATTTACAGGATCGGTCCTCCCGTCAAACTGGATGTTCCACTTGTGTACTTTCGGTGTTGAACGTACTGGTGGTATCGGTGCGGGGCGTGATATGTTCGCCGGATGTGAGACAGTTACCGACGGTAAAGACGTCGACGCTGAAGCGGTCAGTGAGTTCTGGCCTACCATGGTGGAGGTGGTGACGGCGGGAAATTTAAATGGGCCACTCTGGGGATTCGGTGTCACTTGACCATCCCGGATGAAACTTATGAGACGCTTCTTAAGTATGTCGGCGGGTCCGGTGGTATCTAAGTGGAACTTGGTTAACTCGGTAATTAGTTCTTCCTTCTTAAATTGGTAGACCTAGCTCACACGGGTGTCACTAAGGTCGATCTGAGACGAAGTCGTTCGGGTCGGTTTGGCTGAGCTTGCTCCAGTCGTTTCCGTAGTACTGCGTTCTTCAACTTCCTGGGGCATGTTGGATTTCGGTTCAGGTACTGGTTCAGACTCCTAGCTGCGCAGCGGTAGGAGAGCTCCAATCTTCTGGTCGGTACAGGTCGAACTCCTACTCGTCAGCGGTGGGGTTTTTATCGGTACAACCTTCTTTCCAACGGGTCCTCGGTGGACTTCAGAAAGTACCTGGGTTTGATGTTTGACTTCATACCAGATGACTCCTTGTAGCGGCTTCTTTACGTGTGGCTGGTCGGAGAGTTTAGCATCCAATTCTCTTCTCAAGTGGCTCGGATTTTGACGGTTCGGTAAATAAGAACCCTACTGGATGGCTTACTTAAGCTGAATCCGGTCCCTCTGGTGGTGCTGTTCTCAAGTGTTGCTGGTCGGCGGATTGGTGTGAACTGCTTCTCAGATGGTTCTGGTCGAAGGCTCGGTGTGAACTACTGTTTCCCAGTTGTTGCTGGTTAAAAGGCGCAGTGCCTACTGCTTCCCAGTTTTTGCAATGCCTACTGTCGGATTCGGGCATACAGCTTGCTTTTATATCTTGTATGATGGCCTCGGCTGGTGGGGTTTGCCATAAAGTAGAGGGGTGTAATGCGCGGACACTCGGTTCGGTTTTACTTGCGCCATACGATGGAAATTTGCGACTTGGAAGTGGTCTAGGCTAGGTTATGACGTGTATCTCTAAAAATAATCGATATTTTGCAAAACCAATATCAAAAACAGAATCAGCGACCCCGATTTAGTTGAAAAAGAGTTGCAACTTATTAAAATCAAAGAAAAATGTTGCGCCTGCGCAGAACGATTTTTGGAGAAATTAGGTGTTATGGGCATTTTTCGGTCTTAAGAACAAGTAGGAACGATAATATATGAAATTTTATTATGGCTCTGAAACATCGAAAGAGCGACCTCGAATTAGTCGGAAAAGAGGTTTTTTCACCTAAAACTAATTTTTCTCCCGGACAACGGGAGCAGACAGGGGATTACCGCAAGGACTTACCCTAAAACACAAACAAACAAACAAGAGTCCAAAATTGTCTTTTTCGGTCATGCACAGAATGGTCCCTGCTCGGGTGCCATTTTTGCGACGCTCTTCGGTGCCTCGGTGGACTTCGGTGAACATCGGTCGGTCGGTTTTAACACTTTAAGTATCCGTCGGCTAAATCTCGGGCGCCACCCTTTGGATTTCTGTGGTAAAGGGCCCACAAACGCACACAGGCAGCTTTTAGGCAGTGGAGAAAGTAAACCAGAGGTCAATCCGCAAGACAGAGACAGTATCACTAAAGGTAGACGAGATGGAAAGAGAAATAAAACACCAATATAGAAAACAAAGAAATTATCCTATGTATTGCCTGTTCATAACCATCATACAATATCATAACCTTAGCCTTATAAACTATATAGAAAACCCTAATGAGTGCGAGAGAGAAAGGGAATGTATGCTTTAGAGGGAGAAAGATTGTTCTACGAGCGCGGCGGTTACATAATTTTAACACAATCGGCGGTCGGGACGGGATTTTGATCGGTTGCGGGCGACTCTCCGAAGAACGGTAATACAGAAGCCAACGCCCGTTCCCACTCGTTAATGAGCGTGCGCTAGTGCGGCTATGTGGTGCGGGTGATACTGCGATACCATACCAGGTTACTTACCAAGGGCAATTGATATAGGCAATCTTTAACTACCTGGGCTTGAGTATAGGATGCTTGTGTGCGTGAGTGTGAGAGAGAGAGAGATAGGAAGGACAGACCAGCCGCCCAGAAACTTGGACCCAGTGACTGGCCTGCAGGAAAGAACAACGTGTACTATGTACGTGTGAGAGACAGACTAGTCCCGAAACTTGTGACCAGTAACTGGCCTGAGTGTGTGAGAGAGACAGACTAGTCCCGAAACTTGTGACCAGTAACTAGCCTGCGTGTGTGAGAGAGACAGACTAGTCCCAAAACTTGTGACCAGTAACTAGCCTGCGTGGGTGAGAGAGACAGACTAGTCCCGAAACTTGTGACCAGTAACTAGCCTGTGTGTATGTGTGAGAGAGACAGGCAGGACAGGCCAGTCTAGAAACTCGGACCCAGTGACTGGCCTGAAGGAAAGGATAATGTGTATTATGTATGTGTGAGAGACAGACTAGTCCCGAAACTTGTGACCAGTAACTAGCCTCCGTGTGTGAGAGAGACAGACTAGTCCCGAAACTTGTGACCAGTAACTAGCCTGTGTGTGTGAGAGAGTCAGACTAGTCCCGAAACTTGTGACCAGTAACTAGCCTGCGTGTGTGAGAGAGACAGACTAGTCCCAAAACTTGTGACCAGTAACTAGCCTGTGTGTATGTGTATGAGAGAGACAGACCAGTCCCGAAACTTTGAACCAGTGACTAGCCTGTGTATGAGAGAGAGAGAGAGAGAGAGATAGGAAGGATAGACGTGCCCAGTAACTCGGACCCAGTGACTGGCCTGAAGGAAAGCACAATGTGTATTATGTGTGTATGAGAGAGATGGACTAGTCCCCAAACTTTGAACCAGTAACTAGCCCGTGTGTGTGTAAATGGAAGTGAGAGAGAGACCTATATCAATATACCACCTGTTTTACCTTTCATATACCTACATATATCCTGGTGGCATGGCAGTGCATCGCGACGCCGGGTGTCGGTGAGGGGAGACGGCGCCAGCTGGTCACTCCATCAAGTCCCAGTAGTGGTGGCTTACCTTCCTGCTGCTGCTGCTGCTGTGGGACCGGATCGTCGACTCGAGGTTTCCAGCCGGTGGAACTCCACCGACTGGCGAATTTACGGTGCGAACCCGCTTTTAAATAATTGCAGACAATGAAAACCCCACCAATTACTCGCGCCGGTCAGAGTTGGCGGCGGGGCTGCCTGAACCCATTGCGACGTTTCGCGGTGTATTATTCGGTGGTTCTAGAGTACTGTTGTTGTGGCTTTTCATATCACACTTCGGAAAATTTACGCGGGTTTTCCGTACGTTGCGCAACGTGTTTTAATGGGTTAAGTTTTCGGTCGCATTATTGTGATTAATTACCAGAAAGAAACATAATTTTATCATGATTAACGAGAAAGATATAATATATAAATTTTATAAATAAAAAATATAAACGACGGGCGATGCATACATTACTCAGAAAATTAGTAACTTCGTGACATATATAAATATATATATATATATATATATATATATATATATATATATATATATATATATATATATATATATATATATATATATATATATATATATATATATATATATATATATATATATGTATATATATATACATACATACATATATATATATATATATATATATATATATATATATATATATATATATATATATATATATATATATATATATATATATATATATATATATATATACGATCGACGGTAGGGTTCAAATACCGTGTGCGTTTATATATATGTAAACAAAATTTGCGCTTAGATATATATATATAACCAACGATAACTTGAAGTGTCAGGAGTAAATTTTGGGTGTCACGGGCGTAGATCTTAGATATATATATATATATATATATATATATATATATATATATATATATATATATATATATCTACGCCCGTGACACCCAAAATTTACTCCTGACACTTCAAGTTATCGTTGGTTAGCACAAATTTTGTTTACATATATACAAACGCACACATATATATGTATATATAGTCTAGCTCTGTGTCAGGAGTAAATTTTGGGTTTCACGGTAGTAGATCTTATATATATATATATATATATATATATATATATATATATATATATATATATATATATATATGTATGAAACCGTATCTATTTAATGTAAAAAGCACAATGAAAAGTTAACACAAAAAAGAGAATTTGATCAAAAAATGAAAATTTACTTGACGCAAAAATAACTATTTAACTAAGTAAATAAAGAAGACTTTTAAAAACAGTCAAAACTTTTACCATAAGATTATACCATTTTGTTGTTAACCTAAAAGTTTTAACTAGATATCATAAGCCCTTCAGGCAAATAAACAAGAAGCAAGTTAAATCAAATTTTTCAAAAGACTGCAACAATAAAGGGATAAAATATAAGCCAGTCGACAATTTATATGAGTTCATTGTTTGTATTCAGGTCCGTGAATAACAGATGATTCTAAAAAACCTTACTCGCAATCTTTATAAGCTCCTATGCAGAACGATACGAGAGCTCTAAGTAAGGGGCATGTGGTAAAAATGAGATTTTTTTGTTTAAAGAGATATTTTCAAAATTCCTTCCGAATACGAAAGATATAGTTAAAATACACTATTTCTAAAATTTGATCCAAATCAAACAATAGAAAATTTTTTACAGCTCAAAATAGGCTCATTTTGACCTAACTCTAAAAACCTTCATAAAACCGAAACTAAGACAGATAATAACCTCAGAAAAGTATAATTTGTCATAAGCTCAATTTTGAATCTAATCATGACCTTTTTGGACAATTTTTAATTTTTAAGAGAAATTTTTCTGAAAAAAGTTAACTTTTTATTTTCACTCAGCGTCTAAACGAAAAGCGATAAAAATAAAATTTAGTAAGAAAAAATGCATATTTTCACAACGATCGCCGATTTTTAAGAATTTTTTTGTTTTTATATTCACGGCCGGAAATTTTCGATCGGAAAGAACAGCTGATCGGTCGGAACTTTTACAAATTTTAACCTAGCGCGCTCGTCTTGGCATCAAAAGATAGGGAAAAATAAATCATTTCTTTTATCAAAAATAGCATTTTTTCAAATTCCGATCGGAAAGGATGATTTTGATCGATTTTCATTTTACATATACGTATACGTGGAGTACTATTAAATAACACGGAAATGATTTTAACAGAAAACGCTGCTGCTTCTACCCGTTCGAGATTAAGAATGACCGACATTCCCAGAATGCAAAGGGTGCAACTTTGCTCTGATTGGTCTAAACGTGCATTTCGGGCGGAGACCGTGGATCGCTAACAAAACCGGCGCTTTTTTTGGCCAGAATTCAGTAAGTTCAAGTCAACGCGTATAGTACCGAAGCCATCGGAATTTCTTCTTTCTTCTATCTGAAATTTTGCATAACACTTAGCTCTAAAGTAGGATTTTTGCTCGTGTGATTCGCTAAGGGGTCGTACATCATACTAACCATGTATGCGTACAGCTTGCTGGGATAATCGGAAGATCAGACGATTGTGTGGTACTCTAAATTGCGTGTAGAAAAAGAGGTGAGCCGCTCTAGGTCTGACTTTTTGCAACAATTGCAACCCCATTCGAAGCTATTAATCTACTATTTATGCTTAATTATTGTTTTGGCGAAATTTTACAAGTCTTTATTGTTTTATTTAATTTAACACGGTAGTGCATTTAATTCCCTTGAAGTGATTGAAAATTCCTGAGCTTCCAATTTTTAGCCTTTAGCAGAGTTGGCTTTAATTTTTTAATTTATCAATAAATCAATTTATCTAGACAACTTTTAATTTATTGCAATCTAGTGTACTGAATATGGTGCTTTGACTCATATATTAATTAGTATTTGTTATTAACAATTCTAACAAGTTTAAGTTTTACCTTAACTGAGTCGAGCTTTTTTAATTTTGACATATCGAACCTATGACCAAAAAAGGTTCTTTCATTGATCGGATGGTTCCTAAATTTATCAGATAAGACTTGTAGTAGTAAAGTGCATGTACAAAGTGTTTTCCTAATTACGGCATGTATAAGTTAGGATATTATTTAAGGTGTAGCTTCGAAAATTACGCTTTTTAATTATCCCTATCAGACTTTTGGCCCGACAGCTACCGATACTCTCTTAACAGTAGAGGCTTGTCTGGAGTAAATGCATTAGAACAACCGTGCGTTATTATAAACAACTGAATATTTGAATTTATTTATTATTAATTTAGTGCATGATACTTAATGTGCATGTTATAGTGGTATTTTAGAACTACCATACGAGTAGGCACGTGGAACGTCGTGGTGAAATTTTCTATAACAAAATTTTCATTGTTGCTAACCTCAAATTTTTTTCTTTTAACGATGTTTGTTAATAACTGTTGTATTTTCTCAATTGTAAAATTCTACTGATAATATTTTCAAGTAAACTTTAGTAAAAAGTAACCTACGTAGTAGTTAGTCCGTAAGTGTTTGTTTTAAAAAATCAAAAGAATTACTTGATAATTTCCTGAAGGGATGTTATAATTTATAAAGTTTATGAAAAGAGGAACAATATTTCCTACCTAAAACAACAATAAAATTAAAAATACAAAAAGATCCATTGGACAAATGTTAAAGATTTAAAAAAGGTTTTATTTTTTTTTAATTGTTTTGTGAAAGTTGTCATAAAAGTTGAATTGTAGTCTTCAGGATATACATTTTGTAAATAGTGTAATTAGCGCAAGGCGATTGTTGCTAAGTTTTCTATTGGCTTTTAAAGACATTGAATATAAACTCTTACTCCATTGTTTTTAGTCAAAAAATCAGTAAAGTGAACATAAAGTTTTGAACAACATTAAACTAAACTAAACTGCAGGTCCCTTGAAAGACCAAGCTTTCAGAAAGTAAGCCACTTTTGTCAGTGTTTGAATTCTACCCAAAAAAATTTGTAAAATAGCGGCGTCCACCTT